>CM076570.1:466744167-467344167 GCA_034641835.2 Pinus albicaulis | reverse complement strand
AATGATAGAAAGTAAAGAATGAAACGTTATAGAAGGAGAGGCACATGGATTGGGACCTAACCCATGAGCCTCGCTCCCTGAAACTAGATTAGTAAAACAATATCTGCCTACTCATTGCATTACAAAAAATACATTCTTATTACATCTCGAAGGTATGAAACAACAAAATCCTAATAGAATGGAAAATAATGGCATGGGATGGAATGGAATGCAAATGGAATCGACTAGCATTGAATGGATCGGAGAATCGACCGGAATCCCCCGGAATCGACCGGAATCCCTAATTAGCTCTTGATCAACTTTATTTATCCTCAAGGGAAACTACCAACAGCTCCCTAGAAAATAGTGATTGAGTCCACTTTGACTCCAAGTAAACCATATATTGAGTGCACATCATCTTCAGTTTGCTTGGCTGCCTTTGATAGTTAAGGAGGGTGGACAACCCCCTTGAATCTCTCCAAGATTTATCCATAATTTCTTGAATTTTTTTATCCCCATAAATGAAAAACAAATTTTAGCATTAATCAAAAAAATATAGGAAAGCCCATATCCAACACATACCACAAATCAACGAATACTGAACTCCTTGAACTGCACCCTAAAGTCTTTATTATGATTCAAATAAATGATCTCATCAGAACAATAATGTTACAATAATGCTTCAACAACAATTTATTAGCCATACATCAAATTTATAGAGACTCAAATGACTCTCTAATTTATAGATAAATCCTATAAGTGGAAAAACAATAGCTATTTTTTTTTGTCCTTGTCAAAATAATCTTGGCCCTCGAAAAATAATTGATCACCTTTTAATATTAGTCGTTGATTTTTTTTTTTGAGGAATTTTCAAAATTCTCATTTAATTCCATTTTCATTAGATCAAAATTAATTATTTTGAGCTAATTTCCTCGAAAAATCAACTTTGAATTAACCACCAAGGTCCAAGGGTCCAAAGTTTCTTGAAATATCCAATATTCCCTTAGTGTAGCACCTCCAAAATCAATTTTTTTAAGACCCATGAATTTTTCCACTTGGAGAATTTAATTTTTCTGTAATATTCCCAAATGTGAAAGCAACAATATATGAACACAAACTCGAAATAGTAGTGATAAATCAACACACAAAATGTAAGAAGATCATATAGCCATCACATTAAGATCATAGCAGGAAAATGTATACAAGTTATTGAGGAGAAAGTCACACAAGTTAGGCAAAACAAGCCTCAAGAGAACACATACATGAGATATGAAGAATACTGTTACACAACAATACCCAAGGCTAAGACAATGCAGTTTTAGTAGATAAAACTATTGCTGGAAAATTTCAATACATAGATATGATATTATAGGGCCCAAATAATGGTGGGAGTAGAGATCTAAGCTCCTGTTGTACTGTAAAACAACCCTCCCCATTTCTAAATTTTTATATTAAATTTCAATAAGAAATAGGTCCTTTTTTTTTTTAGATAGGAATAAAACTTTGAGGAAATCCGATTATCATAGAAAAACAATAAAAAATATTGATTGTTCAAAACACAAAAAAGCATCAATTGCATATCGTTTATCCCAAATGCAAATAAACCAATGTGATATCAAACTAATTCCGATCCAATCAATCATAAGACTTATATCACATTGGCACAAAGTCTAAACATTTTCCTTTCGAAAATTCTAATGCAATAAAGTAAATCGCAAATCGCAAATCAGAGGAGGATTATATTTCTATATCTTCTTTACAAAGCTCCAATGCGATGAGACTTATCGGTAATCGCATTTCGGATAAGTCATACTCCATTAGGTCTATTTGAGAAACTCCGATGCGATGTAATTTTAATCGCAATCACATTTCGGTGAAAAATTATCACAATTACTTGCTTTATAAATGTTCCGACGCGATAAACCCCACCACAATCGCAATCACAGTTCGGCAAAGTCACATTTTAATTCAATTCCTTTGGAACGATCCGATACGATAAACCATTAGTTATCATTAATCGCTATTCATACTTCGCACATATCATTCATTGGAAAATCGCAATCGGAAGTTCCAAAAGGTAAATTCTTACATCGAGATTTTGACATCGTCGATTCCCGATGTACGACCATCATTAATTGGAAATCAAACGAATTATGACAAGTGATTCAAATATGAATGTGCGAATGTGACTTCCATTAAAGGCATTCAATTTTGATACGGAGATAATCAATTTAGAATCATGAATAAAATCTTCGCAAAATTGTTCGTAAATAATGTCCTTTTTACTTAACGATGTTTATTATGACTCAATTTCTTCCCACTTCTAAGAGGATTTTCTCATTTATAGATCTGTAGAAAAGTAAGTCCACTTATTCGCAGAACTGGTGAGATGATATCAGAAAGAGAAAATGTCAAAGAAGCTTAAGAAATCGAGAGCTGCTGCCGTCTCAAAGGTTACCATCATGCTAAAGGAAAAGATAGTAAAAATAAAGCTAATTACGGATACTATGTGCCTGGGTCTCGAAAAGATTTCCTAGGAAGAAGTTTATAAATTTCTTGAAGAAGAAAACCCTACTGTTACAGAAGTAAAGGCGATGGTGCCAGATGAAGAATTAGATTCAGATAGTCCCCTTAAAGAATTGGCAAATTCTTTTCTCAATAGAATTGCAGCTCGAGCAAATGTATTTCCATAATATGATCTAATACGATGGGTAATAGAAACCACAACCATCATAGACAAAACATTTGTCACAGTTGGAGGAAAGATGTTTGGATCCTTTAGAGTAGAAGACATCAAGGCAATGTATCATCTACCAGAACCTCATAACACCTACAACAAAGCCTTCATAGAAGATTTCGCTTCAAGCAACAAAATAGAATCAGACCCTATTAGGGAATGGAGACAAGCTCCAGACAAACATAAGCATGAGACCTTAGGTATGTATTATGTAGAATCTCTTGCACCTCCGTATTGCTATGGTACTGCCATGATGTGCAGACTTTTTGGGAGTAATAATTCTGCAAGGTTTTCTATTCAAATGGTACCCCTGATTGATGCCACTGTAAGTTCCGTTATTATGGATTGGTCAGTCATTCTATCTGATTAGATAGAAAAAAAAAATCTAGATTATAGAAGAAATAAGCATACTAGAGCTACACCCCCATTTCATTTATGTGCTTACATTTTAGATGCCTTATGCTTTAATTCTGAGTTTCCTATTTTGGGATGGAAATGGACTCCTCAGGATCCTACTCCTATACACATCTATCATAAATATTTGTGGAAAGCCCATTTCAAAAACCGTGTATACATAATTTTCCATGGCTATATGTTGCCCATTTATCAAGATATTTTTAACCAACCCCCTCCTCGGCTCTCAGATAAGGAAAAACTTGATTTAACCCTAATCGGAAGTTGGTTCGGGGAAGAAAAGTTCACCTATATCAGGATATTTGGAAGCATTGCTGAACCTCACATCTTGCCCTTATATGTCCCGGATAAACTATTGGCTCAAGAAATAGCTTACCAGTTTACCGAAAAGGGAATGTCTAGAAGTTTGAAGAATTATAAAAAATTGATGTGGCCTACATTTCCTTTACAATGTGGAACTTATACCCTCTACGATTTCAAGCATGCAGAAAAAGAAGACCTTAAGATAAAAGAACTCAAGCTTGCAACTGTTCCCAGTAGGCAATATGATCCGAATAATGTTGCTTTTAACTTCTCATCCATGGCACAAATTGCTAAATTTGAGCATGAAACTGATGATTTTGATGACCTTTTTGTCTCGATTGAGAAATTTTCACAGGTTTATGATTCAGCTAAAGCAAAGTTTCAAACAGAGGACATGAATAAGTTTTTACAGTTTAGAAGCAAAAGACTGCTTACAATTCCCCTCGACCAGTTAAACACTACTTTACAAGAAAAAGAGAGTACTGAAATAGAACAAAGGAAAGAGGATGTAGGCAGAAAAATTGATGTATAGACAGAGAAAGAAGATATAAGAAACAAGCCTAATGATCAAATTGAAAAAGAGATGACCAGTGAGAAAGAGGGAGATTCTGCCGAAACCAATATTAATGACCAGTTGTTAAAAGAATATGAAAATTTCTCTCAATAGATAGGAGATCAGGGCAATTCTCAAATTGATAACATTGATTGTCAAGATATTGAAATCATTCCTGAAAACCCATCCGAAGAAATTGTATTAAAAGTTGAAGACATACCCCCTCTAGATGTCTTTTACAACCCGAAGCATAGAGCTGTAGTAAGAAAACAAAGAAAGAAAAGGAGGATTGATCAAGAACCATTTGTAACTCCCCAGGTTGAACTAATGAATGTTGTTTGGAAGCACTCTGAAGTAAATCCTTCAGAGGATTTAACCAAACTCTTCCAATATGTAGGGGCTTATAGTGCAACCACAATGGATAAAGCTACTGGGGTTACTCAACTGGTAAAACAAAAGGACTTGCAGATAGCATTGTTAGAAGAAAGGACAACAAATGATCAACAAAGGATATCATAGTTAGAGCAGCAGCTGGGAGAAGAAAGACTGAGAATTAAGAAACTAGAAGAACAATTGAACATTGAAAAGCAAAAGCTTAATCAACAAGCTTTAAACAAACAATAACAGTTGTCCTAGGAAGTAACAAAATTGCAGACATTGCTGCAAAATGAGAAAGCTGCCAAGGAAGAGCAAAGTATAATATTTCAAGCAAAAATGGATAAATTCAAATATTATCCTAAACTGGACCAGTTCAAAACAGAAGCCCTTGAAATGAGTAATTGTTGTCCCAACAATTGGATGATCTATGCCAGAAAATATCACAAGCTGAACCCGTCTGTGAAATAACATCATCCCTCATCGACGAAGCAGTTAATACAAGATTAGAATTTGAAAGCGCTGTTGAGCCCTAGAATTGCCTTTTCTTTTACAAACCTTCACTTCATTTCATCATTATTTTATCACTTCATAAGCCTAAAATCAATGAAGAATGATTAGGATTGCTTAAAGGTTACATGAAATTGATTAACATATTGTATTTTCATGATTTTTGCTATTTTAACAATTTTCTGCAAAATAGCTACAGAATACAGGCATTCCGTAGCTGACCACGCATTCTGTAGCTAATCCCGCATTCCACAGTTGTTTTACAGTTTGAGTGGGTTACAGGTGTCGTCTCAAAGAAAGGCGCATATGGGCAAATTCCATACTTCATCCACATCATTCCTTGCTCCCTACAAAGTCTGAGCACAATTCTACATGTGGTTATGCACGTGGGAAACCAAAACCAAGGGGTAGAGTTCTACCGGGACACAAACTCTACAGCTGTCTACAGCAAAGTACGCAACCTCCAATAAGAGTTTTAATTCGATTAGAAGTGGGAAAGACACTTATCCTTGTTTTTCTCATAGAGTAGTTATGTAATTTCATTATAAAAATAACTCGAGAGACCAAGATGCGGTTAGTTGGTGGCTGTTTGGTTGTTAAGCTGTCTAAGACTGTAATACACTGTTTTTGAAGATTTTCTCCTTTAATGAAAGAAGCATCATTCTGCTGCATGAGCTAAGTCAATCTTAAGCTAGATTTCGTGTGCTACTCTGGTGGTGGAGGGCCCCTGCCTCCTGAGCAGCTCTGTTTTTATAATTTAGATAAGTATTTTAGCTCTGTTTTCACAGTTTAGATAAGTATTTACTTTCAGTCTTATGTTTATGTTTCAATTGCATTGAGTTATACAACCAGAATTGTTCTAATAAAATTTTCCAACATATCATTCATGATGAACAAGATGGACTGTGTAATTTCATAGATTAATGGCATGTCAATTTCAATAGAATACTCCGGAGGTAGAATGCATGTGGTTCAGCTTTGTCCTTTCTTTTCAAGTATGATAATGGCTCTTTAGTTTAATACTGTTCATTGTAGATTAATAGCATCTTAGTTTAGTTTTAACTCATTGCTTTAACACTTCAAGTTTAGATGTTGTCCATTGTAGTTTACTTTGTCTTAGTTGATAAATTCAATCTCACAGGCTTAATTATTTACAAAACTTCTTTTGTTCAAAATTCATACTCATACACAATTATCTGGACAGAAGATAGTATCATTATAAGGTCTGGAGTATTTTGCAGCTTCTTTATCATTTCACAAACAAGCCTCTTTCTCAAAGACTATTTTTGAAAGGAAATCTATAACTTTTGAGATAGGTTTAGTGGTGTTAAATTTGTTGGAAATATGATGCAGAGTGTTGTCCTTGATGACAACCCACTAAATGAAGATGAAGAAATGCGACTGTTGACATGTGTTGTCCTTGATGGCAAACCACCAGATGAAGATAGTCTTGATCTGATGAACTTGGTAAATGACGTAAATCTGATATGATATGATGTTTGTTAGCAATATGGTGCTGAGTGTTGTCCTTGAATGGAAACTCACTTGATGAAGATGATGGCAACTTACTTGTTGAAGTTATGCTTGATAGAATATGTTATTGATGAAGTAAATTTGATGTATCTACAGTGAGTATAGAAGGGAATGAAGAAATAAATTCAGTATGTGCTAAATCTATAGTAAAAAGAGTATGTCTCAAGGCATACGCGGATATGTCTAGGGGAAGTCGCGTATGCACGCGGGGAACAACGTTCCAAGTTGCGTATGGGAAAAAGCGCTCATAATGTATTGTTTTGGCTCATGGTATTGATTTGGCTCATGGTATTGAAGGCTCATGGTATTTCTTTGGCCCGTGGTATTGAAGGCTCATGGTATTGCTTTGGCCCGTCGTATTGAAAAAGGATAAGCCTATATAAGGAGAAGAATTTCATTGTGCAAATAATGAGAGTGGGTGCAAGATGTCTGAGCTTGAATGAATACTTCTCTCTGAAGTATATCTGAATGGAAAGGGTTACACTTGAATGATAAATCTGAAATATGATGCACCAATGATGAAGAAGGGGATCTAGATCTGAATTGCACTTGTATTTGCTAGATCTGATTATGGAAGGCTTAGATCTGTGATGAGGCGAACATCTGTAATACGAGGTAAAGGGTTAAATCTGGTTGAATATACGATCTAAGAAATATCTTTGCACTCTATAATGGTTGAAAATCTGTCGTGGTTAACGCGGAGAAACGCGTATATCTGTGACCATTTGTGAAGAGAAAGCGCGTATGCGCAATGAAATTGGATCTGTAATATGTACAGAAGTATACGCTGGTTTATGTGAACGGAAGCGCGTATATACGCGACATCAGTAAAAGGAAAGCGCGTATGCAAACTAGGGTTTGCTAAAGTCTGTGGTAAGAAATGTCTGATCTGTTCTGTTGGTTTACTGATATCTGTCAGTGAGTTATATGTATCTGTTTCATGGTTGACTGTGCTTAAAAGTATGGAGTGGGTCCAGTCTGAAAATATGATGAAACATGGCCTGCAAGTTATGTCCTAAAGGATGCTTTGGATCCAGTGTGAAAATTGATGAAACGTGGTCCATAGAGGTGCTGAGGGTTGTAGCCTTCAGTCAGGGGGTCGTAGCTCCCTTCCAGGTGAGGCTGGTAAACGAGATCAGGGAGTCGTAGCTCCCTTCCAGGTGAGGCTGGTAAACGAGATCAGGGGGTCGTACCTCCCTTCCAGGAGAGGCTGGTAAACGAGTCAGGGGGTTGGAGCTCCCTTCCAGGAGAGGCTGGTAAACGAGCGCAGGTGGGTGCCTGCATGCTGGTAGGAGTCTGCACCAGCACATATGTTGTAAGATGTTTTCTCTATAATAAAATATTCAAGGCTGAGCAACTGCAGCGGTGGTTTTCTCCCGACTTGGGTTTCCACCTAAAAATCCTGGTGTTCATGTGTGATGCTTTGTGTGATGGTTTATTCTGTTCTTACTGCACATGTTTACTGCTTATTTAACATCTGATGAATGAATAATGGAATGATATAAGCAAAGAACTAATGACATATTTAGATCTCTGTGTATACGCTAGTTGAATGAAAGGTATCCGCGTATATACGCGAGTTTACTAAAGAAAAGTAGCGTATGGGTTTTAAGGAATGAAAAAGTGAAAAGTTTTGAGTATGCAGTAAATACTGATTCACCCCCCCCTCTCAGTATTTTTCCCAACAATTGGTATCAGAGGGTGGTCCTTCTGCAGAAGCTTGATCGCTTGAAGGAGATCCGTCACAATGGGAAGTCAAGAAGGAGTGATGTCTATAAAGCCACCTTTATTCAATGGAAGCAATTTGATATTCTGGAAGGTGCGAACAAAAGCATATCTGCAAAGTCTTGGTGCAGATGTATGGGCAATCGTGGAAGAAGGTTATCAATACCCGGCAAGTATTCCTACTGATGCAGCAGAAAGGAAGAAGTATGAAATAAATGCCAAAGCAGTGAATGTCTTATTAGGAAGCATGTCTGAATCAGAATTTGCTAAAGTGATGCAGCTACATTCAGCAAAAGAAATATGGGACAAGATCATTCTGAGCTATGAAGGAGATACAAAGGTAAAAAGTACAAAACTCCAAACTCTTAGAATTGAATATGAAAATTTGAAGATGCATAGTGATGAGAGTATTGCTCAATTCTTCCTTCGTCTGGATGATATTGTAAATCGAATGAGAAATTTGGGTGAAACCATAACTGATACTACTCTGGTTGAAAAGGTATTAAGATCCTTGACTTCAAAATTTGACTCCAAAGTTTCAGCTATTGAAGAAAGGCAAGATCTGCAAACGCTTACTATTGTTCAATTACATGGTACACTGACTGCTTTTGAAATGAGACAAGGATGTCATTCTCAAATAAGAGAGGCTGCTTTTAAGGCATCTACAAAAGGAAAGGAAAAGGAAGTTGTCAAAGAATCCAGCTATATATCCGATGAAGAAGAAGCGAATTTCGTGAGAAAGCTCCAACTAGGTACTGGTAGATTCAAAGGTAAGCTTCCCTTCAAATGTTTTGAGTGTGGAAAAGTTGGTCACTATGCTGCTAAATGTCCTTATAGAGAAAAATATGGTAAAGGTAAACAATTTGACAAGAGAAAGAGTTATTATGCAAAAGAAGATGATGATGAAGTGTCCAGTGAAGATGAAGAAGATTCTGACCAAGATCTGAAAGTGCTCATGGCTAAGAAGCAAAAGAAGAAGGCTACTCGAAACAAGGAGATACCTCAGAAATCATGTATAGCAAAAATTGAAGAAGATGAAACAGATTCTGACGAAGCTCTACAAGTACTCATGGCAAAGAGGAAAAAGAAGAAGGCTAATCAAAGTAAGGAGATATCTCAGAAAAGTGAAGAAGATGAATCTAATAGTGATTTGGGCCCTTGTAATCTTCTTTGTGCAAACAATGGTGTAGAAAGAGAAAGTAAAGCTGTGGATCTAGAACAAGCTATCAAGATCAAAGTTGAAGAACAACAAAAGGAAATTGATAAGAAAGATTCTATCTACAAAGAGATGATCTCTCAAATGAAAGATCAAATAGAAATGCTGAATGGACAGGTGGACAAGTATCAAAGGTTTCATACTTATGCATCCAATCGAATTAAAGAACTAGAAGCGGAAATCAATGATCTAAATGCAGAGCTCGAAAAATCAAGTAAGAAGAATGAAGGACTTGAAGCTGCAATCATCTTTCTACAAACAGATCTTGAAGCATCAAATAAGAAGAATGAAGAACCTCTGTCATTTGAAAAGGAAGGCCTTGAAGCAGAAATCATTTCTCTCAAAGAAGATTTAAAAAAATCAAATAAGAAGAATGAAGAGCTGGAACAAACATGTGAAGAAAATGAAAATTGGTTGAAAGAAGAGATTCTAAATCTGAAGGATCAAATAGAAGATGGAAGAAGGAAAGAAGAAAGCATGAAAAAGCAATGTCAAGCCTTGGAGGTTGAGGTAAACATTCTCAAAGGTAAATTAGAAGAAAAGGTTAAACTTTTGAGGTTTCAAGATAGCACTAACATTTTGGACAATATTCTAAGTAATCAAAGGTCTCCTGCTATCAAACTTGGTCTTGGTTTCCATGAAACTGTTAAAGGAGAATCTAGCTCACAAGGAAGTTCCAAAAATTCAGAGGATGTCAATGCAAAACCTGAAGTGTTGAAAGAGGTAAAAGATCAACCAACAATCATGAAATCTCAAAGGAAATCATTCAATGATGTTGAATGCTTCAAATGTCATAATTATGGGCATGTTGCAGCAAACTGCAGGAGCAGATCATTTCAGCCTCAAACAAACAGATTCTACTCAGAAAGGTACTCTGGTTTATTCAAGGGATATTGTTTTTCATGTAACAAGTATGGACATAAAGCAGCTGATTGTAAAAGAAGGAAGATCAGAAATACTCATTATAATTCTTATTACTCTGGACACATGAGATGTTATTCTTGCAACAAGTATGGTCATGTAGAAAAGGAATGCAGGCTGAACAGATATGAGAAATTGAATAACTTCCAGCACACAAATAGAAAGTTTAAACAAATCTGGAAAAAGATGGAGGGATGGAATAAGAATCAATCTAGAGAAGAAAAGGATATTTTTGTGGATGCCCTAGAAGACAATGATTTTCTTGAAGAAAACACTCAATTCAAGATGAAGGACCGATCAGAAACGTAGGGAATTCTGACCCTACTGCAGTCATCAGCTTCTGAAGCTTACTTCTCTTATTTGACTGCAGGAATGATGGTGGATACATTATGAGATCTAGTAATGTATCGTCACAGGGGGAGCAATGAATGATGTCTCTCATGGTTGATTTGATTATTTTGGTTATGTTTACTTCTGACAGCGCATCTGATGTGGAAAGAACAGGTACAGGAGGTACAAGCTCAGGAGAAGATGAAGGAAAGTGAATGATTCAATGTGTCACTTTCCATACGCGGGTTCGTTGAATAAAAGTCGCGTATACACGCGAGTTTCAGCAGACACAGTCGCGTATGCATTGATGATAAGAGAATTGGGATGACAGCTGAAGATCTGGAGCAGAGGTCCAGGGGGAGCCTCAATCTGACTGCTGATGATTGCACTGTTAGCAGTATTCTGGTTATTCTCATGTTAATGAAATGGTACATGGTTTCTTGTGTTGAAGATTATGGATGAGGCCTGGTTGCTTTATGATGAAGAGCATTCGTTGCTGAGATGAAAGTCTTATAATTCAGAGATGAGGACAGATCATGTAGAGATTGTTGCTAATGACTTGCTGTTGAAGGTGTTTCAGATTGCACGAGTTAAGGAAGAGCACTGGTTTAGGGGGAGCAGCAGGTTAAATACTAATGATTGCATTGTTGGCAATATGACTGCTTATTCTTGTTTTTTGTGATACTCATGCTTAAATGATGATGACTTGGTTTTGATGATATTAGACCACATGGATGATTGCTTGACACCTATGTGAAGATGTTGTTCTGATATGAGAATCTCTCTTGGAAAGATTGTATTGATGCTGCAAAGAATCTGAAGGCTTGGTTACTATTGTGCTGATGCTACAACCGTTGGATGACGCTTGAAGACACAACTACACTGTTCTATCTATCTGTCTGTAGTCCAGGAAAGCATTCAAATATCTCAGAAAGAAGCTGAACACTATCTTTGCATCACAGAGAATCAGATCTGGTTGAAATTTAGAAGATGGCTTGGGATACGCGGGTTTCCTGAAACATAGTCGCGTATATACGCGAGTTACTGCACATAAAACCGCGTATTTCTGATTGCTAACAATTTTTGGTTGAAGTCAACTCTCTTCAACACAGTTGCAGTGCTGTTTGGTATCTCTGGTGGTGTTCCAGTTCTCGTAATTCTATTTCTCATGATTTGATAAAGATGACTTGATGATTTGTTGGTGAAAGTGTTCAGGATGCACAAACTAAGGGGGAGCCTTAGTCATATGAAAAGGATGCTTGGATGCACAGATTCAGGGGGAGCATTAGCATTGCTGAGTATAATGCAGTGTTGGCATTATGATGATTCTGAAATATGTTCTTTGAAGTCTTTCTGGTATTGGTCATAAATGGTCATTTTGTATCTTGATGACAAGGTCTTGTTGAGACCCATGATTTAAATCTTGTAATATTCAGTCATGTAAGAACTTGTCAAATGTTGTAAACCCACTTGGTTGGGTAGCTGATTCAAATGTTGTAAACTCACTTGGTTGAGTAGCTGAGTCAAATGTGTAAACCCACTTGGTTGGGTAGTTGAGTCTCATATGTAAATCCACTTGGATGGATAATTGATGTAAGTATGAGTCTTTGGTGATAGGAAGTTCATAGAGTCATGTACTTCATTGAAAAATATGTTTGAAGATTTAGCATGAACTCAGGGGGAGCTTGGTCACTTCAGTATACATCAGATCTGCAGAACGCTTCTTCTACATGAGGAGAAAAGAGGGAGAGTGTGTTGGTTTTGATCCGCCCTTTGCCCTTGATGTCAAAGGGGGAGAGTGACATGGTGTTTGAATGAAGAGAAAGAATGGTGTCAAAGAATGGGGAGAGTGACATGGTATCATTGTATTCTTAATGTACCTATCTGTTGTGGTGATCAAACACCATCGTGGTTGCCATCAAGTCCAAAGGGGGAGATTGTTGGAAATATGATGCAGAGTGTTGTCCTTGATGGCAACCCACTGAATGAAGATGAAGACGTGCGACTGTTGACATGTGTTGTCCTTGATGGAAAACCACTTGATGAAGTTATTATCGACCTGATGGACTTGGTAAATGATGTAAATCTGATGTGAAATGATATGATGCTGAGTGTTGTCCTTGAATAGCAACTCACTTGATGAAGATGATGGCAACTTACTTGTTGAAGTTATGCTTGATAGAATATGTTCTTGGTGAAGTAAATATGATGTATCTACAGGGTGTACAGAAGGCAGGGAAGAAAGGAACTCAGCATCCATGATGAAAAGAGTATGTCTCTATGCATACGCGGATATGTCTAAGGGAAGTCGCGTATGCACGTGGGAAACAACGTTCCAAGTAGCGTATGGGCAAAAGCGCTCATAATGTATTGTTTTGGCTCATGATATTGTTAGGCTCATGGTATTGAAGGCTCATGGTATTGTTGGGCTCGTGGTATTGAAGGCTCATGGTATTGTTTTGGCCCATGGTATTGAAAAAGGATAAACCTATATAAAGAGATGAAATTCATTGTGCAAATCATGAGGGTGGTGCAAGATGTCTGAGCTTGAATGAATACTTCTCTCTGAAGTATATCTGAATGGAAAGGGTTACAGTTGAATGATAGATCTGAATCTATGATGCACCAATGAAGAAAATGATGAAGAAGGGGATCTAGATATGAAATGTATTTGTATCTACTAGATCTGTTTATGGAGTGATTAGATCTGTGATGAGGCGAACATCTGTCTGAAGTAAAGGGTTGAATCTGAACTGAATATCTGATCTGAAGAAGTATGCTGCTCTATAATGGTTGAAAATCTATACGACGGATTCGCGCGAGAGGAAAGCACGTATATACGCAACCGGCCCGAAAGAAAGCGCGTATGCGCAATGAAATAGGCCTACGCAATATGTGAGAGGTATACGGTTTCGTATGCAGGCAGGCACGTATATACGGCATCGGTGAAAAGGAAAGCGCGTATATACGCGACATCGGTGAAAGGAAAGCGCGTATGCAAACTAGGGTTTGCTGAAGTCTGTGGTAAGAAATGTCTGATCTGTTCTGCTGGTTTACTGATATCTGTCAGTGAGTTATATGTATCTGTTTCATGGTTGACTATGCTTAAAAGTATGGAGTGGGTCCAGTCTGAAAATATGATGAAACATGGCCTGCAAGTTATGTCCTAAAGGAATCTTTGGATCCAGTGTGAAAATTGATGAAACGTAGTCCATAGAGGTGCTAAGGGTTGTAGCCTTCAGTCAGGAGGTTGTAGCTCCCTTCCAGGTGAGGCTGGTAAACGAGAGCAGGGGGTCGTAGCTCCCTTCCGGGGAAGAGGAGCCCCGGTAAAAAGCGAGGGGGATCGGGGGGGTCGTAGCTCCCGCTCGGGGGGAGGGCTGAAGTAGCGAGTCGAGGGGTTGGGCTCCCTTCCGGGAGAGGGCATTTCGGTAAACGCGGGCGCGGTGGAGGTGCACGTCTTTGAAATAAAATCACACACCGGCCCAATGAACACGTAAGATGTTTTCTCTATAATAAAATATTGAAGGTGAGCAAGCTAACGTGATGGTTTTCTTGGGCACCCAGGTTTCCACCTAAAAATCCTGGTGTTCATATGTGATGCTCTGTGTGATGGCTTATTCTGTTCTTACTGCACATGTTTACTGCTTATTGAATATCTGATGAATGAATAATGGAATGATATAAGCAAAGAACTAATGACATATTTAGATCGCTGTGTATACGCTAGTTGAATGAAAGGTATCCGCGTATATACACGAGTTTACTAAAGGAAAGTAGCATATGGGTTTTAAGGAATGAAAAAGTGAAAAGTTTTGAGTATGCAGTAAATACTGATTCACCCCCCCCTCTCAGTATTTTTCCCAACAAAATTGAGTTGCAGAACAGAAGTAGAAACTAGTTTAGAGTAGAAACTTTACCTTGTTACAAATATTCTTTTCCACATATTTTCCAACAAATCTTTATTCATGGATGAGATGTTGTACATTGTAAGTTATCTGTTTGATTAGTGATTTAGGAGAAAACTTCAATTCCACTTAGCTTGTTCATTTTCTCAGGTCCATTTCAATTTCATGTTGTGAGTTTACAATAGAGTCATTATCAAGCTTTGTATTTGTTGGTTGCTAGTCATAGTTAGACTATGTTTTGCTTCAGCATTTGCGTTTGTTTACCATCATAGTTTAGGCTTCACTCTGTTTTGACCAATAGTTTCCCTTCATTTAGCACTTAGTTCTTTTCCTTTTCAAAATAAAACCATAAAACCAAAAACATAAGAAAACACTAAACACAACGTAGTGGGAAATAGATACCTAGGCACATATAGTGCACCACACTTCATCAAAGTTACAAGCCCTGGTTGATAATTAATGGAAGCAATTTAGGAACACTAATTTGACTAAACATTTTGGCGCTGTTGCCGAGGAAGTGTAGCTAGGTAACCTTATTTCTTACATCCAAAAAAAAAAAAAACAAAAACAAAAACTTCAATCACCTACCACACCCACTATATCATGTGGTGTAGTAAGAGCCACACATCCACATCATGAATTCATATTTTTGCAGGTAGAAGAAGAGGTGACAAAGAAGTTTGAAGAAATGGATGGAGATGATGACAATGAGGAAGATCCTTTTGGATTTCCTATTCAAGAAACTGATATCAACGTTCAAATGAAGAACATCCATCCATCTGTGCTTCCTAACTTTGAGTATGAGATCGGTAAGACACAGAAACCTTTTTCTTTTGAATTTGAAATAATTTGTAGATCTTATGACTCTCATTGCACATTCAAAAATTGAATTTGTTTCCGGAAACTTTGAAGGATAGAGCTCTTAGATGGTTCATAACTTTAGGAACAAATTCTATAAGGACATGGGATGATATGAAAAGAGTATTTTTGGAAAAATATAAATATTATTGCATGCACCATGACCTTAGAAATTAAGTCTTTAATATGAACCAAAAAGAGGATGAAAGCCTAGAAGATTTAGTGGAGAGATTTACTTATAATATCAAAAGATCTAAATTGCATGATTTAGGATCAGACGCATTAAAAAATTTCCTACTAAATGCTATAAAGGATGAATGGATTGATCTTCGTAATTTGGTGGGAAAAGGAGATGTCTATCAATTGCCATTTCAATAAATTTTTGAACTATGAAAGAACATATCAAGAGGAAGATAAAAGTATGTAAGATCCCCTCAAGATCCATTTATGGAAAGAGTAAGTCAGTCGACATCAAGATTGGTAAGTCAAACTGAACCTAACAATTTGCTAAACATTATTGGTAATTTAAATGAACAAACTAACATGGTAAGAATGCAAAATAAGCAAAAATTTGCTTCATTTATATTTTGCCCTAAATGTAGAAAGAAACATGCTTTGCATCAATGTCCACTTGATAACATTAAAATTTGTGCAGGATCACATACTACTGAAGATTGCCCATCATTACCAGGGTTGAAGTCAGTTTACCAAAATGATAATGGAGTAAATCAAGAACAAGAGAAACTTTGTTATGTAGCTCCAAGAGGACTATGGCAGCCTCATCAACCCAATATGACGCAATATCCTTATGCACAGTTTCAAGGTTATGCACAAAAATCTCAAGGTAATTGGAAAACACCCTTGCCTTGGCAACCTTGGGCATCTCAATCCCAACCTCAAAACCAACCTTGGAAACCTTGGCCATCTCAATCCCTACCTCAAAATCGATCTTGGCAACAAATTTGGCAAAGGCACTACAAAGGAAATCCACCATATCCTCAATCTTTCCCTCTCTATCCTCAATACCATCATCAATGTTATCCATACCATTTACCTCCACCACAACATCAATATCACCGTCATTTGACCTCAATTCAACCTTTCCCATTATCATCCACACAAGCACCCCAAAGATCCATTCCCACTCCACTACATGCACAACCATTTCATATCCCCAACAATAAAACACCTCAATCAACTTACAATTTTGAGGTATTGCAAAATGATTCACCAGCTATCACTGAAGAACAACGACCAGAAGAAGAATATTTAGATAAGGTCTGAGAATCATGGATTTCTATTAATAAAGAGAAGTTATTGGAACCAGAGGTTGAAAAGTCTCATGCATGCCTATCACCATATTCTATGAATGAATATCACATCTCCGAAGACTTTCATTTCATGATAGAGGAAATACAAGAAAGACAAGATTACATTGAATCTTGGTTCAAGTCAGTCATCGGATCCCAATACTCAATTCTTCAATAACTTCTAACATCATCTAAATCAAGACAGTTGGTATCTCATATACTGGTACATATCAAAGAGTATCTTTCAAACCTGCATATAAGTTTATCTATCATCTTGTTACAGACATGGTTCCATTGGAAGTACTCATATACTTGAACAAGATTTTCTTTTTCAAGTAGAGTAGGACATAAAAAAAAAAAGAAAAAAAAAAAGAAAAAAAGAGTAAAGAGAAAAATAAGTCCTATTGTGAAAACCAGCTGGCTGGCGCAATTGGACATGAGCATTGTTTGAAAACCAGGCAACTGGCGAGCAAAGTTCACAATAAGTTCTGCGATTTCATGATGGTTTCAATATTTTATGGTTCTTCAAATCATTTTTGGTTCTATGCTCAAGTTGGATGATGTGGAATTTCTTAAGGTCCACCTTCTAACAGATCTTATCCCATCGACCTAAACACCTTATGCGGGATCAAGATTAGAATTATTTGAAGTGCTTTGGAGCTTGCATTCATCGATGGCAAATGGCAATCCTCCTCGTTGATAACCAATCGGCGAATACAACAATATCTCTTGATTGTCAAATCTTGGGCGACTGGGCTTGACATTCATTCGTCCTTTGTCAAGATGCCTTCGGAAGTACGCTGACACTCATTTACATTATTGGTGAGTTGTCTACTACTGCACTTGTGGTTAACGATTTTCATTATTGATCGGTAATCCAGTGATTTCTTCCTGCCGACTTCGACACATTTTATTCGCATGGTAAGAATTGTACCATGAATGTTGTCTTTGATGAAGACTAATGGTTTTATGGAATCAACAACAACTTGCCGGCGGTAAATTTTATTAGTTTCTTGTAGCAGCATGTTCATATTTTATCAATTCAATAACGGTAGGAAATGAGTTACTATTCTAACGGTATTGTAACGGCTTGTTCTTGTTTTTTTGCAAATTTTTCCAGAGGCAGTTTTGGCGCAAATATTGCAAGAGATTGGAGCAGAAATAAAAAATTATGAGCTTCTTGGTTTTCTTAGAATATGATAAATTGAGTAAGACATGGACATAATTCAAAATAAGCAATTTTGAAGGACATTTCTGATGGGTTTCTAAGGCAGATTTTCATTTTTCAGCATTATGGACAGATTAGGACATATTTTGGTATTTTTTCACAACAACGCCTTTTCTTCATCAAAATGAAATTCTGAAAGCATGTGGCAGTAGAAAAGGTAAAAATAAACAGTTCTCCTTTTTAATCACTCAATTCGGCCTTAAAATGAGTTCGTGGCGTATTTTTTTTGTTACAACATTGGGCAGCATGAAGGGTGAAACAGTGCAAAAATTTATTTTATCATAAATTTCAAACCGTACATCCGTTGTTCCTAAAATTTTTATGGTAAATGCATTGAGGTAGGGTAAATAAACGCAGATAATTTCAGAAAAATTTAGCGTGTATTCTTTAAGAAATTGGCCACTTTCACCTACAGCCATTTCTCATTTTTCGGGAGATCCGTGAAACCAATGGCTGAGATTTTTTGTCGGAAGATACATAATAATAATAGTAACAACCTCAGAAAATTTCAGGGAATTATAATGTAGCATTTGAGAGAAATTGAAAAATTCGTTTCATTTTACAATTCCACTCCATCTCACTCCACTTTCACTCCATATCACTCCACTTTCATTCCATTTCACAATTCATATTCCACTTTCACTACATTTCATTTCACATCCATATTCCGTAGCCATACTTCATTTCTTTTTACATATTGCATGTTGTAGCCACATCTTATTCAGCAGTTCTGACACAATTGTACAACCTACAAAGAGATGATGATTATAGGAAATTGAAGGATTCTGTTTTGAAGACCAACATGCTAAAAGAGGACCAAAGGAACAACATCAAGCACAACAATTAACAAGGTCACAATTCTGAGGTAAATTTTAAAAATTATTTTAATAGCAAAAAGTTAAAACATGAAATAGATACAATGTATATAATCATATGTTTCCTAGGCAACCTATCATTCGAATTGATTAACATATCTTGGCCATATCCCTTATCCAACATTCCAACCTACTATTCACATCTCCTTAAGATTGTATCATTCACTTGACACCACCCTCCATCAGATCCATAGCCACTTCATTTTCCCTTATAGCTTAATTACCTCCATCCATTCACCTCCATTACACTTTGGAGCCAATCCATCTTTAAGTACAGAGAGGTAATTCTGAGGGTGAAGCATCATTCTACAGCTAATCCATCTTTAGACACAGAGATATAGTTTCAAAAATAAAGGATTAGACTCTGTAGTCAATCTAGCTTCAAGCATGGAAAAATAATTCTGAAAGGAAGATAATCTTCATAGAGGAGGAATGTGGCTAATTGTCAGGACAGAATCAGTTGAAGTCAGGTATTTGGAAGGATATCCATAAGTCAAGGAACTACTACAATAAGCAGGGAGGCTAAATTTTATAGAGAAATTTGATGGCTTCCATAAGGAGATTACAAAATCTTTTGCCAAATCTTTTGATGGAGCAGAAGAAGAAAAACTGACATGGTTATTGAAAAAAAACTTGACACTCCACTACAAGAGGAAGATGAAGAACTAATTTCTGAAAAGTTAACAGAGATTAGAAAATAGATTAGGGCCAAAAGAAGCAGAAATATAAGGTTAGATGTTTTAACAGAAGTTTCAGAGCACATGGAATAAGTTTTGATGAAATTGCATGAGGACATGCAATAGTCTTGCAGTGGGGGTATGTTGAGTCCTAGAATTGCCTTTTCTTTTACAAACCTTCACTTCATTTCATCATTATTTTATCACGTCATAAGCCTAAAATCAATGAAGAATGATTAGGATTGCTTAAAGGTTACATGAAATTGATTAACATATTGTATTTTCATGATTTTTTCTATTTTAACAATTTTCTGCAAAATAGCTACATAATACAGGCATTCCGTAGCTAATCACGCGTTTCGTAGCTGATCCCACATTCCGCAGCTGTTTTATAGTTTGAGTGGGTTACAGGTGTCGTCTCAAAGAAAGGTGCATATGGGAAAATTCCAGACTTCATCCACATCATTCCTTGCTCCCTACAAATTCTGAGCACAATTCTACATGTGGTTATGCACGTGGGAAACCAAAACCAAGAGGTAGAGTTCTACCGGGACACAAACTCTACAGCTGTCTGCAGCAAAGTATGCAACCTCCAATAAGAGTTTTAATTCGATTAGAAGTGGGAAAGACACTTATCCTTGTTTTTCTCATAGAGTAGTTATGTAATTTCATTATAAAAATAACTCGAGAGACCAAGATGCGGTTAGTTGGTGGCTGTTTGGTTGTTAAGTTGTCTAAGACTGTAATACGTTGTTTTTTAAGATTTTCTCCTTTAATGAAAGAAGCATCATTCTGCTGCATGAGCTGAGTCAATCTTAAGCTAGATTTCATGTGCTACTCTGGTGATGGAGGGCCCCTGCCTCCTGAGCAGCTCTGTTTTTATAATTTAGATAAGTATTTTAGCTCTGTTTTCACAGTTTAGATAAGTATTTACTTTTAGTCTTATGTTTATGTTTCAATTGCATTGAGTTATACAACCAGAATTGTTCTAATAAACTTTTCCAACATATCATTCATGTGAACAAGATGGACTGTGGAATTTCATAGATTAATGGCATGTCAATTTCAATAGAATACTCCGGAGGTAGAATGCATGTGGTTCAGCTTTGTCCTTTCTTTTCAAGTATGATAATGGATCTTTAGTTTAATACTGTTCATTGTAGATTAATAGCATCTTAGTTTAGTTTTAACTCATTTCTTTATCACTTCAAGTTTAGCTGTTGTCCATTGTAGCTTACTTTGTCTTAGTTGATAAATTCAATCTCACGGGCTTAATTATTTACAAAACTTCTTTTGTTCAAAATTCATACTCATACACAATTATCTGGACAGAAGATAGTATCATTATAAGGTCTGGAGTATTTTGTAGCCTCTTTATCATTTCACAAACAAGCGTCTTTCTCAAAGACTATTTTTGAAAGGAAATCTATAACTTTTGAGATAGGGTTAGTGGTGTTAAATTGAGTTGCAGAACAGAAGTAGAAACTAGTTTAGAGTAGAAACTTTACCTTGTTACAAATATTCTTTTCCACATATTTTCCAACAAATCTTTATTCATGGATGAGATGTTGTACATTGTAAGTTATCTATTTGATTAGTGATTTAGGAGAAAACTTCATTTACACTTAGCTTGTTCATTTCTCAGGTTCATTTCAATTTCATGTTGTGATTTTACAATAGAGTCATTATCAAGCTTTGTATTTGTTGGTTGCTAGTCATAGTTAGACTCTGTTTTGTTTCAGCATTTGCATTTGTTTACCATCATAGTTTAGGCTTCACTCTGTTTTGACCAATAGTTTCCTTTCATTTAGCACTTAGTTCTTTTCCTTTTCAAAATAAAACCATAAAACCAAAAACATCAGAAAACACTAAACACAACGAAGTAGGAAAAGGTTACTTAGGCACATATGGTGCACTTCACTTCAGCAGTTTACCAACCCTGGTTGACAATTAATGAACTCAATTTAGGAGACTAGGTTGAGCACAAACAAGCGCCGATGAGAAGATTTTAGAATTTATCACATGGCAGGAAACAGAACAGGGTAAAATTGCAAATATTCATAGAATTGAAGCATTGCATAAAGAAATTATATTTGCTAAGTGGGAAACTCAAATGATTAAAGAAGAACGTGCTACTTCTAGAGCAAGGACTATAATGAATAATTTGACACAGCTGGTTAATGATAGTCTATATGCAGCAAATTTAATCTCAGATTGCACTCCAAGAGAGTTGCCGAAGGTCAAAGAAATAGATAAAAGGTGGAAACATGAATTAATCAGTAAAGATCAAAAGAACAATAAAACACAGGGAATTACATGGGATGCCTTATGGTCCCATTTTATCAAGCCATACAATTAGCAGATGGCAACCAAATTTCTTTCGAGTGCCATCAATTATATCATCCCGGAACTTTCTGATGCCACATACACCAGTCAACTGCATTCTCGGCTGAGTCACCCAACTGAAGTGAAAGATATGCTCAAGATTTGCCAGCTTCGCACATTAGATATTATGGAAATCCAATGAACCTGTTTTATTGAATATCGCAATTCTATTTTTGGATCTTTGATGATCTTTCTTAGCAATAGTTTTAGTTAATTTTTTTTTTGAATTTCTTATTTAAACGCCTTTCAAGCATTTTAGAAAGGGTCCTAAATTTGTAATATTTTGGGCTTGGATAATACATTTCTGTACTCCTTGACTATCTTATTTTTATAGAAGGATCACATCCTGTGATTTTATGGTGAATTATTTTTGAGAGTTGCATTTCTGTACCTTGAAGATTATTATAAGTTAAAGAGCATGATCTGAATATCAAATTGCATTAAGAGAATATCAAATGTATCTGGTATTTCTATTGATTATGTTTTATTTTCCTTATGTGATGAAATATTCTCATTGAAATTTGCTATCGTTTATATATATTTTCTTTCAAATATTTCTTTATCATATCATTTCTGAAGATACAGGAATATCATCTTCATAGTGTGTGTAAATGATATAAATTTATGAATGCGATGTGCTATTATAACTCTGTTTAATTTCTTAAATAGAGTTATCATTATATGATATTGCATCTTTATTTTAAGTAAATAATACATTTTCATGGTTATTTGTTTAAATGAAATAATCTTTAAGTCGTATTCATATTTAACACCCGGGTTAGTTTTAGAGTTATTTGTAAGTCATAAATTAAGTTAGACAGATTAGCTTAATTAGTTAATTTCATTATCCACTTGCAAAAAAACCCCATCACCAATCCATTCATTATTAAGAAATTGGTCCCATAAATCCAGTGGGAGCCACCATCCCAAACGGAGAAGGAGCTGTTCTAAGGTCCAGATTGGGTGGTTTTCCCCCAATGTTTGAAGCAACGATTTTCAGGGCTTCAACATTTTTAGTGCTAGAAGGAGGGCCTAAGCTATGAATGGCAAGTAAATCCAAATCTGTAGGCCATTCCAAGAGCAATTCACCCTCATCTTCAATTTCTTCTACATTTGAAATCTCTAGACAAGAAATTGAGAAGAACATTAATACACCCACTACCAAAGCTTTAGATCTATCAGACAATCAACCTCCCGAGTCCCCTGAAGTACAAGATTTAATTCATAAAATCAAAGGGTTCTCATTATCTTTATAAGAATCTGATTTGTCCGAAGGTAATGTTACTTCACAATTCATATCTTCAAAACCTCTTACTAGGTCACAAAGCAAAAAAATTGTATTCCTCCAAAGGAATTTCCTTTACCTAGTCGAGTTAAAACCAGAAAAACACCATTAGAATCAGATAGTGATATTATTTCCTCATCACAAACTCACTCATCTGCTTCCCAAATTCAAACCCAGAAGAGTACAGTTATCCCAACAACATCTACTCAAACACCAGTTGTCTCTTCAAGTCCCTCAACTGTTATCACAACAATGGCACAAAGACCATGGAATAATCCAGGAGCTGTTGAAATGCATGCACCTTTGCATGCATTACCAGATCATCCTGAAAAATGGTTGCCAAAATTTAGTCCCGACCTTGGCATACAAGCATAAGAACACATTAATAACTTTATGTTGTCTGTAAATTTAAATGCAGTAGAACATGAAGATGTTGTGGTCAGATTATTCCCTTATAATTTGCAAGAGGCAACAGGATCTTGGTATTTTTCATTACCATAAGGATCTATTACAAGTTGGGATATGTTCTAGGAACATTTCTTAACCAAATTTGGAGATGATAGATCAATAGCGACTTTAATTAATGATCTCTCCAATTTGAAAGTAGAATCCAAAGAACCCATCAAAGATTTTAATTCCTGATTCAACAACATCAAAACTAAGTAAGGTATCCAAACTAAGTAAGGTATCAAAATCCTCATCTGCCTTCAATTCGGTCAGTTCACAAGTTTTTCTTTTTTCTTTTCCTTTTTGTTTTCCATTTCTTTTGGTTTGTTTGAATTTTTAGTTTTAATTTGTTTTGTATTTAATGTTATATATTATGTTTTTTTTATTTGTTTTGATTTATATTTGTATATTTTTAGTTAATGTTGATTTGTTTTGATTTGTATTTGTTATAATTTCTTTTTATAGTTAATATTTGATTTGTATTAATATATGTTATGATTGTATTAATATATTAATATATTAATTATGTTAATATATTAATATGTTGTTATAATTATATTAATATAGTTGTAAATTTTTTTATTTTTTATTTTTCTTTTGTTAATTGTAATTTGTTGTGATGATTGTTATATTGTTTTATATTACATATGATTGTTATTGCTATATTATGTTTGTTTAAAATTAAAAATAAAATAAAATAAATAAAAAATAAAAAATAAAAAATAAAAAATAAAAAAATTGTTATGTGTTTTGTGATTGTTTTGAAGGATTTAAAGAGTGAACATTGGCATATGAAGGATATTGGCATTTTATAAAACAAAATTCTAGTGGTATGAAAATTGAGAGAATCATGATAATTACAGGAACTGATTGAAAGTGCAAGAGTTGGTACAAGTGCAAAATTAAAAAAATTAAAAAAAAATTCACAAAATTCATGCAGGTCTGAAAATAAATAATGGAACACTTGGAAACAAATTTCGAGGATCGATTTATCAAACATTTGGAGGATTCTATAGATGATGATTATCCTATTTCGATAGCTTCAAGTTGGCATTAAACTCATAATGTCTTTCTGTTGAATGCTTTTATGTGACATACTAATATGCAGAACACGACAGATCTTTCTAATGCCAATCTTTTTGCCGAGCATATTTCATCTGACACAAACAGGGAGTATTATTTTTCATGGTTATTTTTACGAATGGATTGATTTTAATATCATGATTAAGTTAATTTCAACACTTTTATTGTCCTTAATTTTTTTTATTTGGTATGAAATTTTTGCGTAAGAATCATGAAGGAAATGCGCATTCCTTCTTGAACACACTTATGTTTCTTTCTGCCAAGTTTTTTTTTACAGGTTACAGGATAATCAAGTGATCATTAAGGAGATTACATTGTGACGACAATTGGTCTTCCAAAGACTAAATTCATGAAAAATTCTAAAGACAAATCCATATCCACAACCACTACATTGCACCTCCCTTTTTGCAAAAGATTTTGAATTCCACCAATTGTCAATCCATAAAGCATACCATTTCCATGTGCATTTTTCACAACAAGAGTTCTTAATCATTCACCATGCATTTCCATTCATCCATTCCTAACTCACAAAATAAAACCAAGAAGCTCACTTACAAGCTTATTGTCATTCTAATTTTCCTTGTCATTTCCTTTCCCTTTCATTTCCGCCAATAAAACACTGCTTCTATGTATATCATTGAGTCAAAGTCCTAGAGTCTAATTATCTTTGTAAAAACACCTAGAGGCTTGCATGCCCTAATGGCAAGTACTCTTGCCAATGAACAATGGGAGTACATTAATATCCCTTGTTTGTTGGATATTGTAGGTGACTCGACCACAACAAACATATTTGTACCTACAAAGATGTGTTAGGCATCTTGACTCCCATTGGAATCAATGGTGGGAGCTCTCGTGTTGACTAGTGGCATTCATTAATGGCCACTAAGCCAACAACTTCTTGTTATGTTTGACACCAGCACATTTAATCACATATTAAGATCTGTGCCATCGAGCGTTGAAGACTTGAAGACCTATATTTTGTAGCAGATGAAGCAGACTTTCTTTCATTGTTTTTCAGTTTGTCATGACTTGAGGACAAGTCAATAAATAAGGCTGGGGGGAGGAAAATGTAACTTATATATTTTTTATACCTTCCAAGCCTTATACATTTTCAGCCATATTCAGCAGACTCATCAGATTCATCAGACTATCCAGCAGCAGATACGACAATACAGATCCATCTTTCATCCACAACTTGCAGAAGAAGCTTCAGATCAAAATTGTAGCAACTAAACATGCATGATTCATCCACTTCTATAGGTAAGTAAGGTATGTTGTTTTCTAACCTTTAATCTTGAAATTCTTTTTAGATGCTAAAATAATGATGTTTGGAAAATATTCCACTATTACACTATTCCCTTTCTCATTAAAAAAATTTGCCAAAAACCATCAGTAGGGGAGGGGGGAATTTCACACTTCACACTTCATTTTTTTCCTTCATTCATATTACATCTTAACCCACATAGTTTTCCCACAATAAAACTACTACAAAATGATGAGCATATTAAATGACTTCTTAAAAATGATAAGCATATTAAATGACTTCTTGAAATGATCGATCTCAACAAAGTAAATAATGATTGTAACACAAGAACCAATCATTAAACAGAGATCTCAACAAAGTAAATAATGATTGTAACACAAGAACCAATCATTAAAAGATGCAAATGCTTTGCAAAAATAAAAGTTATCCAAAGATGTAAAGGAAGTTCATGATTGAAAGATGCTTGTTATAGATGTGCAAAGTTAAAAGGAAGTCCGTGATTGAAAGATGTTTGTTACACAAGAACCAAACATCTTGTAAAAGGAAGCTCATCCAAGAATCAAATTAAACAAGTCATTGTAGTAGCTTGCATGAGGACATGCAAGAGCTTCAGTTGGGGAGTATGTTTGGGTTTCAAAATGTCACTCATTACCATACATTTTTCACATATGCTTCCATTTTATCACCCATTAATCACCACCATGTCACTTCATTTTCCCTATTATTTACCATTAATGGGTCTAATTTATATTTTCCAAATATTATTTATTTTTAAGCATTTTTGAGAGAAATTCTTGATTAAATATTAGAAAATAATATATTTTACATTATATATGGAAAGTGGGTTGTTTTTGTGACATGTGTAGGTGCTAAGGAAGCTTCCAAGACACCTTTATGTGGCCTTGAAGGATAAAATTCGAATTTGAGAAGATAAACCTCATGGAGAAGATTATGATCTCATGGAGAAGATCAAGGACAAAAGGGGTTATGTGTCTAGATGGTTGAGAGATGTATGGAACTAAAAGAGAGATTAGTGGATGATCATTATGAGTTTGCTACTCATCCCATTGTATAAATAGGAGTACAATCTCCTCCATTTGTAATGTTGAAGTTTTTGTAATATTGTAATCTTGAAGTTTTTGTAGTTTTAGAATTTGGAGTATGTAATCTTAGAAGCTTAGAGTTGTAACCTTAGAGTTAGTTTGTAATGGAGAATTTGAAATAAAGGATCATACTTCGATTTTGCTTCTACTTCTGAGTCTCCATTGAAGTGGTGTGCTTGTGGAGTTATGGAGGGCCCCCATGGCCTCACTTGCATGCTTATTTGCTTATTTTAGGTATAATTTATTTTATGTTTTTGTTTGATTTCAGCTTTTAAATTTTGTTAAATATTCTAATATTGGAAGGATCTTATTTGAAAGTGTTTTTGTAAGGAAACCATAAGATCTCATACAATTATTAGATTTAGGTTTATTTCATTTCAGTTTTTAAGCTTTGTTAAATGTTCCAATATTGGAAGAGTCTTATTTGAAAGTGTTCTTGTAAGAGAACTGTAAGACCTCATACAATTATTAGATCTAGGTTTATTTTATTTCAGATTTTAAGTTCTTATTAGATGTTCTAATGTTGGAAGAGATCTTGTAGAATATGTTCTTGTAAGAGAACTATAGATCTCAAACAATTGTTAGATCTAGGTTTGATTAGTTATTGAAAGAGATCTTAATGAATATGTTCTTGTAAGGGGACTTTAAGATCTTGGACAAATTAGGAATCTTTCTAGATCTATATATTTTAGATAAGCACTTCTAAGTTTACCTTCCCGGGTTGACAATTAAATTGAACTCTAATTGACATCATCAATTGGAACCAAACAATGCTACTGATACTGTTCTTATTGGAGATAGATCTAATTCTCAGAAACCTCCTTTTCTCTTGACTTATGAGATATATAACAAGAATTTACATAACTGTTTGATAGATTCAGGAGCATCATCAAATATAATGCCTACTTCAGTCTGCTCAAAATTAAACGTTGAACACCAAAAGTCTGCAGTTCATATTGTTCAATTAGATCAGACTAAAGTACAATTTGTGGGAGAAATTAATTAAGTCACTATTAGGTTAGCCTCTGATCCTAGGATAGTCCAGAGAATTGATATTCTAATTGCAGATATTCCTGAGTTTTATGGATTAGTGTTGAGCAGGGATTGGTCTGCAAAACTTAATGGTTATATTGCCACTGATTATTCTCACATGTGGCTTCCCCACAAAGGGAAACCAAATCAAATCAAGGTCGAGCGAGAAAAACACATGATGCATATTGTAACAAAATTTGAACAAGAAAATCAACCTGTAGCTTTTAATAACAACATTCTCGGAGGTTATTTTGCTGAATCATTCCTTGGAAATTTCACGGCACCTAAATCACCTTTTTTTGTAAATACTTTTACTTCACAAATTGAAATTTTTTCACAAACCGATTCCACAAGATGCATTAATATTTCTGATCAATCTGTAAATAAACCTGTAGATAAGTCTTTACTTTTGTCTTTGTATTTTGATGGATCAAAATCCAATGATGGCGTAGGAGTAGGATGCATTTTAGTTGATCCAGAAGGAGAAAAAACTATGCTGTCATGTAGACTAGAATTTGAGTGTACAAATAACACTGCCGAATATGAAGCCTTGATCCAAGGGCTTTGTAAAGTAGTAGGGTTGAATTTTAAATACCTGAAAGTATATGGTGATTCTAAAATTGTTATCAGACAGGTAAGGAACACTATCCATTGTCTTTCAGGTCATCTTAAACATTATCAGTCACTTGTTCAAGATCTTACCACTCATTTTTTAGCATTCAATATCTCTTCTATCCCTAGAACTCAGAATTCAACAACTGATTTATTAGCTAATGTTGCTTCCAAGCTTCTTCCAGCTGAAGATTATAGTCCAGATAGGTTTTCAGTTGAATTAATTTTTTGACCTTCTGTACCTGATAATGTCACCAATTGGAGAGTATTTTATCATGATGAAGATATCTTAAATTTCTTGACTTCAAAAAAATATTATGATGATCAAATAATTGATGAAAGTGATCATGATCTTCAAAACACATCAAAATACAATGAAAATCCTATTCCCAAATCTGTAGTTAAAATTGAAGATCTATATGATATCAAAGATAGATTAAAAAAGGTTACCAATGCCAAAATTCAAAGTTCTACTTTGAAGTTTGAATTAGTAAATCTTGGTACTGAGTCTAAACCACAAAATGTTAATTTAGGATTCGATTTAACTTCAGAGGAAAGGATCGCTTTCATCAAGCTTCTGAATAAGTACAAAAATGTCTTTGCTTGGAATTATGAAGATTTGAAAACTTATGATACTTCTGTCATTCAAAATACATTTCCAATGCTTTTCGATGCAAAACCAGTACAACAGAAGTTAAGAAAAATTCATCCCAATCTGGAAAGTCAAATCAAGACAGAATTGAATAAACTTGTGAAGGCGAAAAATATTTTTCCTGTAAGACATTCTAGCTGGGTCTCAAACATGGTGCCTGTCAGGAAGAAGAATGGAGATATTAGGATCTAAATTGATTTTAGAAATCTAAACAAGGCATATCAAAAGGATAACTTCCCATTACCAACAATGGAACAAATGCTTCAAAGAGTAGCTGGTTCTGAACTAATGTCTTTTCTTGTTGGTTTTTCAGGTTATAACCAAATATTGGTACATCCGGATGATAGGCTGAAAACTAACTTCAGAACCAAGTGGGGAACATATGCCTACCAAAAATGCCTTTTGGTTTGATAAATGCAGGAGCTACTTTCCAAAGAGCCATGGATATAACATTCAAGGGTTTGATTAATAGATCAGTTATTATATATCTTGATGACATAACCGTCTTTTCAAAGAAAAGAGATAATCATCTGCATGATTTGAAACATATATTTGAACGATGTAGAAGGTTTGGCATTTCTTTAAATCCAAAGAAATATTTCTTTGCTCTAAATGAAGGAAAGCTCTTAGGATTTTTTGTGTTTAAATATGGCATATATATTGACCCTGATAGAGTAAAAGAAATTTCTGATATTTCCTTACCACATAATAAGAAATCCATGCAATCCTTTTTGGGACAGATCAATTTTGTGAAGAGATTTATTCCTGATTTTTCTCAAATAGTTTTACCTTTGCAGAATATGATTAAGAAAATTTTGGTTTTCAAATGGGGACATAAAGAAAAAGAAGTCTTTGATTCAATCAAACAGGAAATCATTAATGCACCTACATTGAATACCCCCAATTTTTCTAATCATTTCATTCTGTATACTTTGGCTACTGAAACATCCTATGCTACCGTTTTGACACAACCCAATGATCAACAAGCAGAAGCACAAATCTCTTTCTTTAGTTCAAATCTGCAAGGAGCTGAACTTAACTACTCTGATGTAGAAAAACAAGCCTTTGTTGTGTTTAAATCAATCAAACATTTTAGATCATTTCTCCTAAAGACACATACAAAAATGATTATCCCATTCTCTACAGTGAGACAATTGTTAGTACAAAAGGAAGTAGGAGAAAAGAGAGCTAATTGGGTAAAAAATTTACAAGAATATGATATTGATATTAAGCCAACTAGAATTGTTAGAGGACAAGGTTTTTGTAGATTGTTAGCAGGAGCTTCCAACATACCAGAACATCAAGATCAAGATAATACTGTTCAAGTAAATCAGATAAGTGTTATAGATTCTGAATCTCAATATGTTGATCTGATATTTTATTTGAAAAATCGGTATTCTCCTTCTAATCTCAGCTATAAAAACAAGTGCGCTTTAATATTAAAAGCCAAACACTTTGAAATCATTGATGATGTGTTATTCAGAAGAAATTATGATTCCAATTTATTATGAAGTCTTGAAAAAACTGAAGCACACAAGGTGTTGCAGGAATTACATAATGGACCAGCAGGTGGAGATTTTGGAGGAGATACTACAGCTCACAAAATAATCCATGATGGTTACTATTGGCCTACCTTGTTCAAAGATGCACATGACTATGTAAGGAAATGCGAGACTTGTCAAACTACTAGTGGGAGACAAAGGAAAACAACCTTTCCTTTACAACCAGTAAACACTGGGCAACCATTTGAACAATGGGGACTTGATATTATTGGAGAAATTGTTCCACATTATTCTAAGCAAAACAGATACATCCTTACAACAACAGATTACTTTACAAAGTGGGTAGAAGCAATTCCTTTCAAGGTAGCCAATTCTGATGAAATCATTGAATTCATTGATCAATTCATCATTACCAGGTTTGGTGTACCTAATGCCCTTGTTTTTGACAATGCATCTTATTTTTCTGGAAATAGTATAATGAAATTTGCAATCAAAAGAGGTTTCAAATTGAAATATTCCACAAATTATTATCCATAAGGTAATGGTTTAGTTGAATCAAATAATAAAAATCTCATCAAAATTATCAAAAGAACAATTGATCAGAGTCAAAATAATTGGCATAAGTCTTTAATTTTTGCACTATGGGCTGATCGCCTAACTCACAAGGCTTCAATAGGTACTTCACATTTTAATCTAGTCTATGGAAAAGATGCTGTAATACCATCAAACCTAGTACTTCCATCTCTGGACCTAGTTTAATTCATTGAATAGAATCCTTCATCTATTCAATTAATATTTGATCAAATTCTTAAATTAGAAGAAGATAGAGAGAAAGCTAAAAGTGTTCATACCAAACATCAACAACTCATAAAATCTTCTTTTGATTCAAGTTCGATCGGATCCAAAACTTTGCAAATTGGTGATCTTGTTCTGAAATGGGACAAAGCACATGAAGATAAAGGTAAGCATACCAAATTTCAAAAAATGTGGCTTGGACCATTTCAGATCGTTGAAAATATAGGCTCATCAACATTCATATTGCAAGATTTAACAGGAAAGAGAGAATCTCTTCCTGTGAATGGGCTTATTTTGAAAAAATTCTTTTCTTAAGAAGGCAACCCCTTCTTACCTGTACATATTCCATTATGCAAGTTTGTTTGTTAACAAATAAGGTTGTTAATAGTTGTTAATTGAATTTTTAATATTTGAAAATATCCTTGAGAAACAATTGTAAATACTTATTTATGTAAATAAGAATTTTTAAGGAAATGATTATAGTTTTGGATAGTTAAAATAAAATATTAAACTTTGAAAATCTCTTTAAAACATTTGCAAAATCTTCCGAAACCTTAAAAATATTGTAAATCATTATAATTTTGCTAAGCAGAGAAAGGTTATCCATAAAAAGTAAAGACTTTTCTAAATTTTGGCACTCAAAACTCTAAAAAATTGTCATCCATTGACTCTTAAGGAGAATCATTCACCCCATCCATTAAGGTTATGATTTTTTTTAGAATGTACTTCTAAGAAATTATCTGTCAAATATTAAGAGATAAGAGGTCTCATCACGAGCCTGCTTACCATGATCATAAGAAGTAATTAAAGTGACATTACCACCACTACATACCAAAACAGGGTAATGGCTTATAATCATAAGACAAGGGGTCTCATCACAAGCCAACTTGTTTAGTTTAGTTACAACTAGTGAGTGGCATTTTTATCAACTGGCTACCAAACCAGAACAATGGCTTTTAAATTAAAAGAAAAAGAGAAAACACAAGATAGTATATCATATGAATTTATCTTTTAAAGAGTCATGCTCTTAGATGGATGGGACAATGAATGATTAATGGTTAAAAGGTAACCCTCTTGAGACTATGAACGTTTGCAGGCAGCAGAGGCACTACCTATGACAATAGAGTAAATCACAAAGCTAAGAATGGAAAGGCCCCCTACTTTATCTTTATCAACCAATCAAAGCTTAATAAAACCAAAAAATGTTTTTATTTTTGAGGAATTAAAAAGAGATTGTAAGTGATTTTTATTCTTTTTTCAGAATTAGATTTTATTTAATTTTTTCTAAGATATTTTTCATTATCTTTAAAAATTTATACTTACTAAAAGTATAGTGTTCATTTTATTTTTCAGAGATAACTGTTTCTTCCAGTGAATCGCCAATTGTTGTACTGTACAACAACTCTCCCCATTTCTAAATTTTTATATTAAATTTCAATAAGAAATAGGTCCCCTTTTCTTTTTTAGATAGGAATAAAACTTTGAGGAAATCTGATTATCATAGAAAAACAATAAAAAAGATTCATTGTTAAAAACACACAAAAGCATCAATTGTATATCGTTTATCCCAAATGCAAATAAACCAATGTGATATCAAACTAATTCCGATCCAATCAATCATAAGACTTATATCGCATCGGAACAAAGTCTAAACATTTTCCTTTCGAAAAGTTCGATGCGACAAAGTAAATCGCAAATCGCAAATAAGAGGAGTATTGTATTTATATATCTTCTTTACAAAGCTCCGATGCGATGAGACTTATCGGTAATCACATTTCAGATAAGTCATACTCCATTAGGTCTATCTGAGAAACTACGTTGCGATGTAATTTTAATCGCAATCGCATTTCGGTGAAACAATATCACAATTACTTGCTTTATAAACGTTCCGACGCTATAGACCCCACCACAATCGCATTCACATTTCGAAAAAGTCACATTTTAATTCAATTCCTTTGGAAAGATCCGATGCGATAAACCATCGGTTATCATTAATCTCTATTCATACTTCACACATATCATTCATCGGCAAATCGCAATTGGAAGTTACAAAAGGTAAATTCTTACATCGAGATTTTGACATCGCCAATTCCCAATGTACGACCATCATTAATCGAAAATCAAATGAATTATGACAAGCAATTCAAATATGAATGTGTGAATGTGACTTCCCTTAAAGGCATTCAATTTTGATACGGAGATAATCAATTTAGAATCATGAGTAAAATATTCGCAAAATTGTTCGTAAATAATGTCCTTTTTACTTAACGATGTTTATTCTGACTCAATTTCTTCCTGCTTCTAAGAGGATTTTCTCATTTACAGATATGTAGAACAACAAGTCCGCTATTCACAGAACTAATGAGACGATACCAGAAAGAGAAAATGTCAAAGAATCTTAAGAAATCGAGAGTTGCTGCCGTCTCAAAGGTTAGCATCATGCCAAAGGAAAATCCAGTCAAAATAAAGCTAATTATGGATACTACATGCCTGGGTCTCGGAAAGCTTTCCTGGGAAGAATTTTATAACTTTCTTGAAGTAGAAAACCCTACTGTTACAGAAGTAAAGGCGACGATGCCAGATGAAGAATCAGATTCAGATAGTCCCCTTAAAGAATTGGAAAATTATTTTCTCCATAGAATTGCAGCTCGAGCAAATGTATTTCCATACTATGATATAATACAATGGGCAATAGAAACCACAACCATCACAGACAGAACATTTGTCACAGTCGGAGGAAAGATGTTTGGATCCTTTAGAGCAGAAGACATCAAGGTAATGTATCATCTGCCAGAACCTTAGAACACCTACAACAAAGCCTTCATAGAAGATTTCGCTTCAAGCAACAAAATAGAATCAGACCCTATTAGGGAATGGAGACAAGCTCCAAAAAAACATAAGCATGAGACCTTAGGTATGTATTCTGTAGAATCTCTTGCACCTCCGTATTGCTATGCTGTTGCCATGATGTGCAGAATTTTTGGGAGTAATAATTCTGTAACGTTTTCTATTCAAATGGTACCCCTGATTGATGCTGCTGTAAGTTCCGTTATTATGGATTGGTGAGTCATTCTATCTGATAAGATAGCAAATAAAATTATGGATTATAGAAGAAATAATCATATTGGAGCTACACCCCCATTTCATTTATGTGCTTACATTTTAGATGCCTTATGCTTTAATTCTGAGTTTCCTATTTTGGGATGGAAATGGAATCCTCAGGATCTTACTCCTATACACATCTATCATAAATATTTGTGGAAAGCCCATTTCAATAACCATGTATACAGAATTTTCCATGGCTATATGTTGCCCATTTATCAAGCTATTTTTAACCAACTCCCTCCTCGGCTCTCGGATAAGGTAAAACTTGATTTAACCCCAATCAGAAGTTGGTTCAGGGAAGAAAGGTTCACCTATATCAGGATATTTGGAAGCATTGCTGAACCTCACATCTTGCCCTTATATGTCCTCGATAAACTATTGGCTCAAGGAATAGCTTACCAGTTGACCGAAAAGGGAATGTCCAGAAGTTTAAAGAATTCTAAAAAATTGATGTGGCCTACATTTCCTTTGCAATGTGGAACTTATAACCTCTATGATTTCAAGCATGTAGAAAAAGAATACCTTAAGATAAAATAACTCAAGCTTGAAACTATTCCCAGTAGGCAATATGATCCGAATAATGTTGCTTTTAACTTCACATCCATGGTACAAATTGCTAAATTTGAGCATGAAACTGATGATTTTGATGACCTATTTGTCTCGATTGAGAAATTTTCACAGGTTTATGATTCAGCTAAAGCAAAGTTTCAAACAGAGGACATGAATAATTTTTTACAGTTTAGAAGCAAAAGACTGCTTACAGTTCCCCTCGACCAGTTAAACACTACTTTACAAGAAAAAGAGAGTACTGAAACAGAACAAAAGAAAGAGGATGTAGGCAGAAAAATTGATGTACAGACAGAGAAAGAAGATACAAGCAGCAAGCCTAATGATCAAATTGAAAAAGTGAAGACCAGTGAGAAAGAGGGAGATTCTGCTGAAACCAATATTAATGACCAGTTGTTAAAAGAATATGAACAATTTGCTCAACAAATAGGAGATCAGGGTAATTCTCAAATTGATAAAATTGATTGTCAAGATATTGAAATCATTCCTGAAAACCCATCCGAAGAAATTGTACTAAAATTTGAAGACATACCCCCTCTAGATGTCTTTTACAGCCCTAAGCATAGAGCTGTAGTAAGAAAACAAAGAAAGGAAAGGAGGATTGATCAAGGACCATTTGTAACTCCCCAGGTTGAACTAATGAATGTTGTTTGGAAGCACTTTGAAGTAAATCCTTCAAAGGATCTAACCAAACTATCCCAATATGTAGGGGCTTATAGTCCAGCCACAATGGATAAAGCTACTGAGGTTACTCAACTGGTAAAACAAAAGGACTTGTAAATAAAATTGTTAGAAGAAAGGACAAAAAATGATCAACAAAGGATATCACAGTTAGAGCAGCAGCTGGGAGAAGAAAGACTGAGAATTAAGCAACTAGAAGAACAACTGAACATTGAAAAGCAAAAGCTTAATCAACAAGCTTTAAACAAACAACAAAAATTGTCCCAAGAAGTAAAAAAATTATAGACATTGATGCAAAGGAGAAAGCTGCCAAGGAAGAGAAAAGTATAATATTTTAAGCAAAAATGGATAAATTCAAAGATTATCCTGAACTGGACCAGTTCAAAACAAAAGCCCTTGAAATGAGTAAGTTGTTGTCCCAACAATTGGATGATCTATGCCAGAAAATATGACAAGCTGAACGCCTCTGTGAAATAGCATCATTCCTCATCGACGAAGCAGTCAATACAAGATTAGAATTTGAAAGCGCCGATGAGAAGATTTCAGAATTTATCACATGGCAGGAAACATAACAGGGTAAAATTGCAAATCTTCCTAGAATTGAAGCATCACATACAAAAATTCTATTTGCTGAGTGGGAAACTCAAATGATTAAAGAAGAAATTACTACTTCTAGAGCAAGGACTATAATGAATAATTTGACACAACTGGTTAATGATAGTCTATATGCAGAAAATTTAATCTTAGATTGCACTCAGGAAAGTTGTTGAAGGTCAAAGAAATAGATAAAAGGTGTAAACATGAATTAATCAGTAAATATCAAAAGATCAATAAAACACAGGGAATTACATGGGATGCCTTATGGTCCCATTTGATCAAGCCATATAGTTAGCAGATGGCAACCAAATTTCTTTCTAGTGCCATCAATTATATCATCTCGGAACTTTCTGATGCCACATACACCAGTCAACTGCATTCTCGGCTGAGTCACCCAACTGAAGTGAAAGATATGCTCAAGATCTACCAGCTTCGCACATTAGATATTATGGAAATCCAATGAACCTGTTTTATTGAAGATCACAATTTTATTTTCGGTTCTTCGATGATCTTTCTTAGCAATAGTTTTAGTTAATTTGTTTTTTGAATTTATTATTTAAACCCCTTTCAAGCATTTTAGAAAGGGTCCTGAATTTGTAATATTTTGGGCTTGGATAATACATTTCTGTACTCCTTGACCATCTTATTTTTATAGAAGGATCACATCCTGTGATTTTATGGTGAATTATTTTTGAGAGTTTAATTTTTGTACCTTGAATATTATTCTAAGTTAAAAAGCAGGATCAAAATATCAAATTGCATCAGGAGAATATCAAATGTATATGGTATTTCTATCGATTATGTTTTATTTTCCTTATGTGATGAAATATTCTCATTGAAATTTGCTATCATTTATATATACTTTCTTTCAAATATTTCTTTATCATATAATTTCTGAAGATACAGGAATATCATCTTTCATAGTGTGTGTAAATGATATAAATTTATGAATGCGATGTGCTATTAGAACTCTGTTTAATTTCTTAAACAGAGTTATCATTATATGATACTGCATCTTTCTTTTAAGTAAATAATACATTTTCATGGTTATTTGTTTAAATGAAATAATATTTAATTCGTATTCATATTTAACACCCAGGTTAGTTTTAGAGTTATTTTTAAGTCATAAATTAAGTTAGACAAATTAGCTTAATTAGTTATCCACTTGCACAAACACCCCATCACCAATCCATTCATTATTAGGAAACTGGTCCTATAAATCCAGTCGGAGCCACCATCCCAAATGGAGAAGGAGCTGTTCTAAGGTCCGCACTCGGTGGTTTTCCCCCAATGTTTGAAGCAACGATTTTCGGGGCTTCAATAGCTCCCAAACACATTTCCAAGATAACCCGAGAAGGGTTTTCTGAAATACACCAAATGCAGAAAATACAAATATGGCCCTAGGGCTGAATAATATATGCACTGGATACATGATAGGAGGTGGCTGATCTGATCTGGAAATGTATGAAAACTCCTCCTATAGATTCTCCAAATGAGATGTTGTTCCCCTCACTGAAATCTATCTTCCCCAACTAGGGCTCCAAACCCCCTACTGCAACTGCACTCTGAAATAATGAAATCTCTTCAAAAAAATACATTGTAACTGATAGAAGTACCTTAGTCTAATGTTGAATGATGAAATGAAGCTCAAGAATCTCCCTTACAAGCCTCCTAGATGAAGGGCTACTCCCTCCACTGGAAAACAAGCTCAGAAGTTGGGTTTCTCAACCCTCCACTGCTGCACCCTCCAACTCAACACACCTCTCAACAAAAACTGTGCTGTAGAACTAAGATAGAGCTTGGCATGATGCCAAAATGCGAAAATGTAGTGAAATACTCTTCTTAGAGGCTCCTCAAGGAAAGAGGTGTGATTCCTACTTGAGAACACCCTGTGTTAAACAACATTGCAATTTTATCTAAATAGCTAAAGAGAGCAACAAGTCTAAACAGACCATCAAGAAAATAATAATCCAATCATGCTCACAATGACTGCCATCCCCTTCCTTATATTCTTGGTGAGCTTCCTCACCTTGGGCCCCACTCATTAAAGGCACTACTTCCATGCATGGAGTCTCCCACCAAAACTGCGTTGTCCCTCAATGAATTCTGCTCCTTCCATGCCAGCGCTGTTTGATTTGGTCAAAGTTGACCCAGTCTACATGCTCCATCCCCTTTTCACACCTAAGGGTCTTCAATCCAGCTTTTAGATGATCTCATTTCACATTAAGAGTGTCTTTATTCCTACTAAGGAGATTTATGGGTCTCCATACCCTCTTATTCTTCTAACTAGAAGCAAAAATAAAAATTTAATATTCCAATTAGCTATGTGCTAATTTAGGAATATTACAATCCTCCCCTCCCAAGTGTTGCTTGTCCCCAAGCAACTGTAAGGAAATAATTGAAGAGCCTCCTCTCTTCCTCCTGTAGCATCCTCATATGACAAGTTCCTCCAATGAACAAGATGCCCTCTCATCAATATGTCCCCAAGTTTCTCCTCCCAAGTGTATAAGTAAGCCTTTGGTGATAAATCCAAATGGCTCTCATAATGAAAAAGTGGGATATCCATGGAGGAAACTATATGTGGTATAGAGCCCTTATTGAGGCATGGGATCAAAAAATTATTGGGAACCTTCCTTCCCATGTGAAGCTCCAAGCCCCAAGCTATCATCCATACAAAGTGAGTCACCCTCCAAAATGGTAAGTTATGGAAAATCTCCTCCACCTTTGGTTCATGTGATGTGGGTGGGCCACATCTATGAACATGATAGACCAAGTGGCCTACCCCACGCTGTCTCTCTCTCCACTTGTGATAAGTGTAGAGCTGCTATGGAATCTAGGTTGCAATGATATTTTCCTCAAGAGACAAAAGGACAACCGAATCTGTAAAGACCCGTTCTCTAGTTTCATGAGCCCAAACCATCCCATACAAAGGGAATGGAACATCATATGGTATCCAAATCAGAAAGATATTGAATGTTATGTGCAATTCTAGATGGTACCAATGGTCTCTCCAGTGGATACAACGCAATTTTAACTGTTGCTTCAGAACATCATGTGGCAAGTTGTCTCCCAACAATTTTCCAGATATGCATGTTTGCTCATCTACTAAGAAGTAGTAAATGGCATTATATATCAGCTTAGAATCACAAGAATAACACAAGACTTTCCCAATGCCATCCAAGAAATGGCTTCCTCAATCATTGATATTGGTCTTAGGAAGACCATGAAGCCAAAATAGAAATTTTCCCTCTTGTAGAGCAATGCACTGCACATATATGGCAAGAGAATGCAAATATTTTGTGAAATGATCAACAAGTACAGAAATACATTTCTTACCATGCATAGTGAGTAGGATGAAATTGAGGTCCATGGATGAACCCTCCCATGAGAGTCTCCTCATAGTGGTATGAAAAATGAAGGGATGCATATTCCCATTGGAACACTCTATCAATAGATACATACTCCCAAGTGACAACGTTGTTGGCCTTTGTGATAAGGCTCTTTCCACTTCATGATTCCATCCTTTGACATGCCAGATGCCAAAGTCATCCACCCTCATGCTGCTATATGTGGGTGAATCCTTCCTATGTGGAAGTACCTCATGATCATTCAATGCTGAAGGGTATCCCCTTTTCTCTTTTATTGGGCCATGCTCTTCTTCTGAAATATCATGCAAAGTATGGGAGAAAATCAGCCTATACTCTCCCAAGAGTAGCCAAAGAAACAATAGCTCTTGCTGCCTCCTCACATCCCCATCATACAACCATGGAGTGAAAACAAGATGTTTGACATGAGGAATGCCACATCACCCCAATGCACCCAAAATCCTTGTTTCCATATGATGCAAGTGCCATGCTAAGTTCCCACCAACCACATACCATTTGAAGTAGGTTACGTTACATGCTGACCAAACTCTTTCAAGAGTAGCCAGCGCAGCCTTGCCTCTTGATACCTTGTGTCATAGATCTGCAAGTGTCTCTCTAGCCTCTTGCTCATAAACATCACCCATCCAACCAATGATGAGTGTCCACTATCATGCTCCCAATAGGTATTCATCCAATGGAGAATACCATCCTCCCAAATCAAATCAATACCTCTACACTTCATGGGATGTTGAAGTGAAAACTCCTAGAGATCTTCATATGAAGACCACTCCTCAATGACCATGTTGAATCCATAAGGATCCAAGTATAATGAAGGAAAAATATTCTCATTGAGCTGTGATGTGCTCATCAAGAAGGATCCATCATAATAGTGGGAGATAATATGTCTCTCATCAACCATCTGCCTATCCCTTGCTACACATGTAGAATGGTCATTGGAATGCCCCAATAATGGTTGGGCCCCCAACTCATCACTGATGCTCAATGAAAATGCTGTTGATCTCCATAATGGTGCATCTGTTGTCTCATGATCATGCTCAATGTTGAACACATAGTTCTGCATTGGATTGTTTAGGACAATACTCATCCTATCCTCCAAAAATATACACTCCAACCGCAAGAGTTGTGTGTAGCTCAACAATGACATACTAGGATGATTGCACATCTCCTCCTTGCTCTTCTCAAGGGTCCTCTACGCAGTGATAGTCTACTTCTCCAAATCAATAGTGTGTCTTGACCCTAGGTCATGCAATGGCATATCCCCACAACCTTTCATAAGATGTGCTGAAATAATAGAAAGTGGAAACATTTGCATACCTTGGTTTTACTTGGGAACATATTGTACTACTACAAGGGTTCCTCCCATTGGTGTGATGACTTCCCCAACTACTGATGATGATGGATGCTCCTCTATGGCTGCACCAACACTGGTACAAGTCTCTTCCTCCAGGTCATGCATCTCCTAAATAATGCATGGGACTCTAAATGTCAAGAGATCAAGACCACTTTCCAAAGATGCAAGTGTTCCTTCCCTTGATGTAAGTGCTCCTGCAGTAAGTTGCGGTGGAAGTTTCTTCTCCTCTGGTTTCTTGTTGACAAACTTCTTGATAAACCTTTTCATAAAATCTACATATGCAGTCACTCTTGCATGACTCAAATGGCTGAACCACCAAATGTTTGCTTCACCCTCAAGGTGCAACACTACAATCTCAACAACTTCTCTCTATACTACTGGATGTAGCAAGAAGAATGCATCCAACTCCAAATCCAAAGCCCTTGTTGTGCATGTGGATGATCCATCAAATGTAGACAATAGAAATCTATTGTACTTCCTTCTTCTACAACTGCAAGGTCTTCTTTCTTCTATGAGTTGAATGAACTATGGGAGAGTTAGATTCTGTTTGAAATCTCTTGATTGAGACTTATATTCTGCAAGATACTCACTTAGAATCTCATGATCTAAGTTTCCTCCATCTCCATGCCTACTATATTATTCTTCAAAAGAAAATGGCATAGTACATTTCTTTGGAGCTCTATGCAATACCAGATATTTCTTTTTCCGATTGGAGGTGCATGGACCTTCCTCATCTTGAAACCCTAATGTGGTTTCATGGATTTTCTCCATTATTATTTGCTTGACCTCCTTGGTGAGGTCCCCTGTAGATCTAGAAAGATATGAGATAAAACTCATTCCTTCCATCATTCTGATCTGTTTCTCCTTCTTCTTAATCTCTTGATAGCATAATGGCTAAGATCCATAGGCTAAGACAAGATTATGCTCTGATACAAATGTAATATTCCCAAATGGGAAAGCAGCAATATATGAACAAAAAATGGAAATAGTAGTGATAAATCAACACATAAAATGTAAGAAGATCATATAGCCATCACATTAAGATCATAGCAGCAAAATGTATACAAGTCCTTGAGGAGAAAGTCACTCAAGTTAGGCAAAAACAAGCCTCAAGAGAACATGTACAAGAGATAAGAAGAATACTGTTACATAACAATACCCAAGGCTAAGAAAACACAGTTTTAGTAGATATAACTGATGTTGGAAAATTTCAATACATAGATCTGATATTATGGGGCTCAAATAATGCTGGGAGTAGATATCTAAGCTCCCAAACACATTTCCAAGATAACCTGGGAAGGGTTTCCTGAGATACACAAAATGCAAAAAATGCAAATATGGCCCTAGGGCTGAATAATCTCTGCATTGGATAGATGATAGGAGGTGGCTGATCTGATCTAGAAATGTATGAAAAATCCTCCTATATATTCTCCAAATGAGAGGTTTATCCCCTCATTGAAATCTATCTTCTCAACTAGGGCTCCAAACCCCCTACTGCAACTGCACTCTGAAATAATGCAATCCCTTCAGGAAACTGCATTGTAATTGATAACAGTACCTTGTCCTGATGTTTAATGATGAAATGAATCTCAATAATCTCCCTTACAAGCCTCTTGAATGAAGGGATACTCCCTCCAATGGAAAACAAGCTCAAACGTTGGGTTTCACAACCCTCCAATGCTGCACCCTGCAACTCAGCACACCTCTCAACAGAAACTGCGTTGTAGAAATAAGATAGAGCTTGTCCTGATGCCATAATGTGGAAATGTAGTGAAATACTCTTCCTAGAGGCTCCTAAAGGAAAGAGGTGGGATTCCCGGTGGGGAACACCCTGTGCTAAAAAACACTAAAATCTTAGCTAAACAGCTGAAGAGAGCAACAAGTCTACACAAACCATCAAGAAAATAATAATATAATCATGCTCACAATGGCTACCATCCCCTTCCTTATATTCTTGGTGAGCTTCCTCACCTTGGGCCCCACTCATTAAAGCCACTACTTCCATGCATGGAGTCTCCCACCAAAACTGCGCTGTCCCTCAATGAATGCCACTCCTTCCATACCAGCGCTGTTTGATTTGGTCAAAATTGACCCAGTCTAAATGCTCCATCCCATTTTCACACCTAAGGGTCTTCAATATAGCTTTTATATGGCCTCCTTTCACATTAGGAGTGTCTTTATTCCTACTAAGGAGATTTATGGGTCTCCATACCCTCTTATTCTTCTAACTAGAAGCAAAAATAAAAATTAAATATTCCAATTAGTTGTGTGCTAATTTAGGAATATTACATTTTCTATCATTTTTTTTTTTTGTATGTCAACGTTCTACTCATATCGGAAAAAAGGAGTACAAAAAGTCGCTCTCAAAAGAGGTGGTCTCAACCCTAACAGGTTTGTTGACCAAAATTTACACTAGGTGACAAAAATACAAAAGAGTAACTAAGGACATTGTCCATAAACGGTTGTTCCAGAGGTACCAAAACAAAACTAAAACATAAAAAACACGAGATAGCATACTAGTCGTCCGATGTGATGGTTGCAGGGTTGTTTGAGGCTGTTCCTAGAGGCGGTGGAGGACATAAGTCACACTGAAAGTGCCCTTAAAAGTGCACCATCCAAGTCTCCAGCTTTTCTACTTTCTCAGAGAGTTGATTTTGGCCTCTCCAAACCACTACCACTCTCTCCCGGACTTGGAACTGAAAATAATGCACTCAATCCAAAGTTTCCATCTGTATTGCATGCTCCTCGCGACAGTCTCTCTCACCTATATCCACTCTTTCCATCAAGCTATTGATGAGATCACAACAATTTTCCAAGTAGCAATTCTAGATACCCTTCCCCTCATTTAACTCACAACCACCAGGCTCGCGCTTCCCCTTGCCACCTCAAGCTCCTCCATCTTGTTTACTATAATTCTGACCCCTCGAACCACTACCCATGATGACCCCTTGCTTACCTCCTCCATGAACTCCACACGCACGCACATCGACCAACCACGCACACCCCATTGTCTTTCCACCTCGATGGGGAGCCACCATGACCATTGCCAAATCCGCCACCCCGATAGGGCCTCAGGTGTCAGGGGAGGGGGAATGCCCACACCTTGCTTGTGCCTTCATAATTCTCCAAGAGGAACCTTACTACGAATAGGAACTGAAGACCATACCCCCCGCCAAAGGAAACAACCCCCACCAGCAAAGGATTTATATTTCACCGCCCTCCACAACAGGGAATCACAAATCCACCTCCCAATAGTAGAGAAACACTATCTCCACCAGGAAAACCAAAAACCGCCACCCACCATGCTAACACAGGTAATTGAACAACAGAAGAAGACAAAATCTCTGGCGCCTAAGAAAAACTTCCCCTAGGTCAGTGACTACCCGAAAAATTCTCCTTACTGATACCACAAAAAAATCCACCACACACTGTCTCACCCTCGCTAGAGATCACGAATCTGGAAAAAGCAGCTAGATTTCCAACACCACCCACAATATTTCCTAGGCTGCAGAATCCACCTTCCTTTTTTAGCTCGAAATAACGGGTTTACCAGAAGTTGTGTGAAAAGGAAATGGATGATCAGACTTACCCTCGGCTCCTAACCCTCACCTATCCAGTCAATAACAAATAAAATAAGAAGCATGGAACAAACAGACACACTGCATTAGAAAATGCCCACAGCAAGCACACACAAGCCACTCCCTTTGTAAAAATTCTTGTGACACTTACATTTCCTCCCCGGAGACCTCCGCAAGGTCAGAAGCAAACTAGAATGTGGAGTCGAATGTCAGGCTCTCTCATCTTCCCTCTCCTTAACCTTCCGCCACCCCCAAACTCCAATACACATTTATGATTCACACGAATTACCAATGTGAATCTTGTATTTCTCCCGCTACATGCATTATGGTGAAGGGACTGGGAGGTCCATCACTCACCCTTGCTCCACTTATAATCACTCCTGAAAATTTCCCTCCACGTGTTGCACAGATCTCACGCCATCGGGGAATTTTTCCTATCAATTTAATTTTGACTCTAAATTAATTAATTTTCTGGCTTAGGATTTATTTAACTTTTTCCAGGAAAATTAATCAATTAACACTTAAGGGGATTTAAATTTTTTTCCACCCTCTAATATTTTAATCATGGTGTCTAAGTATGAGGGACCATGCTTTCCAAAATTATGAAAGAGACAGAAAGGACATAAACACTATATGGAAAATGCATAAAGAAGATGGAAGCACATATGCAAATTCTAATGAGTTAGCGTCATTGGGGAGAGACCACTTCAAATCAATTTTTAGAGCCACAAATCAAGCAACTATAGTATAAGTAATTCAGGTCGCCCAACTATTCCTTAGATACACGGAGGAGGAATAAAATGATAAGATTTTGCTTCCAATCACAAAAAGAGAAGTAGAAGGAGTTATTAAATCAATGCAGAAAGACAAGAGCCTGGGTCTGGATGGCTAGACGGTTGAATTTTTCCAACTCTTTTTCGAGCTTATAGGGGACGAGCTTACCCGCGTGGTGGAGGAATCCAAAATCAAAGGTCATATATATTAGCCATTCAACTCTACTTTCTTGGCTCTAATCCATAAAAATTATGATCCAAAATATTTTGAGGAATTTAGACCAATTTCTATTTGCAATTGCCTCTACAAGATAATATCCAAGATAATAGCCATCCGGCTAAAACCTATTCTATCAAAAAATGTTTCCAGGGAACAATTTGGCTTTCTTGATGGCAGACAAATTCATGAAGCCATAGGAATTTCTTAGGAATCTATGCACAATATCAAAAAGAGTAAAAGAAAAGGATTGATAGCAAAAATATACCTATCAAAGGCATATGACAGAATCAACTGGATCTATTTGCGCCTTTTGCTTACTAATCTATGCTTTGATATTGGTTTTATCAATTTGGTTATGGGATGCATTACAAATGTGAGTTTTCCAGTATTAATTAATGGAGTGACATCACCTTTTTTTCACAGCTGTAGAGGGCTCATATAGGGGTTCACTTTGTTACCTATGCTCTTCTTATTGGTGGTTGAAGGGCTAAGTTAGTTGATTCTCTCAGGTAAACATAGAAGAGATGTAAAATGGATTGAAGTAGCCACACATTTTTTTTAATGCACCTTCTATTTTTCAATGGTATTATCCTTTCAGTGATGGATCCAGAGGCGATCGTTAGCTGCTAAAATATCCCCTCAACCTATTCCTTAAAGATACATGCATGTGTATAAATGAACAAAAGTCCTCTTTAGTTCATGAAGGTTTCAATTTGGCATAAATCAATAAAGCTCATACTTTCCTTCCCTTTGAATAAAAACCAATGAAGGACAATTTTAAATACTTGGGATTCCATCTCAATATGGATTCATATAAAAAACAAGGTTGGATGTGGATGCTGGCCAAGATTGAAAAGTGCATTAAACGCTAGAGTTATAAAATGGTTCTCGAGGGTCGGAAGGATGGTACCAATAAAATCAATCCTAATAGCAATACTTGTTTACTGGATTTCCCTCACCTGGATTCCCAAGAGAATTTATCCCAGATAAGGAAATTGTGTGGTTGGTTTTTATGGGATGGAGCAAAGGAGGAAACAATACTCCCTTTGGTGGCATGGGATAAGATAGCTCTCCCAAAGGCATGGGGAGGATGGGGAATAAGGGACCTTCCTATATTTTCAACTGCTCTTGCAGCAAAATATGGATGGCGTATACTCTTGTCGGATAATCTATGGATTGTTGTAGTCAAAAGAAAATATATTGACCCTCTTCCCATTGAGGAATGGATGCACATGCTAGAAAAAAAATCTCCAAATGCTTCTGTCATTTGGAAAGCCACTCTGGAATATTTTAGGGTTATAGAAGATGGACTTGCGTGGCATATATGGAATGAGGAGAAGGTCAGAATAGGAATTGATCCTTGGGTAGGATGTAACGAAGGATATGAGCTACCAAGGGACTTAACAACCTCTATCAATGATCAATGAATTATATTTTTGAATCAGATAATAGATGTCGAGGAATCCTCGTTCTTGCACAAAGGTTGGAAATCAACAAAAGATCTTCACTTAGACCCTCAATGGGGAGTTTATTGACAGGACTATACCAAAGAATTGTAAAGAAATCATGTAAGGATAAAGGACCAACCAGATGATCTCAGATGGGTCCATGCACCTTCAGGTCATTATACTCCAAAGTATGGATAAATCTATCAAATGGACATGAGAGTAAAAGGGGTGCAGGGATGGTTGTGGAAACCGCTATGGAACTGAAATGTCCTGTAAAGTCAAGACTATTCATCTCGTGTCTACTCAGAAACAAGGTGCCAACATGGGATAACCTTCAAAAAAGGAACAAACATTTCCCTGGAGGGTGTATGCTATGAAAAAACTTAGAAGAATCGGTAAACCATATTTTCTTAGGTTTCCCTTTCACCTTAAAAGTATGGGAGGCCTCTCTGGGGCCTTTGGGACTCAGACTAAACTTGAGAGGTTCAAATACTGTTGAAGCTTGGAAAAATTGGTGGAATTCAATGCAAGATAAAAATTTGAGGAACATTCCATCAATAATTATATGGGGTATATGGTTCACAAGAAACAGAAGCATTTTTCATGACATTCCTTCAACTCCCTTCCTCATTTCTATTGAATGTGCTACAAGTGTCTCTTTACTTCAAATTTCATCAACAACCTCTTCTCCTCAAATTATAAGAGAGGAACAAATAAACCCATATATCCCATTGGATTATTTTTATGGATCTTCTAATGCATAGAACAAATGCTGGGCACATCTGGTTATACACATCAATAGGCAAAAAAAAAGGAAAAGCATCAATTTTCCTTGGAACTGGAACTAACAACTTTGCAAAAATCCTCTCACTGAAAGTATTATTATGTTGGGCCCGTGAATTGGAATTGATATAGTGAAAGTTTTTGGTGATTCTTTAAATGTCATAATTTGGTTTAATGATGTATAGATATGTCAAAATCATACATTTCTTCCACTCATTGAAGAAATTTTGAATATTAAATATGGTTTTGATCTCATCTTTGTTTGCCACATATATAGGAAACAAAACACAATGGAAGATATCCTTTCTAAGGAGGGTCTACTACAGGATATGGGCAGATGTCATATAAGAGAGACAAAAGAGGGGGGGATCTGTGATTCTAATCAGTCGTTGTACAACATCTGGCAATTTTTTTATCATGTATTCACTATACCAACAACATTTTTCCTCTTCAGTTGATCTTTGATGCAATATTATTAGTTTTTCTCTTTACATGCATTAATGTTTTTATGATACAACTATGATTTTATTTACATGCTACAATGTTTAAATACTTGAACAAAACTATATGCAGGCTTTTTTCTCCAGTGTGTGGAGAGGCTCGATCTTATTTTTTTCTTATTATGAGTACCGCAATTTCTTTTGTGGATACACAATTACAACAATGATTAAGGCATCTACAAATGTAACTTTTTATTGTCTTAATTAAAAGTTTGATTTTTCTCCGGAAAAAATAAAAATGAGGGACCATACATTAAAATATTTTTTTACATAATATTTACAATTTAATCCTTAAAGGGGGAATACCCGTTCAACTTAGACCCTCAAAATACATACCCAATTTGAGACACAACATGATCTAGTAAACCAAGTGATTTGTAATAGAATAATTTAGCCAACAAGCTTAAATTATTTCCAAACCACTTTTACATAAGACTCGACTAGAACACTAAGATTCACCTAAGACTTTGACGAAGAATTCCACCCTAGATTTGGGTTAAGGTTGGAGGGAAAAAAATTTCTGACCATCTGTGTTTAGAAACACAAATGAATCAGTGAGATGAAAAACCTCCTAGGAGGAAACTATCGCCAAAATAATAGGCTTACCTAGGTTGTTACTTTTATTCATGGTATTACTAGCATCATTTACATTACAAAACTTGCAGAATGGGTTTACAATGACACATATAATTGTGTAAATATGATCTAATCACTTGAAAAATCTTTGGCATATTTCCTTGAAATTTGACAAAAAGTGTTCAGCACCACGTATATCTGATGTCTCTATGTGTTATATTTGTGTATGGTGTTTAATGTTATTGTGTGATTTATGTATTTCTTACATGACTAATTTTTAAGAAATTTGAAATATTGTAAAGTGGTAATAATTGTTGAAATCAGCCTTAATATTGATCCAACCCCCCTGCCCTTCCCCAGTATTGTCCTAATTTCCAACATCTAGGTTATAACCAATTGATTTCTTGTTACTACCTTTAAAATTGGGCAACACCATTCCATTAGTGTCACATGTTCATTGACAATAATTAACAAAAACAAAACGAAAAACTCATAACAGAATATTTAGGAAAAATACAAGCTTTCCTATCAACTATAGGGAACTTACAACAAAAATAAATGACAATGAAAATATCTTCATAAATACATTTAATTTTTTTTATACACTAATATACAACATGATATTCCACATACATATTGAAAAAAGTAAAAATATAACAACTTTTAAGCTTTTTAATTTTCCTACATCCATTACATGACTTCTATTGAAAATTTGTAATTTTCTAAAGAGTAGTTCTTATTAACTAATCATTCCTATGTAGTGTATATTTCCTATAATTTGGGATGCATAGTCATTTATTTAGCGAAAACATTAAGAAATCCTATTATGCCTTTATAGAAATTGTTTATAGTTAGGAAAAATTATAAGTATGTGCACGATTATAATTATAAATTAGGCTACACGTTTTGTACTTTTAATGAAATTATGAAAATATTTTGTCTAAATTTATTCAAAAATAAAATAAAATTTAGCCAATTTGGTGAAATTTCAAATAAAGAAAACATTGTTCATTCTCGATTTGTATAGTCGATATGCCCAACACAGTAGTGACCTATTCCTTCCTTGGGTGCCACCCTTCCTTTGTCGACATATGAGTGGATAGAGTTTGTTGTTTTCTTTATTTTATTGGAGCGGTAATTTGCGCCATATACTTAGAGCCTATTTTTTTTTCAATTATTGTTCTCTTTGTTTTTTTTTGTAAGCTTGGCATGACTACATATTCATCATGTACAATATATCACCATGATCGGGGCAGGGAATTGAACCAATGACTTCAAATTAAGGAGTGCCTTAACAAAGTACTTGATCACTGTCTATCCAAGATCCCATGGATTCAATTATTGTTCTCTTAACAGTTAGGCATTGATGGTATTTTTTTTTCAATTATTGTTCTCTTAAGTGTTGGGGGTGGTAACTCGGTAATTATCTGTGTTCTTTTGGGTGTTGAATTCACTTGGTCCTGGGGTGACACCTTTCTTGTTCAATGGTCAAGAATGAAGAGTCTATGGCTGAGCAAGTATTATCCTTCACCCTCTTTGGTGGGTCTTCGTCTAAGGTTAAGTCTTATGTTTTCTTTTTCTATGATGAGGTAGTTTTTCGGTTTCCTAGTATTGTTGAGGGTGGGTCGAATCAGTCTATATGCACTTTTGTAGGTAGAGGAAGACCCTATAGTGATATTGATTCTCCCTCCTCAGACTTGAATATTTCATTAAGGTAGACGATGATGGAAGAGTAGGATGGGTGATGATGGAAGAGCCCAATCTAGGTAGGGATGGGCAAGGCTCTTTGCCCATGACTATGCGGCAACCTATTTCAATATAGTTTTTCTTGAAATGTCTTAGGAAATATGTGAGCTCGAGAAAAAAAGGAGGAGAGAAATGCAGTGTCTTTCAGACTCTAAGTTGTTAGATGATATTTCAATTTGGGTGTCAGACCTTGGGCACATTAGGGGCACACAAAAACAATATTTAAACTCAGTAGTGCTTCATTGGAAAATGAAGACTTTGTTGGGCATTATACTAAGGGATAAGAAGGTGGAGAAATACAATATTTTATGTAGAAATTATACAAAAAATATGTATATCATGGATTCAATCTGATCTAAAAATGTACTAAAGCTAGATACTGAATCACTTCTATAAATCAATTGTGGAAATTAAACACAATCGCCAATCACATTAAGAAAAGAAAGAATCAAATCAAACCACAACACAGATAATTTCTCAAGGAAATCTTGCTGCTCAAAACCCCTCTATCATATATTTTATATTCTACAAGGAATCATGAAACAATTGCAATGCACTCTTCTCACAAGAGTCTCATGCTATCTACCTACCGTCTCACACTGATCTAGACAAAATTGGGCCAACGCTTAGCCAATTCCAATCCTGTCTTCAACCTGCCTTGCTCATGCAATTCCTGATGAATGCAATCCCTATTCTTTAGGAATTTCAGCCTTCCTCAATTGCGGTGAGTATCATGGGCATCCTGTGATGTTTTAAATGCATCTGGGCAGTTTGCTAACATCACAATTGATAGTTAACTTCCCTTTAACCTTTGTCTCAATTGGGTCTCCACTGGAACTGACATGCATGCAGCTATTAATATTAAATCTTCAGTTGCATGGTAGATCATTGATTGTGAATTAAATAAGATTTAATTCACTTGATCTCTCACTAGCGCAAAAAACAGTTACAAATAGCTCAACTGACTTTAACTCACCTAACTGAGTTAACTGATTACTCATGCATTAAACTAATGCACTTAACTACAACTTGAACTCTAAAACACATAAAATCACTCTGCATGCCTCACTAACTACCCTCAACTCGAAATTCATGAGCTAACTAATTTTATCACACTCAGTTAACTATTACAAGTGATTATGAGATGAGATTACATTTTATTGTCCATTTTAATTAAGGGAAAATTAAAATAGACACTGCACCAAATTTAGCCCACATCAGTGTAGGTGCTTCTAAGACCTCTTAGTCCCACACTAGTGTAGGTGGTGCTTGGACCAATTGGTCCCACACTTAGTGTAGGTGCTGCTTGGACCACCTAGTCCCACACTTAGTGTAGGTGTTGCTTGGACCCATTGGTCCCACACTTTGTGTAGGTGCTGTCATGTTGCTTGTGGATGCCAATTTCACTGTTTATTGTTGCAAACTTCAACACTCCCTCTCAACAAGAAAGGAATGTCCTTGCATGCGACATGCAACACTTCTCTAGTGTTTCTCGCACATACAACTCTTGCATGCTACACTTCTCTAGTGTTTCTCGCACATGTAACTTTTGCATGCAACACTTCCGAAACTGAATAGCCTCCAAACAACTAAATCAGTATAATTCATTTTATCATCAGTATTCTGACTGCTACTAGCTACTGCACATGTCTACTGGATTATTTGCGTTGTTGACATCTGCATCCATGCACTCTGCACTGTTGCCAACTTTGATCTGCGTTCTAGTATCTGACACCTATCACTCTGATTTCTATCCTCCTAAAATCTGACTGCATCAATCTAACTGATCCTGCTACTGCTTCTCTGTGGGCTCCTCATAGCCAGGGTCGATCCATGAGACGCACCATCTCTAGGACCCTGCCCAAATTTATTTTTGGGATTAATCTTGCATGTCACCCCACCTCACACTTGGAGGTATAGCTGCATGCACTCCCTCTGCCCACTTGGCTCAAAATTTCTCTGCTTGAGTGGTTTTTGCCACTCCATGATCCTCCACACGTGGCTCCTCCACATCTTGAGGTTCATTCTTTGGAACCAAGAGTTCCTCATCAGCGTGAAAATCAATATCCCTCTCTGTTAGGTCCCTATATTACTAGTATAGTCCCTTATTGTTGTTAGTGTAACCCCATTATTGTTATTATTGTACCCCTGTAACCCCCATATTGTTATTATTGTGCCCTTAAATTATTATTGTTAGGTCGGCTAGGATTATATTGTGGCCCCATGGACTCCTATATATAGAAAGAAGGTTTTGTAATTTTTATCATGCAAGAATTGTTCATTCATGTAATGTATTGGAGGTTTCCCCCTCTAAGTGGCTTATTTCTAAGGCGTTGATATCTCTTTTCTTCTATTTTTGGAGCTGGTTTCACAACATTTGGTATCAAAGCTTTGGATTCTAGAGTTTTGCTGCTCCAAACAGATCATCGTGGAATTTTTACTATAAATTTTTTTATACGAAGGTTCAGAAGCTGAAATTTTTAGAGTGCGAAGTAGAAATCCTGAGAAACATTGTCGCAAAATTTCAGAGCTTGGTTCGTAATATTTTCGGAGATACGATCTGTCGAAGTTAGGTCTTTTTGCAGGCTCCTGAATTTAACCTAAATAGGTCATCGCAGAATTTTTGCTATAACGCTTTTTATACGAGGGTTTAGAAGTTGAAATTTTTAGAGCGCGAAGTTGAAATCTGGAGGAACATCATCGTAAAACATCAAGATATGGTCTGTGGAAGTTAGAGCTTTTTCAGACTCCCGAATTTCATCTCAAAGAGGTGATCGTGGGAAAATATTCATAACTCTCTCTCTGAGCATTGGATTGGAATTCTGTAAAAAGTGACTGCAAGTACATGGACTGTAGTTTCCTGTCTATAAATTTCAGAGCCAAAGGATCAAACAGTGACACATGGAAAGTCATACAAGTTCCCTCTACTGAACCAGTCCATAATTAGGTCATTGTGGGAGATTGGAAATAACTTTGTCTTGATGAATCCAAATCTAGTTAGACCTATGGCATTTGAAATAAGCTTAAGAGGAATACTACAGGGCTGAATTTCAAATATTGAGGATCTGCAAGTATAGAGATAAGTAAATTTCAATATCGAGCTCCTCAAAAGCAAGTAAAAGGTGTGTATTTTTTTATTTTTTATTTTTATTTTTATTTATTTATTTATTTCCGAATTGCATAAGTCTTGTTGGAAGAATCAAGTTGAATTGATTCCAAGGGCATATTGTAGAATAGATATTAGTATTGGATTCTCAAATGGCCCCTAAAAATAATTCAACACCAATTAAGCCTTTAGAAGGCTCTACTATGACTCATGAAGATGAAGAATGGTAACATGAAATATCAAAATTACAAGAGCAAGTGCAGCAAATTTTTCTCTCGCAAAGAGAAACAAAAAATGACATGGAAGTTTTGAAAAATGGCGTGGAATATAAGATGGATGGTTTGAAGAATGGCATGGAAGCTAAGATGGATGGCATGGAAGATGGCATGAAATCTAAGATGGAAAACATGAAGAATGATCTAAAAGTAGACATGGTAGGTTTTACAAAGTTGATACAAGAAATTTTTCCTAATGGTGAAAAGATAGTAGAGGAAAATCATGATGAGAACAAAATAAATGTTAATCATGATTTCATAAACTCTAATGTTGGAGGGAAGAACCACAATATTCCAAAAATGGATATGAGGAAGTTTGATGGAAAGGATCTTGTAACATGGATACTACAGATGGAGCAATATTTTGATCTCAATAATGTGCAAAACACACAAAAGGTACGCATTGAAAATTTACATTTAGAACAAAATACATTTGTATGGTATCGATGGCTTTTATCTCGTAAAAAAATTGTCACTTGGTCAATTTTTACGGAGGAAATGATAGCACATTATGAGGATACAAAGAGCAACACTTTCTTTAGCCAGTTGATAAATCTCAGTCAAAAGTGTTCAGTGGGGGAGCACATTGAGGACTTCCAAAAATTGAATATAAGGGTAACTGATATTCCAAAGGAACATAGGATTGATATCTTCATAGGTACTTTAAAGGATAACATCCAACATGAAGTTTGCGTTTTGGAACCTGATTCATTGGGGAAAGCATTCAGGTTGGCAAGAAAATTTGAATGTAAAATTATGGCGACAAGGAAGCCTACCACTCACTTCTATAAAGACGGAAGTGTTGCTACTCCTAGATTTCCACAACCTACAAGGTTGACACCACAAAAATTGGAAGAAAAAAGAGCAAAAGGGCTTTGCTACAGTTGTGATAGAAAATACACTAAAGGTCATAAGTGTGCTGAGAAGTAATTATTTTACATAGATTGTGAAGAGGAAGAAGAAAATGAACAGGAAGAGGATATACACCAGGAACCAACCCTAGAAGAGGAAGAAATGAGTCCGACCATATCGTGTAATGCATTGGCAATAATTACCACTCCTCAAACTCTCAAGATAGAAGGACATATCAAGAAGAAAAAGGTAATAGTGTTGATTGATTCAGTAGCACCCATAATTTTATTCATTGTAAGGTAGCCAAGGAATTGAATTGTTTCCTATACCCAACACCAGAATGTCAAGTGATGGTTGCAAATGGAGGAACTATAAATTGCTCTGGAAAATGCCATAATATCAAGCTTACCATGGGGGAATATGTATTTAATAGTCCAATGCTTTCCATTCCTATGGGAGGTATTGATGTTGTACTAGGAGTAGAATGGTTACAATATTTTGGGACGGTAGCTTTTAATTTTCAAGAACTTTTATTGAATTTTTTTTTCAGAAGGAAAGGAAGTCGAATTATGAGGTATTTTAGGGAAGCTGGGAAAGATAATAAGCTCTAATGTCATGATAAAGCTTCTAAATAAAGAACAAGGAGGCGTAATTGCACAATTATGCTCACTAGAAGTTACAACATCAAAATCATCTATTTCTGTAGATCTCCAAAAAGGCTTGGACAATCATTCCAAGGTGTTTGAAACTCCCAAAGGGCTCCCACCTATTCGTGATCATGATCATGCTATTCATTTGATTCCAGGAAGTGTTCCTCCAAACATTAGGCCTTATAGATATCCTAATGTCCAAAAGAGCGAAATTGAACGTATGATTGCAGAAATGTTAGAGGCGGGTATAATTCAACCTAGTCAAAGTTCTTTCTCTACTCCTATATTATTGGTACATAAGAAGGATGGATCATGGCGCATGTGTCCGGATTATAGGGAGTTCAATAAGCTCACCATTAAAGATAAATTTCCCATTCCTGTGATTGATGAATTATTGGATGAATTACATGGATCAATTTATTTTACCCAGTTGGATCTTCGTTCAGGATATCATCAAATTAGAATGAAGACTGAAGATATTCCGAAAACAACATTTCGAACTCATGAGGGTCATTATGAATTTTTGGTCATGCCTTTTGGCCTTACCAATGCACTTTCTACATTTCAAGGGTTGATGAATTCCATTTTCAAACCCTTCCTTAGAAAATTTGTGCTAGTATTTTTTGATGATATACTAATCTACAGTAGGTCTTGGAAGGATCATGTTCAACATGTTGACAGGGTGCTCAAACTATTGTAGGAGAAATAATTATATGAAAAAACATCCAAATGTTTCTTTGGAGTACAAGAGGTGGAATATTTGGGTCAGATTGTATCTCACGAGGGGATTAAGGTAGACCCTAACAAAATTAAAGCCATTAAGGAACGGAAAGTCCCCAAAACCATAAAGCAGTTGTGAGGATTTCTCGGGTTAATAGAGTATTATCGCAAGTTTGTTAATAATTATGGGAGAAATGTAGCACCTATAACAACATTATTGAAGAAATATGCATTTTCATGGACTCCTAAAGCAACTAAGGCCTTTGAACATCTTAAAGAGGCAATGTGCCTAGCACCAATATTAGTTACGCCAGACTTCACAAAAACCTTTATTGTGGAATGTGAAATGGAATTGGTGCTGTTTTAATGCAAGAAGGAAGACCCATTTCTTTTGAAAGTCGTCCAATCAAAGGAAATTATTTATAGAAACCTATTTATGAGAAGGAAATGTTAGCAATACTGCATGCACTAAAGAAATGGCGAACTTACCTAATGGGAAGACACTTCAAGGTAAAAACTGATCATGATAGTCTTAAACGCTTTTTGGAACAAAGACTATCTTCAGAAGAGCAGCAAAAATGGGTCACAAAGATGTTGGGTTATGACTTTGAAATAATCTACAAAAAAGGAAAGCTTAATGTTGTTGTAGATGCACTCTTAAGAAAGAATGAAGAGGTGGAAGCATTGCTTTGTGCCATTTCTATTATCCAACCAGATTGGATAACTGAAGCAAGATATGAATGGAAGAAGGACAAAGATGTATGGACACTCATTCAAAAGTTGCAGCAAGATCCTAGTACATCTGATACATTTAGTTGGAAAAATAATTCCTTATGGTACAAAGATCGCTTATATCTTTGTAAAAATTCCCAACTAAAACAAAAGATTCTTCTGGAATTGCACACTTCTCCTTTAGGAGGACACTCAGGATTTTTAAAAACTTACCACAGGGTGAAGAAAGAATTTTTTTGGGATGGCCTTAAATCTGATATTCGAAATTTTGTGGCGGAATTTTTGGTTTGCCAGCAGAATAAAGTGGAAACAATTAAGACCCCAGGACTTCTACAACCTTTATCCATTCCCAGTCAACGTTGGGAGGAGATTTCAATGGATTTTATCACAGGTTTACCTAAGTCCAAAGGAAAGAGTGTCATCATGGTGGTAGTTGATAGACTTACCAAGTATGCATACTTTTGTGCATTATCTCATCCATTTAAAGCAAGTACAGTTGCTACTACATTTGTGGACAGAATTCAAAAGCTACATGGAAGCCCAAGGGTTATTGTGAGCGACAGAGATCCCATTTTTACGGGAAATTTTTGGACAGAGTTATTTTCTTGTTTGGGTACTAAATTAGCTCTTAGCTCATCTTATCATCCTCAATCTGATGGTCAAACTGAGATAGTAAATAAATGTTTGGAAGGATATCTTCGTTGTTTTGTATCTGATAAACAAACACAATGGGTCAAGTGGTTACCTCTCGCTGAATGGTGGTATAACACTTCCTTCCATACTGCAGCAAAAATGACCCCATTTATGGCACTTTATGGATATCATACACCATCCATCACATCATCTTTAAGGGAAAATTCGAAGGTTCAAGCAGTGGAAGATCACATCGAGCATCAGCAAGAAGTTCTCCAACTCTTAAAGGATAACCTGAACTTGGCACAAAATCGAATGAAACAACAGGCAGATCAACATCGTAGCGAGAGAAGTTTTGATGTAGGAGATTGGGTATTTTTACGGCTACAACCATACAAAAAAATGTCCCTCAAGCAAGCAAAGAAGGATAATAAATTATCGCCAAAGTACTATGGTCCTTACAAGGTGTTGCAAAATATTGGTACTATGGCATACAAATTGGAGCTTCCTGCTTCTTCGCGAGTACATCCAGTTTTCCATGTTTCATGCTTAAAGAAGGTTATAGGTGAAAGTCTTCCAGTTCAAACAATATTGCCAGAACTTGATGAGGAAGGAAAAATCATATTGGAACCTGAAGCAGTCATGGAAACAAGAACTCGACAGCTACGGAATCGATCAATTTCAGAGTATCTCATCAAGTGGAAGAACTTACCCACTGAAGATTCTAAATGGGAGGATGAGAATTTTATACAGAAGCACCCAGAGCTACTCAAGCGTTGAGGACAACACTTTTTTGAAGGAGAGGGGCATGTTAGGTCCCTATATTACTAGTATAGTCCCTTATTGTTGTTAGTGTAACCCCTTATTGTTATTATTGTACCCCTGTAACCCCCATATTGTTATTATTGTGCCCTTAAATTATTATTGTTAGGTCGGCTAGGATTACATTGTGGCCCCACTAGGATTACATTGTGGCCCCATGGACTCCTATATATAGAAAGGAGGTTTTGTAATTTGTATCATCGAAGAATTGTTCATTCATGTAATGTATTGGAGGTTTCCCCCTCGAAGTGGCTTATTTCTAAGGCGTTGATATCTCTTTTCTTCTATTTTTGGAGCTGGTTTCACAACACTCTCAAGGGTCAATTGCATGGATTTATCACACTTCTCAATGGTTGGAAACTCTGAAGAAATCACATCTACATCAAGTCTATAGATATTATTTACATGAATCCCAATCTTCTTGGCTTGTCCTGTTGCTTTGTGTTGAAGGAAAACTTTTCCTTCATTGAAAACAACATAATAGCCTCTATCCTTCAACATTGCGACTGAAACTAAATTTTTCTTCAAGCTTGGTACATGCATTACATATTTTAATAAAAATGGTTTACTTGACTGTCTCTAGAAATTAATTGTACCAATCTCAGTAATGTTATACCTTCCAACGTCACCCATTTCGATATGCATCTAGAGGTCCCTCTCCTCCACGCTACTGAAAATTTATTTGTTTCGCGTCATGTGGAAAGATGCACCACTATCCAGGTACCACCTTGATCCCATCACACTTGGAACAATGCATGCGATCAGTGAGAAGTAAAGATCAAATTGTGAGGCCAAAGCCTCACCAACTGTAGATCCTGAAGCCTTCTTGTTCTTCTTCTTTTGTGGATAGTTAGTGGCATAATTTCCATGCTCATGACAGTGAAAACACCTCACTCTAGACATGTCGCGCTCCTTGCCTTCTTCACCGGTCTCAGATTTGGAATGAAATTTCTTTCCTTTCCTCTTCTTCTCCTTGGAAGCCAAAGCACAATCTTCTTCATATTAATTCTTAGATGAAGATCCATCTCTGGTATTCCACCTGAATTCTTCTTGCACCAAATCCGACCAAAGTCATTCCCAATATGGCAGCTTCTAACTCCCATTGGCATAGTCTTGATAACTATGCCAAATCTTGGGAATTCCTAGAAGAGATAAGCTCACCAAATCATCATCCGTGACAGTAATTCCTACACTCCCAAGCTCATCTCGACATTGGAAAAACTTTGTTAAGTATACCGGAATAGTGTCGTTTTTCTCCATTTTGATCTTCCCGAGTTTATCTTTCGGTGCAAATTTCATATGATCACTACTGATCTGAAATAGATCTTTCAAAGCCTTCCATATTGCATATGATGTCCCTTTTCCATGGATAATTGAGACAATGTGGTCTCATACTCCCTCCAGTAAGATCCTCCTCACCCTTGCAACTTTCCTCTGCCATGCATCAAGATTTGCAGCATCTGTCACAACGAGTTTGGGAACATCATTGTCAATGAATTCCTTCAACCCATTTTCCTCCAGTACTGCCTCCATCCTGTCTTTCCAAGAAATATAGTTAGAGATTCCCTCAAGTGCATACTCCAATATGAAGCCATTGAAAGCCATTTCAATCCTGAATCACCTGTAGCACCAAGAAAGTCTTCTGCAAATTCAAATTCTATTCAGTCACAAACTCAACTCCTCCTCCACTATTGTGATTTCCTGTGCTCTGATACCATGTAGAAATTATACAAAAAATATGTATATCATGGATTCAATATGATATAACAATGTACTAAAGCTAGATATTGAATCTCTTCTACAAATCGATTGCGGAAATTAAACACAATCACCAATCACATTAAGAAAAGAAAGGATCAAATCAAATGACAACACAAATAATTACCCAGGGAGAGATTTCTGCTCAAAACCCCTCTATCATATATTTTATATTCCAAAAGGAATCACGAAACAATTACAATGCACTCGTCTCATAAGAGTCTCCTGCAATCTTCCTATCGCCTCACACTGATCCAAACAAAGTTGGGCCAACACTTAGCCAATTCTCAACCTGTCTTCAACATGCGTTACTCACGCAATTGCTGATGAATGCAATCCATATTCTTTAGGAATTTAAACCTTCCTTGACCACACTGAGTATCATGGGCATCCTATGGTGTTTTAACTGCATCTAGGCAATCTGCTAATATCACAACTAATAGTTAACTTCCTTTAACCTTTGTCTCAATTGGGTCTCCACTAGAACTTACATGCATGCAGCTATTAATAGTAAATCAACATTTGCATGGAAAATCATTGATTTTGAATTAAATAATATTTAATTCACTTAATATCTCACAAGTGCAACAAAGAGTTACAACTAGCTCAACTAACTTTAACTCACCTAACTGAGTTAATTGATTACTCGTGCATTAAAATAATGCACTTAAATGCAACTTGAACTTTAAAACACATAGAATCACTCTGCATGCCTCACCAACTACCCTCAACTCGAAATTCATGAGATAATTGAGTTTATCACACTCATTTAACTATTACAAGTGATTATGAGATAAGATTACATTTTATTGTCCATTTTAATTAAGGGAAAATTAAAATAGAAACTGCACCAAATTTAGCCCACACCAGTGTAAGTGCTGCTAAGACCTCTTGGTCCCACACTAGTGTAGGTGCTTCTTGGACATATTGGTCCCACACTGAGTGTAGGTGCTGCTTGGGTCTCCTGGTCCCACACTTAGTGTAGGTGCTGCTTGGACCTCCTGGTCCCACACTTAGTGTAGGCGCTGCTTGGACCCATTGGTCCCACACTTAGTGTAGGTGCTGCTTGGACCCATTGGTCCCACACTTAGTGTAGGTGTTGTCATGTTGCTTCTGGATTCCAATTTCATTGTTTATTGTTGCAAAATTCAACATTTTGATCTCTCTGGAGGATGTTAAGTGGATGATTAGGAACCAAAGGTTATTATTAGAAAAAATTAATGCTCGAATGGTGCATTTGGAGAGTCACACATCTTGTGAATCAAACGGTGAGGACCTGATTGATCCTCCTAGCTCCAACACAAGGGTTCCAACTAAAATTTCATCCTCAGATAATGATTAGTTACCATGGATGGTGGGTGGCGGAGTATGGGTTTTTCCCTGAAGCTTTTAGTTTTTTCTTTGGTAGGTTCCTCAATGGCCTCTTGGTATTAATTTTATGGTGATGTAGTATGGTCATGGCCATGTGTTTTCACATGATGTTTTTGGCTCTCTTTTCTAGTCTTTGGTGTCTTCATTCTTATCTTTTGTTATATGCTTATGGTGGTACACACCTTTCATGATTTTTGTAGAAGGCATGCTTGCATCTAGGTTGACAATGGTGGTTTCTTGTTTTGTTGGTCGATAGTCTTAGTTGTGGCACCTTGGGAGGATCATGTCCTAGTAGTCTACAAATTCCTTGCAACACTCTAGACACGAAATTATGGCATGTTTTTATTTGCTCCTGGATGAATGTTTGTGTGGGTGATTGAGCTAGTCATCCCTAAGTGGACAATGACATATGCTTCTATGTCTAAAATGCGTGGGGAGGTAACCAAGCCATGTATGGTCATGATGTACATGTATTTTTCTATGAAGATTACTTTGGTTTGTCCAGGCGAAAAAGGTCTAAGGTTGAGAGGTTTCACTCCTTCTATGTGCTATCTGATATTTGTGTAATTATGCTTTTGAGTAATATAAAGTCTATTAATTTGCAAAAGAAAAGAAAAAAATGGGCATTGATGTGTTTTACCATTCACCATATTTTGGTAAATCCAATTACACATGATTATTTAAGTTTCATCTTATACAAATTCTAATGAGAGTGGTCATGTTATTATGCTTCTTGGTGTAAGTTAAATATTTAAAGTGAAACAATGCATATACATTCTTAAGAAAAATAGTGAGAACAATAATGACAAACACATAGTCTAGATATTTATCCAAGAAACCCTTAACCGTAAAAACCAAAAAACCTTTGAGTTGCACATCATTTATATTTGTTATATTAAATTAGCTATACATAGTAAATATTTATGTATTCCACAACATAAAAATCCCTAATCTATTAACCTGAATTATATTACAACTCTAATCCATTTTTCAATATTTGATTATAATCACCCAAAAAAACATGGTAAAAATAGACAAAAAACAACCCAATATTTATTATTATTATTTTTTAGGGGGAGAACAAGAGGGACCTAACCAACTCCCTTAGTGTGTGGAGATAACCATTAAAATAATATAATACATTCCTAACACATAGGTTGATATTATTATTAATGGTTTAGGATTTTATTAATTTTTGGAGTTGTGTGTGTGTGTGTGTTTATTTAATCCAATATTATGAGCACTATTATTAGTTTCAGGGGCGGAGGAAGTGGGTACTAAAAAAATCTCTTAGTGCCTGGAGATAACCATGAAAATCATATAACACATTCCCAACATCTAGGTTGGCATTATTATTAACAATTTCATCTTTTATTAAGTGTTGGACCTACATGTGTGTGTGTGTGTGTGTGCATGTGTACATATGTATGTATGTATGCATATATCTTAGGTGGTTGTGGGGAAAGATTGTTATCCTCCCCATCTAGGTTTAATTTTAGTGATTGAAATGTTGAACTCATATCAAGTATATTGTTGTAATGGATTTAATCCTTGTTGTAGTACATCCTTGAGCCCTAAAGAATATTTTACCCTTACCTATGAGCTGGAGGGTGAGATGCTTGATTTTACACACACACTATTAGTTTGTGTTGCATTTGATCATGAAGTCATTATGGGAATGAGACCACAGGGAGATCTTTATCTTATCCATTATCACCACTAAATTACAATTGAAAAAATAATTAAAGATGCGCAAAATAGTTTCTATTTAAATAAATAATTTTAAGCTTCTGAATCTAATTAGACGTTGAGTTGAGTTTTATTTCAAGGAGAATTTACATAAGGCTAAGACCTTTTCTCACATGTATTAATACATAACCATTTCATGTATGTGTTTTGTTTAGTTTCCAAATCATATATGTCTGATTGAATTGGAATTCATGTTTAAGGGAGTTGAGTATAGATACATGATAATTTGGAATAAGTTATGTCACACCCTTGTGATGGAATTCTGTGCTAAATTATATATATTGACGAAAGCTTGATTCATGAAACTATTGTTACTTGGATGAATATAAACATATTGATGAGCATTTCATGGTATTGGTCCATTGATTTGATTTCTCGATTGGATAAACATGGGATAACAAGCAAGTAGTTTTGTTCAATTTGTTTGGAACCATGTCCAAATATTGTGCATCATTATCTTAACACCATAGGTGTTGATATATTATTCACAATAGAAATAGAGACACCTGAACCTGGTAATGGTTATTATTGGTTTTTGGTACCAAAATAGTCACCAATCCTTGAACCCAAGCCTAATCAGAGGCTTCATTCCCATACAATGATCAAATAAGCATAATATTAGCCTTAATTATCTTGATTTTAATAGATATGGTGTAGTTGGATATCCATGTGCAAAGGAGTTTCACTAAAATAGATTTTTCATGACAAAGTATTTTCAGAGTGTCTATTTTTATTGGCTTAATAATTATTATGTTGTTCATTTGTTTATTTTTGCAAGTTACATGATAGAGTGGGCCATACCTCTAGACTTTAATAATCATTGCACTTAAAATAGAACAAAAAATAGACGCCTTGTATTCATTCGGAGAACAAAGATCTCTACATAAGTAAGAGAAGTAGAGATCAAAAAGTGAATACCACAAAGTATCCATGTTGGTGAAGCAAGTGGATTGTAAGTCCCTCGTTTTTTGATCATGTCAACTCATGAATCATATAGAGAGGATATGCAAGTGGATTGTAAGTCCCTCTTTTTTTGATCATGTTAACTCATGAATCATATAGAGAGGATATGTAGATGATGGGGATTTTAAGTGAGTATATTAGTGGCTACAATGGTAACAAGAAAAATATGATGTTGATTACCATAATTACCATATGAATTACTCCATAAGATGAGGATATTTTGCGTGTGACAAACAAAGAAAGAATACTGCTAATAAGAGAGGTTCACCCCTCAAAGGTTGATGGTTATTCTGGTGTCGAGAATACTATTGATAAATTGTAGAGGTATTTTTATTAGCATAAGATGTAAGATGTAGTAGTTGAGTTTTCTAGATGTTGTAATTTATGTTTTACCAACAAGGTTAGTAATAAGCAAGGACCATACAATTCATTTCTAGTATTAACAAGCTCGTGATAAACCATGTCCATGGAATTTATTGGGGATTACCTAAGGACAATAAAAGATCATAACTACTTATATGTGGTAGCACACGAGTTAAGTAAGATGTGTGTTCTCATGGTTTGTTAGAAAACCATCAATAGATACAAAGTTACAAGCTTGTACTTTGAAAGAGTCTAGGTGCACTTTGGGATTATGAGGATCATCATTTATGATGGAGATACTATATTTATTAGTATATTTTGGACATCAATATGGAAGAATTTTGATACTAAATTAAAAATATTTGTGACCTTCCACCCACATATTAACATCAGGAAGATAGATAGTGATTAGGATATTGGTTCAACTTTTGAGAGGTCACAAACAAAAGCATTAAGGAACTTCGAAAAAAATCCAATTTACATACAATATTCTTACAATAGAGCTATCCACACTTCAACCAATAATTCCCCTTTTTTTGTTTTGTATATTTTCCTCAATCACCATTAGATATTTTATAGCAATAGCATGAAGGGAGGGCAAAAGCATTGAGTGATTCATTAATGGTAGAAAATGTCATAGAACTGGTAAGGAAAACAGACTAACAATGTTAGAGTAAACCAAGGAAGTTTGAAGAGAATTACAAGGCTAGATATGATAAAAACACAAGATTGAGAATAAATTCCAAGTAGGAAAAAGGTTTTGGTTGTACCTTAATTATACAAGGAAAGGTCATAGTAACCAGGGAAAATAATCAAAGCCCTGAGATTTGGACCTTTGTAAATACTGGAGAAGGCAGGGAATAATGCTCGTAGACTCATTATTCCACCTTATATGCATATTTAATTTATATTAAACACTGTAAAGAACCTAAAATTATATGAAGCATCCATGCTCGAGGAGGGTGAAGAGGACCAATTTTTACATTCTTGTGAAGGTTTGGCACTAGATGCACATGTAGAATCACCAATGAACACAATGATGCATAAGAATATGAAACAAACTAGAATGGGTCAACAAGAACTTTACTAGGTAGGGTTGAAGTTACAACTACCAAACAAGGCCAAATGGTGCTCTAAGAAGAATCTCGGGGAATTGTTTTGTTGTCTCCTTCATAAATAAATATTTTGGAGACCGGAAACCTCCCAAAATGGGTAGGGATGATCCAAAATGGATCTACATATGTACCACATGAATTTATTGATTCTTTCAATTAGGGAAATTATATTATAAGAAATCTTAGAGGTGGTTTTGATTTTTTCAGGTTTCATTATACCAACTTTTGACAAGTTGTTGGAGCCTTACATGAATTTTGTTGGCCTTTCCACAACTACGGAACATGATTTATTTTCCACAACTAAGGAACATGATTTAATTTCCTTATCCAAGATGAAAATTTTTATTCTCATTGATATATTTTTAATGACCTATCACATTCCTAAAACAAATTTTTGTGTGAGAAATTTATGGCTTCAAAAAACTAACATTCCAAATATTAGACACATGTCCAAGTGGAAACCATATCAACTTGCCATAATTTAAATAGGGAAACACAATAACACGTGGGAATCTAATGGAAACTTCAACAAGTGTCATGGAGGTCTTAGTGTCATGGAGGTTATAAGAGGATTTTGAAATGTTAATTATAACCCTAAAAACCTAGCAGGAGCGAAAAAGGTTTAACCTAGCAGGAGCGAAAAAGGTTTATTTCTTCACTAATTGTTAACTATTCCACAATATGAGCAAGGGCATGGAGGAGATAAAAGTAGAATAAAGAGACACAAGTATGCTGTGGAGGAATGTTGAAGACCATAATGTCTCATAGTTTCATAAAAAGAATGGATAGTTTTGTAATCTATATTGTGATATGTTTAATATAAGAAAGCATAAGGCATGATCCTTGATTGACTGTTGGATTTTATATATGGTTTTTTAGGGTCAATATTTTTGTTCCATATTGTGAATTGCATATGTCACAATATTTATAAAATATTACTTTGACATGTTTTTATTTATGTTAAAGCATTAAATATATAAAAGGACAACCACACAGTATAACATATACTCATTATACTTGTTTTAAGTTTAGATATAAGTATAAGTTTAGATATATTTTGTTAAGCCAACCATTGGAATATCCAAAGTAGTTTAAAAATCAATTTCAGACCACTAGGGAGGGTTACATATACCATAAGAAAAGAGCCCAAATTACTTCCTTAGCCCCTTATGCATGTTCTAAACTATCTTGATAGAGTGAAGGTCGATCAAAAACATTAATTTTCCCTAGGAGTCATTATATTTAAGTTTGACGATTCAAAGTTTTTTTTTTAAATTTTTTAAATTTTTAATATAGAATTAAATTGATTTTTCCAATGTTTGGAGTGGTCAATACTATGCCCCTATTTTATAAAGGTGATGTTTTATTTGTATATTTTCTACTATTTTGATACTTAAAACATATAACAAATTTATATACATATTTAAGTATTTATTATACAATACTAATAAGTTATGAAATGAAGAGCATTATATATATATATATATTTATTTTAAATTTTATATTTCATATTTTTATTTATTTATTTATTTTTTAAATTTTATTTTATTTTTATTTTTTAATTTTAATTTTATTATTATTATTATTTTTCTGAGTAAGACTAATTCTATTAGGTGAAAATATAGTACAAGGTAAGCTTACAAACAAGAGAGATAAGAAACAACCAACCGGAAAGGATGAACTATCCACCTCGGTCCCAAAAAGAGCAAGAGAAGCAAACAAAGAGAGAAGGAGCAAGACAAGAGAGCTGAAAGAAATAAACTGAAATCTACCCAGAATGGGCAAAAGCCTCTAAGAAAAGTTTGTTTTTTTCCTCTCTTCTTGTTGAATTTAACCCATTCAACTTGATGTGGATGGGCAAGAACCACTTGTAGACTGGTATTGGCGGTGTGAGGAGTCTCCTTATCTGTGTCAGAAGAGGAGGACTCATGAGTGAGTTTCTGGGAGTTCGTCATATCTGGAGGATCCATAGGTTCAACAGATGACAATTCATTTGTCTATTGAGCATGTTCCATTTCTGCATATGTCTCTTCGTCCTCTGAACTTGAAGAATCAGTGTCAACCACAAGCGGTGGACTGCAAGGTGTCCATCTTTTAGATTTGGATGTTGGAATGTTTTCCTTTTTTTTTGTGAGAAATGTGGGGCAGGATTTTTGAAGATGCCTTGCTTGATGACAATGATGACATCAGAAAGCTGTATTCTCATAATCTAGGATCCGAGTCCATAAAAAATCGCCTATTTTGAGAATAATTTGGTCAGGCAAGCCTTTTCTAATGTCGACTTCCACACATATTTTGGCATATGTGTATAGTCTTTGGTACTCTCGAGTGTAGTCTGCCTTCAAAAAGTGGCCCAGAGCATTTCATATTCCTCGATAGATCGAAAGGTACCAGAGATGGGCTGGGAGATTGGGTACCCTGACCCAGACCGGAGTCCTGGTAATGACTACTGTAGCTGGGTTGAAATCTGGGAACCAGGGGGTGATGAATAGCCCTGCTTCTCCCCAGAACCATGGGCCTTACGATAGGGCCTGTTGATAATCCTTGATATGATCAAACAAAACTATGAAAAAATTTTTTGAACAAAATTTGACCTTGCAGTTGTGGGTCTAGTTGGCGTAGATCCACTCATAAAGATCCTGTAGAAATTTGATAACCGATATGTTATACATCGAGATTCTCCTGATCACAAACTATTTTAACTTTATGCATAATACAGAATCTCTTCTACCATTGATAATTAATTGCGGAAATAAAAACAATCGCATGCACACATTAAAACCATAAACAATCACACATATGAACACAATATTTTATGGGAAAGCTTAAAGTTGAAAACCCCCAACTATCTGTATATTATATGTCATAGAGATCATGTAACAATCATTATACAAAGCTTCTCACAAAGCTCTCAGTACAATCTCCAATTACTACACACTAATCAAGCCCGATCTAGCAAATCACATGCTCCAATCTCTTCCACCTAATAGCTTGCCTCTACTACGCAATCACTGCTGAAGAATGGCTCTTAATGAACTTCGAAACACCTAGCTTGTACTACACAATCCTCATTGGCATCTCCAACCACTGTGTGGTGCAAAATCATGCAACACTATAGTCACACTGCTCTTCCACCTACCTCTTCACTGGTCTCCACTGAAACTGTCCATGCACTGTAGTTAACTGATGTATTCTTTAGTTGATTAATGAGTTAATAATTAGTGAATTAATCAATAATTAATTCACACCACTCTCACTAGTGTATCAATCAGTTAGAATAGATACAACTAGCTCAACTATGTTTAACTCAGTTAAACTGAACACAACTCCATCAACTACTTCAATAACTCCACCAAACTCTATCACATGAGTTCTAACTAAAGTATCCATGCAATAGCTCCACTTAACCCTTAGGAATAGTGTAATTCCTTCTATCAGCTCCTGTGCCACATCTGTGCACTTAACTGAAGTGCTCCAAGAGAATAAGATAATGTTTATAGTCCAAATATTATTAAGAGCTAATAATATTCGACATATCTATTTTTAGACTGGCAATCTAAAAATAGATTCCACCCAATATGTCTAAAAATATAAGTCCATCTATTTTTTCAACTTGACCAACCATCCACAAATAGCATCCTGCAACTCATAGAATATGATCGACATGTCTAAAAATAGACATAGTCTAAAAATAGACTCGCGCCAAAAATAACCTGCGGGTCCACTTACTGAAGGCGACTCTTTTCAATAAGCTCATCATCTTGTTGCAATCTCAACACTCCCTCTCAACAAAGATAAAGTTATCGGCACCCCACCCCACCCCCCCCTTGTGGTATTGAATTTTCTCTTGGTGAGCGCACTTTGTCGAATATCGGCATCCACCGATCCTGTGAGAATGTATGAAAGTAACATGGTCTTCCATTGCTGTCCTACGTGTAATTATTGATGTACGATATGTTTAGATCTATCATGAAATATTGGATTAGCAGAAATTTGATGCAACTTTGATTATCACAATATATCATAGTAGGATCTAAGTGTAGGCAAGACAACAGAGCCGGGATCTTCCTCTATTATATAGCCTCGCATGCGGCCAAACTCGCTGCCATATACTTTGGCCTCCTCTTGACCCGAGTGCCATGGATCCCTGCTGCTTCTGCTGTGCAATGGCAGCCGACCAAATCTTGAAAATCCCTCCGGATGTCTTTGTTCACAATAGTTGGTCTCCCCACCTTGTCCTCCATGAAGTCACATAGCCTCATCATCAGGGCTTGTCACATGTACCATAATCCATATCCTGATGTGCCTCTGAGATATCTCAATACATGCTTGCCTGCCTTCCAAAAGAGCTTGGTTGGCTTAACCATAGCTTGTGAAAGATGGTTAACAGCATATCATATTTCGGGTCGTGTATTGACCAGATACATAAGCGACCCCACCAACTGTCGATAAATAGTGGCATCCACTACCATCGCCGAATTAGCATCCTCCTTCCTCCAACCACCAGGAAGAGGAGTATCAACAGGCTTGCAGCCATGCATGTTGAACTTCTCCAGTATCTCCCGGGCATACTTACCCTGAGAAAAAAATAGTCCATCAACTATGTTTATGGAAATTTCAATCCTAGGAAACCAGGAAAGGCCCAAGTCCTTCATCTCAAACTCTCTAGCAAGATCCTCCTTGCATGAAAGTATCAACAGCTCATCACCCGTCAGAATCAAATCATATACATAAAGTACAATGATCGGCAACTTACCCTCCACCACAATCTGGTATAGGTTAGGATCCGCCTCACTCTTGGAGAATCCAAGTCCGGTGAAATAACTGTCTATCCGTGTGTACCAAGCACGAGGTGCTTGTTTCAACCCATACAACGCTCTCTTGAGCCTACACACATGCGACTCGTTGCTGAAGATCTCGAAACCTTCGGGCTGCTCTATGTACACCTCCTCCTCAATCACTCCATTGAGGAACGCAGTCTTCACATCCATCTGATGAATGTGCCACCCCATCTGTGCTGAGAGAGCAAGAATCGTCCGTATGGAAGAATACCTTGCGATAGGTGCAAAGGTTTCCTCATAATCGATCCCCTCAATCTGTGAGAAGCCTCGGGCAACAAATCTTGCCTTGTACTTCTCCACACTCCCATCAGCTACCTACTTCACTTTGTAGATCCATCTCGAACCCACCACTGATTTCCCTTTCGACCTTGGGACAATCTCCCATGCACTGTTTCTGACAATCGAATCATACTCTTCCACCATGGCATCTACCCATGCAGGATCCTCCACATCTTCCTCGAAAGAGGATGGATCTGTCCCGAGATACACTTTCTCATAAGAGCCATGCCTCCGATTAATACGGGATTCAGGTGACGGGCTCTGTCTGCTTGTTGTGATGTAGGTACTCACGCAACCTCTACATCTTCGGCCTAATAATTGAGCTTCTATAGTGCGGTACCCTCGATGGTTGGCGTTGCCTCAGGTGGTCTCTTCCACTCCATGAACCTCCTCTTGTGGTGATCCATCACCGAGGCTCATACTTGGGCTAATAGCTCCTCATTTGCATGCAAGTGTGGCTCGCTCTCAAGCGAACACTTCATGGCTTTCTCCTCCTGAAATTTGATATCCCGTCGCACAACAGTCTTGCGACTGTCTGGAAAATACACACGATAGTTGTGGGGCGTATTAGTGTACCCCACAAATATCCCAACCTCTGCAGTCGGCTCCAGCTTCTTCCTGGCATCCTTCGTCACATGAATGTAAACAGGTGAACCAAAAATCCTCAAATGGGAAATATCAGGCCTCTTACCAGAATAAGCCTCCTCGGGTGTACTCATGCCAAGTATTTTGTGAGGACAACGGTTCTGCACATATACTGCAGTATTGCATGCCTCCGCCCACAAGTGAATGGGTAGGCCCTGATCATGCAACATCGCCCGTGCAGCACCCACGATCGTTCTGTTCTTCCGCTCAACAACCCCATTCTGCTGTGGGTTATGAGGTGCTATGAGCTCTCTTCGAATTCCTTCTGCGCTGCAAAAGTCCTTGAATTCGCCAGAGATGAATTCACCACCATTGTCGCTCCTAAGAGCCTTCACCTGCTTCCCCGATTCTTTCTCAACCAGTGCCTTGAACTCACATAACTTTGAGTATGTCTCGCTCTTCTTCTGCATGAAGAAGATCCAGCACTTACGAGAAAAATCATCAACAAATATCACATAATACCTGTGCTTTGCTGTCGAAGCTGCTGAGAAAGGTCCACACACGTCTGTGTGAATTTTCTCAAGGATCGTCGTGGCGCGACTATCCTTCTCGTGAAAGGTGGCTTTCACAAATTTTCCCAAGGTACACCCCTTGCACTGATCTGACTGCGCAAGAGTGCCTTTAGGAAGCCCAGTAGAAATCTACTGCAGTGTCTTCAAAGCTCCATGGTGAAGGTGGCCCAATCTCCGGTGCCACAAATCGCCATCATCTCGGCTCACCACTCCTTCTGCCTTGCCTGCCATTGCTGCGCAGCCATCTACCTGCAATTGATAAAGTTATTAACTCGAATCCCTATCCTCCGGGTCTCACCAGTTGCCTTACTGCGCAGGAAAGCCTTTCCTTCGCTAAAGGCAACATCATATCCCTTGTCTTCTAACATCGCCATAGAGATAAGATTCTTCTTCAATCCTGGAACATGCATCACTTACTTCAATACGAAGGGTTTACCAGACTCCCTCTCAAAGGAAATGGTACCGATACCGGTCGCACTGTATCTACCATCATCGCCCATCTCGATGTGCACTCCAAAATCTTTCTCATCCAGATCAGTAAACAAATCTCGATCTCCTGTCATGTGAAAAGACGCACCACTGTCCAGAAACCACACTGAACCCATCACACTTGGAAAGATAGCACTACGATCGACAAAAATTCCGGCTCATTGTGAGGCTAAGGCCTCTCCAAAGGTCTATGTGATCTTGTTTCAACATTGTCTTTATGCCTTGGACAATTTTGTGGCATAATATTAAAATCAGTACAGGTGATGCGCTTCCTTGACGGACTGTCACACTTCTTCCTTTATGCCGGTTGAAAACATTATTTGTCTTCCTTCCTTTCGTTGTTATTAGTACGAAATTTTCTTCATCTAAGTTCTTTGATGAATATCGTCTGGACCTTCGCCTTATCTCCTCTTACCTGAGATTCAGGCAAAGTGTCCCATCTGAAATTTCTCCCGACAGAGTCCTGATAGGAATGCCAACTCTTTAGAAGCCCAAGGAGAGCCAAGCTCACCAAGTCCTCATCATCAACAGTAACCCCCACACTTCCCAGCTCATTCCTGCATTGGATGAACTTCGTGAGGTACTTGGGCATACTGTCGCCTTTCTCCATTTTTATGTTCCTGAGTTTATCCTTGAGCGCCAACTTCCTCTGGTCGCTCTTGCTTTGAAATAAATCTGTCAAAGCTTTTCACATCAAGAATGGAGAAGCTTTACCATGTTTGAAACTATACGATCCTTTACACATGCAATGAATTCTTTTGACACTTTTCTTGTCTTCTTTTTCCATGCGTCGAGTGCGGCGACATCACCCTGACGATTTTGGAATTCTGCATCTATGAACTCCTTCAACCATTGTCATCCGACCATTGCCTCCATCCTATCCTTCCATGCAATATAATTAAAGGCTACCCTCGAGGGAATAATCCAATTTCAATGCGACAGAAATACATCTCAACCGACACCCGAAAACACTTACGCAAATTTGAATTCCACCAGCTCAAAACTCAACCGCTTCAATGTTTTGCAATTGCTCCAATGATCAATATCCCTCTGATACCATGTATAAATTTGATAACCGATATGTTATACACCTATATTCTCCTGATCACACACTATTTTAAGTTCATGCACAATACATAATCTCTTCTACCATTGATCATTAATTGCGGAAATAAAAACAATCACATGCACACATTAAAACCGTAAACAATCACACAGATGAACACAGTATTTTATGGGAAAGCTTAAAGTTGAAAACCCCCAACTATTGGTATATTATATGTGATAGATATTATGTAACAATCATTATACAAAGCTTCTCACAAAGCTCTCAGTACAATCTCCAATTGCTACACACTAATCAAGCCCGATCTAGCAAATCAGATGCTCTAATCTCTGCCACCTGATAGCCTGCCTCTACTGTCAAATCACTGCTGAAGAATGGCTCTTAATGAACTTCGAACCACCTGGCTTGTACTGCGCAATCCTCATTAGCATCTCCAACCACTGTGTGGTGCAAACTCATGCAACACTATAGTCACAACTGATAGTCACACTGCTCTTTCACCTACCTCTTCATTGGTCTCCACTGAAACTGTCCATGCACTGTAGTTAAATGATGTATTATTTAGTTGATTAATGAGTTAATAACTAGTGAATTAATTAATAATTAATTCAAACCACTCTCACTAGTGTATCAATCAGTTATACTAGATACAACTAGCTCAACTATGTTTAACTCAGTTAAACTGAACACAACTCCATCAACTACTTCAATAACTCCACCAAACTCTGTCACATGAGTTCTAACTGAAGTATCCATGTAATAGCTCCACTTAACCCTCAGGAATAGCGTAATTCCTTCTGTCAGCTCCTGTGCCACATCTATGCACTTAACTGAAGTGCTCCAAGAGAATAAGATAATGTTGATAGTCCAAATATTATTAAGAGCTAATAATATTCGACATATCTATTTTTAGACTGGCAATCTAAAAATAGATTCTGCCCAATATGTCTAAAAATAGAAGTCCATATATTTTCCAACTTGACCAACCATCCACAAATAGCATCCTGCAACTCATAGAATATGATCGACATGTCTAAAAATAGACATAGTCTAAAAATAGACTTGTGCCAAAAATAGCCTGCGGGCCCACTTAGTGAAGGCGACTTCTTTCCACTAAGCTCATCATCTTGTTGCAATCTCAACAGATCCTTTGTGTGAGGCCAAAGGCCATTGAATCTGCATATTATAGCAGTTTCTGCAAATGTTTGGAACTATTCTACCAGATCTGGATGTATAATTTCTATGGAGGGAAAATCCTCTAATTTATCAACCAAAAAGGGATTGGGGGCCTCTGAGGATTGGGCAGATTTTCTGGGCTATGCATGGACCGCATCCTTGTAAGAGAAAGCTGGAGCTGAAGAAGTTTTTCCAGCAGCTCCTCCTCTCAAACGTAGGGCTAAAACTAAAGTAGCATCTCTTTCAATGTGGTAAAATGAGAGGGGGAAAGAGGCTTCAAGTTGTTTACCTCCGTAGAGAAGTCTTTGAAGAGTTGTGGGTATTCCCAGCTTGTGCTCAAGGGCATGTAACAGATTCTGTACTTTGTCTGTTAAATGGACCCAAATCAGCAGGGATCTGATCAAAAGAAGAGAGATCTGGATTTGAAAGGCAGGAGAAAGATAAGAAGGCTCCTTTGCTCTATTCTCCATCAGATCCAGAAGACATGGATGCCGCTGGGCATAAAAGATGGTAGGATCTGCGTATTTGATGAAGCCAATATCATCATTATTGTGGAGGACTGCTAAATCTGGCTGAGATAGAGTCGTGACCCTATTGCTGAGAGAGGCATCCTCTGGTAGTAGTGCTGTGGCATAGTCCGGATTTCTGGCATTGGTCATAAGTCTGTTTGCGGCAAAATGATCATTCAGGGCAGTGGAGGCTGCACAAAGTAAGTTCACAGCACAGGCGGTAGCTTCACAGAGTAGCGGAGCATTCAACCTGGGTGGGGTATGTTCTCGTCGAGGGTCTGCGACGAAGGCTACAACGATCCCCTTCTCAGTAGCAACATCGCGTCGAAGGGTTTCATGCTCTGGTGCGAGAGCCACAATATCGTTGGCGGTGGTGACCGCTGCAGAGCATTTCAGTATAACCCTAGCTCCATCCATCGCTCTCCCAATCCCCGAAAATTTGTGATGCTTTTAAGCGCATAAATAATATTATACAATACTTGTAAATGTTATATACTACCTTATAAATGTTATATGCTGCGTTTTATTTAATGTAGCAATCATCCCTAAATTTATTAAAGGCCAACCTATCTAGAAAAACACATACATAACTAATAAAAATGAAACCATAATCCTTGTCATTTAACATTTCTTCATTAATGGTATATGATTTTCTCAATCTATTATTTAACATTAAATACAACAAATTGCCATACTCGGTGCAACATTTTTTTTCTAATAATCGTGAAAATACCTTTAATAAATATATTATAATTATTATAATGCATGTTATATCTCAAACGTTTTAAATTGTTGACATAAATTTAGACTTTGATATTACGAATGATTCTCTATGACATTTGCGAGCCTTATTTCCTCTGCCATAGCCCCATAAATGTGCCTAGGCAGGAAATGCCCACCGTCATATGATCTACAACTTTAATCTGACGGCAAGCATTTCCTGCCTGGGCGCATTTATGGGCCTATGGTAGAGGAAATAAGCCTCGTCGTCAATCCCTCCCCACTTTACTCCACTGAACATTACACTATTATTGAGGTTACTTGCACTTTGGATTTTATTATTAAATGATGCTTCAACTATCATAATATCATACACTATTACCTTTCATAAAATAATGCTTAAATGAAAAATACATCAACCTCAGTTGTAGTTATGTATCTAGTGATCATAAAATAATACGGGATCTACCACCATAATGTTGTAAAACACACACATTGTATGAATGATTCTAAATATACAACTAGGATTATGAATATTTCATGCAGGCCTAAGCATGAACGAACCAAGGTTTCTCAAAATATTATCTCTCTTTTCTTCCTTATGCTAATCCAACATTTCACCAAACTTCAAAATTCTTATTTTATAAGAACATATATGTCATATTTAAAATTAAGAAAGTTATGATACTGATATTCAAGGTAATTATCCATGGAGCTAGTCGCATTATTCCTCCACAAAAAAAAAGGAAAATGTATTTTACAAAGATGAAATATAATATTAGTACCATGATGTCAATACTTGGAATCATTTGTGCAATTTATTAGAAATGGATTAAAAAACATATACAGTAGATATTATTTTACTCATGCGAGTTATTAGTCGTTGCCTTCGACAAAACTATGGCGATTGCTCGTTCGTTCAACTACATTAATTCATCATTTAACTTTTTTTTTTTTTTTCTTGCTGGTTCTTATTTTAACCAAAGTTTATTTTTCTCAATTTTATTGAATAGATTTTTAAGTAAAGTTTTTGGGTCGAAAACATCTGACCTCTTATTACAACATTCTTCATTAAAAGTACAAGATAAAATAGGCTAGTTAAAATACTAAGGTACCCAACCCCGGGAGCTTGCTCGAGGGGGAAGAAAGACTCTGAGCTTGAGTGGTGACTGCACCCTTTTGCAAGGAGATAGGTAGAGCAAGTTGCCTAAACCCAATTCAAGTTTTAAGAAAACACGCATACGCATATAGGGATAGTAAACATAATTTAACACATCCAAATTAGAAAAGCTAGAGGCCCGTGGTAATTGCCAGCCTTCAGACCATATTTGAAAGAAAAAATTCCACCTTAGCACACAATTCATTGCAACTGTCTATACCATGAAAATTTTCATGGCCTTTGCAGACATGGATAAGTGTGCTTCAAATAAAAATGGATTTTTATTATATTATTTCTCTTTTTTAAATAAATATAGACTTTGTTATCACTCTGCCAGATTCCCAAGGCTAAGGAAGGAATCCCAACAGAGGTAACTAAAAACCAAGCTTTTGACTTGATAGATAGCCCTATCAAGCCGGAGAGGGCTCTCTCCAAAGGGTCATAGCCAGGAGGGCTAGAGAAATTAGGGTTTTATGCTAGGTATGAAATGCAAGGGTTTGTTTTGTTTTGATTGGGGTTTGGATCACTAAATGAGGATTAGGTCAAGGGGACTAGGTTAGGGCCAATGAGATGGAATTGTAGTCCATTCGATGTGCAAGGTAGGTAGAAGGCTCAAACACTTAAAGGAGATTTTGATGAGATGACTAGACTGGTGAGGAGCTAGGAAGAGCATATGAGATGAATTCTCCCTAAACTGAAGAAAATGGACAAATTATGCAAAATTCCCCAAAACAGAGCATGGAAAACATGAATTCTACCTTTCAACTTGAAATTAAGCATATCATAGACATGAAAAGATTTATGATCTTACAATACATTCATACAAATTATCACGGAGAAGAAACTATTTCAAACATTCATACCACATGAATCCCAAAGAAATAACTACAATTTGTCATTAATATCCAGGCCAAAATGTTTCTTGATCAATACACAAACTTTTCAACTGATGCCAACTTCCAACCCACCTGAAAATCTGAGCTAAATAGACCTCAAACCACCTCCTCTCATCCTCAGGGGTTGAATCCATGAGGTGAGGGAGCTGTTACATGAAAAGTGAACTGAAAGCTAGAGTGTAGGATGAGAAAAGTGACTCATTCCTATCTCTAGGAACTGATTCATTACACCACAACTGATTGACTTACGTAATGTATATACCCTAGATAAAAGTAAAAATATGACTTTTACATTCATCTTGACCATTAACATTATTAATTTCTCATTTCGCAAGGTGAAAATTCAAATTGGAGAAAAATTGCTGAAGATATGAAATTTTCTGGTAAACGCACAACGTGTAAGCAAAAAATAATAGCCTGTTTTCAAAGCTAGTTTTGAGTGCCTTCCTGGTGTCAAAATTCGCTCCATGATGGCTCATTGGAAATTTCTCTAAGTCTAGTTTCCAAATATACCTCCATTTTCCAAAATGGTGCTCATTTTCCCTATCAAAATCTTGATCTCCCAAGACTGGTAAACGCACAGTGGGCAGGCCAAAAAGGAGGCAGAAACATGAAATTTAGGTAGTTTTTTGCATTCTTGAGGGACCAGTTCTCCTCAAAATATTCTAAAACTTTCTAGGGTTGATTTCATAATCATTATTGACATTATGCTGGTGTCCATTTTTCAATTGGAGGCCCCAAAAAAGAGCGCAGTGTGCAGGTCGCTATGCCTTTGGAAAATTTTATGAGTGCAAAAATACTCAAAAACACATAATTTTTACCTTTTTGAAGACCACATTTGGAGGCCTTCATGGTGTCCAAAATGGGTCTAGGATAGCTAGTTGGAAATACCTTCAAGTATAATTTCCAAATATACATTTTTTTTTCTTTTCTGATTGGAGTTTATTTTCCTTGTCAAAAATTTATTTTCCCAAGACTGGTCAAAAAGTGCTGAATGAAGGTGTAGAAATGCAGAGTGCTGGTACAGGAAACTTTTGGAGGCCTTTAGAAACTCCAAATTGAGCTCATGATAGCTCATTGGAAATATCACTCTATCTAGGTATCATTTGACTCACCCATAAAGTCATTTGGACACTCCTGCTATGAGAAAACTTGATTTTCCCAAGGTCACTCCAAAAGTGCATCAACTCTCCTGTGGCATCTGTGTTTTTGAAATTTCTCTAAAACAATGACACCTGTGTAAAATATGAAGGAGGTTTTTCTTCCTTGACCTATTATGGACAAAAAAATCTCTAACTTTTTTCAAATTCATATTTTTTTGGTCAGAAATACAGTTTGAATAAAAATCGACCCTATGAGTGGCAGATGACTTGACTCTTGGAATGAATTATCAAAAAATGATGGAGACATGATGTTTATGAGATGAAATGACCTCATACTTACTGATATGACCTAACTTATGGCTCCTTTTCTCAAATGTCTCGTTTCCATAACAAACCCTAGTTCAGTGGGAGAGGAAATTAGGGATTGGTGCTTGTGAACAATGATGACTTGGGCACCTTTGGTAAAAGAAAACCCCCTTTGAAATTTGATCAATTGATGAACTAAAAAAATTTTCACTTTGAAATTTCATGTGTTGGCATGTGGAAAACTGAGTTGGAAGCCTTTGGGAGACTGAATACTTATTACATTTGAATTGACATAAAATTACATGAATAAATAAAAATTACATCTTGGAATGAAACTCACACTTGAAATCAAATTACAACTTTGGAAACCGTCTTAGAGGTCATATTTACATGGTAAAGAGACATTATTGGGATTGCTCTCATACTTTGATGACCTTATGCAAATGAAATGGTGCATTTTTGGACCTTGAAAGACAAAACCCTAATGACCTAATGAGACTTTGAATAACCTGACTTCCATGGTTGACTTTAATTGAGACAAGACATGGTGAAATGAACTTTTCATAGGTGTTGTTATGCTTAAGGAGACATGAGAGTGAATATGATCTTCTGAGGGAGAATGAAGTTTTATTTGAGGAAAGCTACCATCAGTGAAAGAATTTTTAGCATGACCTAATGGAATGATATAAAAATTTCGGAATGAGACACCTAAAATGAGAAATGAAGAAATGATATCTATTACTGATGGCAGAATGCATATTCTGACTCTAACATTGGCCTTATTGGGGATGGCAGCTCTGACATAGGTTTCAAGAACCGCAGATCTTTGAGTTGAGCAGATCAGTGTTTTCTTCCATTAGGCCAATATGGTCAAAAACTCAAACTAATTGAATATTAAAAACTTGACTCAATAAACTGAATTGACACAAACTAAAACACAAATGACAAACTGAAAAAGATACTCAGAATTGAGCTTATTCAACAAAACCTACTCTAACTGATCCGTTCATCGCTTGATCAAGTGAAATGGAACAACCAATGCAACCACATAAGCATTCTGGCTGCTAGTTGAATTCTTCGCAAGTGCTTGCTTATGAGCAAGAAGAGAGAACTACTGAAAGGAAAATCCCATGCAAACTTTAAATCAGGTTGAATCTTAATGAAATTTCAAAGCATGAGCCCACCGGCTGACCTCAAGAATGTTGCAAAAGAATCTTCATAGGAATCCATATTAATTTCCAACCCATCTAATACATTATTGCTATGCTCTAGGTAGTCTTCATACCTTGAATATGGACTTTCATCTTTACCCTTACTTTCCTGATATGGCTGCAAATTTTCGGATGAGATTTGTAATGAGACTCTGTTGAAGCCTAGAAAATCTCTGCTTCAAACATCGGGGAAAACCACCTGGTCGGGACCTTAAGACAACTCCTTTTCCGTTTGGTATGGTGGCTTCGACTAGATTTAAAGGACCAGTTTCCTTGTAACTAAATGGATTGGATTGGATGGGTGGAAATGGGACTAAATTAACTGAAATAAAACTATCTAATTTAAGTTAAATACTAGTAAAGAAATTCTGATACTAACCCGGGTAATTATATGTGAATACAACTCAAGATTGTTCCAACTTAACAATAACCATGAAAATGTATTATTATTTAAATTGAAATGTGTGGAAACAAATAAAGATAACTCTGTTTAAGAAATTAAACAGAGTTGTATTAGCATATTGCATTCATCATTGTATACCATCTACATGTAATTATGAAAGATAACGTTTCAATTATACTCAGAAATGATATATAAAAGGAAGCGTTGTGAAAACAAATATACATATAAATGATAGCAATTTTAAAACGAATATCATAAGACAAAAGAAATCAACAGTGAACAGATAGAAATACCTTGTTCATCTTGAGGACTTTCAAATGCAATCTGATACTCTATCCAGTAACTATGATGCAAAATCGAACTCCAAAGGTACATAAATGCAACACTTCAAAGATAATTTCGCATGAAAATCACCAGATGTGATCCTTTTAAAAAAAATATATAAGACGATGGAGTACAAAAATGCAATCTCCAAGTCTAAAAATATTAAGATCCAGGACCCCCCTCTAAATGCATGAGAGGGGTTTAAATACTACTTAACTAACTCTAAAAATAGTTTATTACAAAAATTAAGGATTCAGTTTAATGACCGTCCTTTTCCTAGGCTAAAATACAGTGAAATTAAAACTAAATCTATCTATCTATGAATTTGATCTTTTAAACCTGCAGACATCTAGCATAGTTTTGAGAAGATGCGGTTGACCAACTTCAGAATTCAACTGTCTTGAAAAGACAGAGTCGGCAAGCGTAGGAGAAATCAGCTTTGTAGCATTGATGATACAATTGAGCGCACTGTGCTGACTGTGTGGCTTCACCAAGTACATCCAGTATGAGTCCCAATTCAATGTTGTCAGCCCTTGGATGGATTTTGCTCTTTCTTCTGCCTTTTGCCTCCAGTCTGTTTGCAGTTGATTTTCCTGTGGGAGATATCCTGGAATAGTTTCTGGGATCAAATTAGCTTTGTGTAAATTGTCATTTACACAATCAGTGAGAGTGTTTTCCGCTGTAGCCGCCTCCTCTGCTGCCTTTTCTGCCCTTCTGATTTGTGCATCCCAGTTATTGAACATTATTTCTTTATGGTTTTCATTAACGATGGGTGCACCAGTTTTTCTGCCTTCTTCTGTCTTCTGCCATGCCAGATAATCATTGATTTTTTCATTAATCAAATCATAATCATTTCGTAAATCTATGACATGATTTGTGATTTTATCGCTCTCTTGGCACAAAGAATTCCATTGCAAGATTTTTTGGCAGAAAACTTCCTCTTGTTGCAGTAGTTGATTGTTCAAAGAGATGGTTTCTGAAATGAATTCTGGAAGCTTAGGATCATCTTTATGCTGATCTTGGATAATCTGTATTTGTTTGTCTTTATCAGCCAGACTTTTTTGATGTCCTATTTGTATTTCTTGAAGTTGTTGTTGTAACTCTTCAAGTTTCAATTGTGCTTCCTTATTGGCCTGTACCTGTTGCAATTGCTGTTGCAGAGCTTTTACCTATTCTTCTTTTTCATTCAACAAAAGTTGTATCTCAACTGCTTTATCAATTGTTGCAGAAGCATAAGCTCCTGTTATTTGAGATAAATTAGTGAGATTATGAGTAGGCTCTGTGGCAGGATCTTTCCACAAAACATCTACTTGTTCTGCTTCAGTAGCAATTGCACTTTCTATTTTTCTCTTTTTTCTCTGTCTCTTCACTACTGCTTTGTATTTTGGGCTGTAGAATACATCCAGAGGAGGAATGTCCTCTATATTAAGTACAATTTCAGAGGAGGGTGTGATTGGTATGTGCTCTGTCACTGCGATTGTGCTGCTTGTTCCTGTGTTCAAAACTTTGGTTGTCTGGACAGGGGTCTGTACATTCTGTCCTTCTACATTAATCAATTGGTTAAAGGTTTCCCATTCTTTTTCTAACTCAATGGTGACTGGCTGTTGCTATACATTGGTTGGAGGAGGATTTGTCGGTTGAGAAGTCAAAATTTTCTGTTGAGTAAGTTCTTTAGATTGTGCAGAATCTTTAATGGATTCTTCCGTTTTATCTTCCTTTTATTTAGACTTATTGGAGTGTTCAGAATCTCTGTCAGATTTTGATTTAGATTTACCTGTACTTGAACTGCCGTTAATACTAACACTAGGAGTTTTCTCCCTTGCGGGCTCTAAGCGTAGATTATCCAAAGGAATAGGAATTAGTCTCCTTTCTTTGTAAAGCTTGAATTCCTGGAATTCCTCTGGGGATATCTGTGCTTGAGCCGAATTCAAAACTTCTTTGAATGAATTTCTTGCTTGGAAAATATCATCAAAAGGATCCTGTTCCCCAGAAAATTCCCTTACTTTGATTGCATTGGTAAAATTCTTAACAATATCATTTGGGTCAAATAACCTTCTCGAGAATTTGAACAGCTGTAGACATGTAACGTTGCCTATCTCTTGAAATGCATGACCAACATCAAACAGTGAAAATGTTCCACATTTTACGAGAAATTGTGGCCAAATGCCCTTTTTCTTCTCTTTTAAATCTTTTGTTATACCTCCCTAGCCACAGGTCTGATAAGCAATTTCCCGAGCTACAAGTCTATCTGGAACATATAGGGGTAACACATGGGGAGAAGCATAACTTCCAAAAACCCTAATATAGGTGAAAAATTCTTCTCCAAACCATCTTGCGACGGGGAGAATATCAACCTCTATTTCTGAGGATAACCTCGGGGCATCCTTATTATACAATGTTCTGTACAATGGTAGCATTATTCCATGACAAATTTGGTAAAAATGGGGGACAAACTTAGACTCCCATAGTTCTTTATGGTACACATGAATGGGAAAAGGATCGTGGATAGTCCATTTCCAGCCCATCATAGGGAATTTAGAGACATAGCAGATGGCGTCCATGACATAAGCAGATAAATAAAAAGGCGGATAAACCCGCTGAGAAACATTTCATTTAGACCGGTAGTGGAAAATAGCAGTGGTCAAATTATCAGATAGGATTTTGGCCCAGTCTATAATTGTAGAATTAACAGCCGCATTCAACAAAGGAAGCCATTCGGGTAAGATCATATTTATGTCAGGCTTTCCAAAAAGCCTGCATAACATGGCAGCAGTAAAACAATAAGGAGAGGTAAGTGAACCCGTGCTGTACATAGCTTGTTTGTTTTTCTTCAATGGTTCACTTCTTTTGGTCCACTCTTTTGTGCATTTTGCCAAATTTGCATGTTCTCTGGCAAAATCTTCCATAAATTGTTTGTTGAAAGTCGCCTGAGGTTTTGGCAACTTATACATTAATCTCAGATCTATTATGGTGAATGACCCGATTAGCTCTTCAGATGGAGTTCTGAATTGTCTGTCTGAAATATCTGTGCTATCCAGCACCCATCTCACCATGTTTGTATATGGGAGAATCCTTGGCCTTGCTGCTATTCTATGCAGAAATGAGCAAGCCAAGTCTCTAAGGGTTGCTTCAGACGTATTCTTAGAATCTGCTGTAGCTGCAACTTTTATCACCACAGGGTTTTCTTCTTCTAACAGATTATACATTCCTTCCCAAGTGGATATACCGGCATCCTTGTTATAGGCGGTGTCTGCATATAGCGAAGCCATTTCTTTGTTTTCAGAATTTGAGCTCTTCTCCTTCTTACCCATAGTGTTTAGCGGAAGCTTTGTATAGGCGTTTGCTCCTTCGTGCTTGCGTTTTACGAGTAAATGAGAGTAATGGTATAAGAAAGGTGATGAGACTGTTTTAAATGTGAAAGCGGATGAAATATAATATTTTAATTGTGAAACGACTTTCGATCTAAACATAATCTCATTTCCCATTAATAATCAATCCAATCATTTAATATAATCATTAAAGCGCATAACGGATTTGACATATGGGAAGATTGCCTTGGGATAGCGCGCCTACATGAATCTGTGACATTGCGATCTGCGATTTGCTGCGCAATATCGCAATATCGCAATGTCGCAATATCGCAAAATGAAGTCATCGCAGTCAGGAAAATAGCGCAAAATCGGAAATTGCGCAATAGCGCAAAAGCACATATCGCAAAATCGCAAAAGCACAAAAGCGCAAAATCGCAATAGCGCATAATCGACAAGAGCGCAAAAGATATTCATTAATCATTTCTGTTTTCTGCGCTATGCGATCTGCGACCAATGTGTTTTATATATACCATTTTGTTATGGATGCGCTATCTTGTTTAAAGAGCAATTTTATTATAATCTATCATAAAATTAAGTGTTTCTAAATATTCTTTCTAAGGGATTTCTATAGGTTTATGATAGAAAGTTTTATTTGAAAAGACAAACAAATCCTAATTGATTTTTTTTTTGGATTTTTTAACTAAGGGTCCTCATTTATTTAGTATTATTACTAATATTAAATAAAAAGGGGGGTTGTTGCTGGTCACAACAGACTCCTGATAAAAAAACAATGAAGCCAGTTGTTACATAAAAACTCTTTTTAGGCACACAGTTAGCTAATGGAGAAGGACGTTTACTACAGATATCATCCAACAGGTCAACTATTGGGTCATGAAAAACTTGAAAAGACTGCTGCAACCTATTTTCCATTGATTCTAATGAGATTGCATGAATTTCTACAAGCTCCTCATCTTTTTCTTTAGAGTCATTATGAAAAGTTTCCTTTAAAAATTGAAATGCTTCAAAAGATAATGGTACAAAATCATCTTTCATTGTTTGATCATATGTTTCAATTTCCAAGCCTTCATTTGCAACCTGACATTCAATGGCATTTGAGGTTGCAAATCTAGATCTAAGGAGGGTTCTATGTCGCAAATGATTTCCTCAACTAGTTCAGTATAATGTTTATCATTTATAATGTTGACCATTCTCTTATATTCCTGCTCATAGTTTTCTCTTATTTTTACAAATGAGGAGAAACACAAGGGTAATGAGCTTTGATCGAGAATTTCATTATCCTCTTGATTGTCAAGATCAAATATTACTGACTGTTGATTTCTGATTGCATGAAATTTATATTTGATGAACTGAAATGAAGTAAAACAAAGAGGCAAATATCCTTCACTTAATTCCAAAATTTCTACACTTTCCTCATCACTTTGTAGCTAATATGTATTGGTTGATCCCTATGTTCAAGTTGCTGAAACTGAACTTTCTTCTCCCACAAACCAGCTGTTGATTGCTCTGCAAGATTAGCTTCTGTTTGGAGAACATAATTTTCATCATACTGATCATACTGAGGTAAATCATCAAAATGAAGAATGTCATCAATAATGCATATCGGATCTATAGATCTCTCCTTTGCAAGTTGATCTATAAAACTAATTTATTTTTTGTCCCTTAATGCATACATAAAAATCATTATCAGATCTATGATAACTAGGATAGGAAGGAAAATGTTTCAGATCAACAACTTGTTTTTCTTCAATTAGTGAGACATGGTCCTCTTGAACAACAATTTCATCTCTCATGGTGAAATTTTACATCATTTCCTCTATTTTACTAACTAAAATGTCGAGCTTCATTTCTGAAGATGCCAACAATTATTTCTCTATGTTTTTGCTTTCTTCTACTTTCAAATTTAACCTTTTGATCAACAAATTAGCTTCTACGACTATTAAATTGTCTTGAATTTTTTCAAGTGTTGTAATGTCCCTTTCTCTCAATCTAAATTCCATTTCTGGATTAAAGGCATCCGGGTAGTGTAAGAGGGCTGAACCAAGAGGCGGTTTTATATCAGTAGGGATCGAATGGTATACTTGATTGAATCTAGATGAAAAGTTTTGCATTGTTTCTCCTGGTTTCCTTTTCTAACTATCATATTATTATAAAATCATAAAAGGATTCCTATTTATCACCCATTTATCAAGAAATAATTTCACAAACTGATGAAAATAAAAAAATACTTGCAACTGGAAAGTTTTTGAACCATTCCTTCGCTTCGCCTTGCAAAGATAGAGTGAAGATCCTAATACTAACATCATCTTCATCAACCTCAAAAAGGCCGAGAAAAATTTCAAAACTCTGAATGTGTTTCTCAGCAGTGATGTTTCCATATTCTCCATCAAACCTAAGAAGATATTTGTAATAATTTTTAGGGAAAGCATGGAGTACAGAAGGTAAGATGAGTGGTTTATATCTATCTGGGTGTTTAAAAGGTGTAGGAGTATGTATAGAAGCTATAGAATCAGTCTTGATCTCTTGAGGTTCATCATCTTGAAAAGGATTTTTCAGGTAAGAGGTCTTGATCTTGATCAAAATCAAAGGGAAACTCGGTATTTACACCCTTCAAATAGGCAGAATCAAGACTTTGATCATATTTTTCATACAAAAAAGTCTAGAAAAATTTTAGGATAGTTTCAGGGAAAGAAAAGAAGTAATTTACAAGAAATCCTATTACATCTTTGTTGTGGAGGTAAATCCCCTCTGCGGACAGAGGCGATCCCTACTAGCCCAGACTAGGTCTAGCAACAATCGTCACACGCTATAGTGCAGGTTCATAATTGTAAATAAACCAACTGGTGATGAAGGCTTACCTGGAATCCAACACTGTCGCTTGTAGAGAAAGTAGCACTCTCGTTCCTTAGCTCTGGCAGATCACAATCCTCACGATCTCCATGATCAGACACCTGCACATGCAAGAAACAAAACAAAAGTGAGCATAAAATCCAATATATGAAACTATATGTCAGTCAGAGAAGACATAACTCATCATCATAATCAACAACAGGAGTGGAACCATAACCAATAGTCGCTTATCATTAATCAATCAAAGAAGAATACAACCATAGCTCTGACGCTGAATTCTCCTTCGGAGGGTCGCCAACGGAACACGTCTCGAAAAAGCCTGTCGGGGATGGGACAGACCTCTCTCTCCGGATGTCTCGACAATAATATCCTTGCTTGGATTTGGCCTTAAGGGAATGAATCAAGGCTCTTGCAGCATAAGGCTCTGATGGCTCTTGGGAACTTGGATATTCTTGCATTCAGCCTTTCAGCTATTTAGCCCCTTCATCAATGGATGAAGGCTATATTTATAGAGGAGAGGAGGAGGTTGGGATCCCTACAATAGTGGAAGGGAGGCCTTATCCCTTGGGAGGTTCCCCATAAGGTGGAAACAAGAGGCCAAAGGAGGAAGTCCGTGGTTATTCAGGCGAAACCACTCCTGATGACTCATCCACGAAGTTGTTGTAATAAAAAATTCGCCTCTTTTTTTTTTTTAAACTTTCCAAAAGAAGATTGGTGTGGGTGCTTAACTGGGACAGAGTGCCAATTGGCACGGGCTCAGTGTTAATTTTCCTCATTGGCGTGAGGACATAACGGGCTACCAGCGCCAAGGAAAAAATAGGTGCTTTTAGGGGTCTGCTCAGGAAATGATCAACAGAAGGAATGTTGTCCTCATGGAAAGGGATGCAATGATGGTATTTGCAAGGCACGACACTGCTTATTGGTCACAGAAATGACCCTCCAATGGGTGAGATGGGGATTTCAGGGATGGTGACAAATTACTGTGTAACAATATTGAATACAATTCTCCTTTGAATACCTGACCTTTGTATGAGATTCTTCCATTTTCCTGCTGGCAAGGTCGATCCTCCAGTGGAGTCTTTACATCAAGTTGGAGTCACCAGGCGAATGGTTCAGCCTTCATATGTGTCCAAATGTTGTTCACCATCAACAATTAGATATGATCTTTGTCATTATTTCCAAGGGAATATTTGTCCTTTCGTTCCTCGACAACGACGCCAGATTCCCAAGGCTGAGGAAGGAATCCAAATAGAGGTAACCACAAACCAATATTTTGAATTGATAGCTAGCCCTATCAAGCCAGATAGGGATCTCTCCAAAGGGTCACATCCAGGAGGGCTAGAGAAAATATGATTTTAGGCTAGGTATTAAATGCAGGGGTTTGTTTGTTTTGATTAGGGTTGGGCTCAATGAATGAGGATTAGGTCAAGGGGACTAGGTTAGGGCTAATGAGATGGAATTACAGTCCATTTGATGGGGCAAGGTAGGTAGAAGGCTCAAACAATTAAAGGTGATTTTTATGAGTTGAATAGACCTATGAGGAACTAGGAAGAGCATATGAGATGAATTCTCCCTAAACTGAAGAAAATGGACAAATTATGAAAAATTCCCCAAAACAGAGCATGGAAAACATGAATTCTGCCTTTCAACTTGAAATTAAGCATATCATATACATGAAAAGGTTTATGAGCTTACAATACATTCATACAAATGATCACAGAGAAGAAACTATGTCAAACATTCATACCACATGAATCCCAAAGAAATAGTTGCAATTTGTCATTAATATCCAAGCCAAAATGTTTCTTGATCAATACACACTTTTCAACTGATTCCAACTTCCAACCCACCTGAAACCTTAGCTAAATAGACCTCAAACCACCTCCTTTCATCCTCAGGGGTAGAATCCATGAGGTGAGGGAGCTGTTACATGAAAATTTGAATTGAAAGCTAGAGTGCAGGATGAGAAAAGTGACTCATTCCTATCTCTAGGAACTGATTCATTACACCTCAACTGGTTGACTTACCTAATGTATCTACTCTAGATAAAAGTAAAAATATGAATTTTACATTCATCTTGACCATTTAAATTATTCATTTCCCATTTCCCAAGGTGAAAAGTCAATCTGGAGAAAAATTGCTGAAGACTGTGAAAATTGGAAATTTTATGGTAAACGTGCAGCGTGCAAGCATAAAACATAACATGTTTTCAAAGCTAGTTTTGAGTGCCTTCTAGGTGTCCAAATCAGCTACATGATAGCTCATTTGAAAGCTATCCAAGTCTAGTTTCCAAATATACCTTCATTTTTTAAAATGGTGCTCATTTTTTCTGTCAAAAACTTGATCTCCCAACACTGGTAAACGTGTAGCGTGCAGGCCAAAAAGGAGGTAGAAACATGAAATTTAGGTAGTTTTTTTGCATTTTTGAGAGACCAATTATCCTCTAAATATTCTAAAACTTGCTAGGGTTGATGTCCTAATAATTATTAACATGATGGTGGTGGCCATTTTTCAATTGGAGGCCCCAAAAAAGAGCGCAGCGTGTAGGTCGTTGCGCCTTTGGAAAATTTTATGAGTGCAAAAATACTCAAAAACACAGAATTTTCACGTTTTTGAAGTCTGCATTTGGAGGCCTTCATGGTGTCCAAATTGGGCCTAGGACATCTCGTTGGAAATCCATTCAAGTATAATTTCCAAACCTACATTTTGGTTTATGATTGTAGTTGATTTTCTTTATCAAAAGTTGATTTTCCCAAGACTGGTCAAATTTCCAAGACTGGTCAAAAAGTGCTCAATGAGGGTGCAAAAATGAAGAGTGCTAATGCAGGAAAATTTTGGATGCCTTCCTCAAATCCAAATTGAGATCATGATAGCTCATTGGAAATCTCTCTTTGTTGGGTTATCATTTGAATCATCAATAAAGTTATTTGGACACTCCAGCTATGAGAAAGCGTGATTTTCCCATGTTCAATGTAGAAGTGCATCAACTCTCTTGTGGCACCTGTGTAAGATATGTAGGAGGTTTTTTCTTCCTTGACCTTATATGGACAAACACCTCTCTCACTTTTGTCAAATTCATCTTTGATTGGTCAGAAACACAGTTTGAAGAAAAATCGACCCTATGAGTGGCAAATGACTTGACCCTTCGAATGACTTCTCGAAAAATGATGGAGACATGATGTTTATGAGCTAAAATGACCTCATAATTAATGATATGACCTAAAATATGGATCCTCTACTCAAATTTATCGTTTCCATAGCAAACCCTAGCTCAGTGGGAGAGGAAATTAGGGTTTGGTGCTTGTGAACAATGATGACTTGGGCACCTTTGGGAAAAGACAACTCCTTTTGAAATTTGATCAATTGATGAACTAAAAACTCTTTCACTTTGAAATTTCATGTGTTGGCATGTGGAAATCTGAGTTGGCAGCCTTTGGGAGACTGAATACTTATTACATTTGAATTGACATAAAATTACATGAATAAATAAAAATTACATCTTGGAATGAAACTCACACTTGAAATCAAATTACAACTTTGGAAACCGTCTTGGAGGTCATATTTACATGGTAAAGAGACATTATTAGGATCACTCTCATACTTTTTTAACCTTATGCAAATGAAATGGTGCATTTTTTGACCTTGAAAGACAAAACCCTAATGACATAATGAGACTTCGAATAACCTGACTTCCATGGTTGACTTTAATTGAGACAAGACATGGTGAAATGAGCTTTTCATAGGTGTTGTTATGCTCAGGGAGACATGAGAGTGAGTCATCCAATATGATCTTCTGAGGGAGAATGAAGTTTTATTTGAGGAAAACTGTTATCAGTGAAATAATTTTTAGCATGACCTAATGGAATGATATAAAATTTTTGGAATGAGACACCTAAAATGAGAAATGAAGAAATGATATCGATCATTGATGGCATAATGCATATTCTGACTCTAACAGACTTTACAGAGAAACAATTATACATTCTATTATTAAAGTTGAGGAATATTTCTCTTGATAAATACACAATTAATAAATAAACATTTATGATAAAAATGCATAAAAATTATGGAAATAACCTGAATTGAATAGGTAGCTCGAGCTTCTAGGAAAAAAGCTTTCTTGCAATGAGAAAGGGCATCAATTGCATCCCACTGACCTTAAAATCAGACTAGAAAAAAATAATGTTAAAGTGCACCAAGCAAATCCAAATTTTTACGAAAATAGTACCTCTAAGTTAGGATGGCATTGAAGCTTATAGTTGCATGGCCTTGTTCACAGATGGCAAAGTCTCCACACTATTGAAAGGAAAATCCTTGAGAGGGTGCTTCTTCCGATGTTTAGAACCTGAAATATATAGTGCTAGTTATGCATCCTCCTCCTTATTCTTAGCCTGCAATAGCATAAGTAACCATTTGACCAGCATTTGGGAAGGCAACAAGTAGAGCATGGGTAACAGGAGGAAAGGCGAGAGTATAAGCATCAACACTAATATTATTGTCGCATCAACTCAACGACTCTCTGTTATTGAAAGTAGTTTCTTTATACAAAGCAATTGAAAGAGGACTGTAAACATGTTTTAAACTGGAGTTGATATGTATTGTATGCGGGAATTTGAGAGAGAACTGTAGTGATACACATGTGATTATTTTCAATAGAACAATAATGATACACTGGCACTTGGCATACCACATGCACACTAGATACTTGTTCTTTGTTTTACTATTTATTATTTTTAATTATATAATATATGGAGGGCAGCATGCCGAGCACTCTAAACATGTTTATGTTTTAAACAGGGATTATATGTATCATATGTGGCCATTTGAGAGAGAACAATAGTGATACACAGGCAGCCATTTGAGAGTGTATCAAGGGCACATGGATTGTGATGTGCACACTATATAGTTGTTGTTATTTTTGGATTGCAACATGCACACTATATAGTTGTTATTATTTTTAATTATATGTCTCTTGCATTTCAATTTTCATCATATTAACCATTTCTTATTATTGTAAATTGGGCCTACCGCTCATTCCAAGGGTTCAACCACACCCAAAATCACCCTTCATCATCCGAATAATTTAAAAATGAATGTGTTGTGTACAATGCATTACGTTATGCCACGACCAATGTGGGAAATGGGATTTTCAATTAACCTAAATAAAAAGACAAAAAAAAAGGAGCAACCATGTAGTAGTCGAATCTGAACGAAAGGGAACGATATGGGACATATTAGAGAAGAGAATTGTATATGACATGGGGGAGTAATTGGTTTTACACAAAATATCTCAGATTTCATCACTTGGAATGTACAAGAAATAATGAGTCATGATGTTAATGGATGTCTTCAGTTTGTACTACGAACAAGATATGATAATTTTATTACAAAATATCTCAGAGTAATTGGTTTTACACAAAATATCTCATATTTCATCACTTAGAATGTACAAGAAATGTTGATTCACGATGTTGATGGACATATTTGGCTTGTACTACGAAGATAATGTTATAACAACTTATAATGCAATTTCTACATTATGGAAAATGCTACATTTAACTCGGTAACATAGAACTGCCCCATCCTTCAGAATATGTGAAACAAAAGGCCAAGTTTATTTTACTTCAATTCACGATCCTCCAGGACAGTGCTCATGAATGCCACACTCTTTCTTTCCTCTCTTGATTCATTCTCTTGTAGCATAACTCTCTCTTCTGAAGCGAATGTGTAAATAAGACTTGAGCAGGTTCAGGACAGCACTGGGGTGGAGATTTTTTCCTTAATGTATTGTCTTCAAAGGTGAGGGATACATATTTCTATTTTTATTTATTGGTTGCAAAATTTTAACTTTTTATTGATTAGCTCAAGAAATTAACGCAAAAGGGATCTCCCTTTCGGGTCGCTTGGAGGAAACTGATGGCTTTCAATGTCTCTAGATCGATGTAAGTCCCATCCTTTGTAATTTTTAAATCCATATTTACGAATTCTGATTTCAGGCCATCAATGTCAGTTTCTTCACAACAAGAGGTTTGTTTTAATGATAGATGGATGTAACTAAATAAAGGGGCAGATGGTGGTCTTCGCTCATGGGACATATTAGAGAAGAGCATTGTACATGACATGGGAGAGTAATTGGTTTTACACAAAATATCTTAGATTTCATCACTTGGAATGTACAAGGAATAGTGAGTCATGATGTTGATGGACGTCTTTAGTTTGTACTATGAAGATAATGCTATAACAACTAATAATGCAATTTATACATTATGGAAAATGTTGCAATTATCTCTGTAACATAGAACTATCCCATCCTTGGAATATGTGAAACAAAAGGGAAAGCTACTTTTATTTCAATTCACGATGCTCCAGGAAAATGTTCATGAATGCCACACTCTTTATTTCCTCTCTTGATTCATTCTCTTGTAGCATAACTCTCTCTCCTGAAGCAAATGCATAAATGAGACTTGAGCAGGTTCATGAGAGCACTGGGGAAGAGATTTTTTCCTTCATGTATTGTCTTCAAAGGTGAGGGATAAATATTTCTCTTTTTATTTATTGGTTGCACAGTTTTATCTTTTTATTGATTGGCTCAAGAAATTGACCCAAAAAGGATCTCCCTTTCGGGTTGCTGGGAGGAAACGGATAACTTTTAGTCTCTCTAGATCGATGTATGTCCCATCCTTTGTAATTTGTAAAGTCATATTTATGAATTTTGATTGCAGGTCATCAATGTTAGTTGCTTCACAACACGAGGTTTTTTTAATGATAGATGGATGTAACTAAATAAAGCGGCAGATGGTGGACTTCGCTCATGGGAAAATCTTATATTTTATTTCTTTCTCCTTTTTAAATAAATATAGTCTTGTAGTGGACATAGGCATTGAGGTTTTGGAAGAGCAGATCTGGCAGGGACTACTGCTGCTTGCTGCTCTTAATAATTTAAATTTTTATTTCATTCTTATCCAAGTTATTAATTTAAATATTTATTCCATTTTTACTTAGCATAGATTTATCCAAACCATGGGAATTCTTACTAAACTGTCATCTTCAAGATGGGGAAATTATATAACAGGGTCTATAATGGGAATTATTTACTAAAATGTTATATTCAAGATGAGGCAATGATATAACCGAGTTTATAATCATTTAAAACAATTTCTTTTTGCTAACAATTTGAAATATTAAAACCCTTGTTATTTCAAACAAGTTTAAACAAGAAGAGAAAATTTCCATTATAAAAACCCATGGTAACTTAATCACTTAAAAAAAATGTAACCAAAATTCTATACACAAGTGTAACCAACATCAAAATGATGTAGATTGAATCACATCATAATGTTGAAATCAACATGTTGAAGAACTAAAAAATAATTGACATATCAAAGAGAGATAAATATTGATTTTTAAGATGTATATGCTCTCTCTTAACCTCCAAGCACTTTTTCATTTCAAAATATAGTTTATATTATTAATAAATAAACAAATAAAAATTGGATAAAAATAAATACCTATATTTATAACCCATTGAATTGTTTTGTTTCATTGTGGGTGATTCGGAATTATGCAGGAACACAATATAATACAAAAATAAACATAAATGAAGAGATGCAACAAGAATAAAACTCCATTTCATTAATATCAAATACTGAAAATGCTTACAGATGTAATGGAAAATAAACTAGCTCGGAAAATGGTAGCTTATCTCTGAGAAGGGATGTGGTGGCTAAATGCCTATGAACTATGTTACAATGAGTCTCAAGGGATTTTTTATTATTGAATAATAAGATAAAACCCTAAACAACAAAAACTATAACCTAATGAGATGTAGCACCAAGAGTTTATGGGCCTCGTTGGGGTTAGTTGGGCAGCCAACTTCCTGGGGTCGTAACTTAGTCATATTATCTCCATTTGATGTGTATGATACCTCGTTGGAAAGATATCTCCGAGGAATACAATTGCTAGAGAAATTTATTTCAATTCACCAGAGGAATCATGCCAAAAAAAAATCGTTTGGGGCCTCAAAATGGCTCCGGAAGTTCAGGACCAGAAAAATAGCTAAAAATAGTAAATAAGAAAATTGATGAAACTTACTAGGTAGAATAGGTGGGTGGCCACCAATATCCACTTGGATCATTCCTCCCCCCTTAGGAAGAAATGTTCCCCATTGCGTGCAGAGCCTCCATGAGGTGGGGAATTTCTGTTGAACCTGGTCCCTGGTGAACCACTTTCCCTAGTGAAGGAGTTGGCATGCTTTGACAACTAGGTATAGTTGGATCCTTTGCTGGCAGGTGTTCTTGACCTGCGTGTCCATGATCTGATAAGTTGTGGCCTGTTCCACGTAGTATGGGTTAAACTTTGTTGGTGTGAGTTGTTTTGCCATGTCAGATGTGTCTAGTAGAGGTGGAAATTAGGGTCGAAGGCAGTCCACAATGAATAAAGGGTGCAGACCAAGGAATGGTGGAATACTGAGCTCGAGGCATTATCCCCTACAAACTTGGAAATAGTGTATGGCCCATATCAAAGCGGGTGAAGCTTGCAGTGTGGTCCAACGAGGTGCTCCTTCTTCAAATGTAGCCACACATTTTCACCCACCTGGAAGTTATGTGTCCCCCAATGTTGATCTTGTCGCTACATGTACTTAGCATTGGCTCTGTCCAATATGTCATTAACCTATTAGAGAATGTGCTGAATGCACTCAATGAATTTGTTCACCTTGTCAAATTCAGATTGGACATGAGCTGAATCTGCCTGAGTAGCCGCAAATGGCATGACTACGTTAGTGGGACATAGTGGCTGGAATCCCAAGCCCACCTGAAAGGGGTTGTGGCCTGTTGAGTTGTGGATAGCCCGATTATAGCTATGTTGTACATAGGGGAGGCTATCATCCCAAGTGTATGGATGCTGAGTTGTACATGTGCATAATGTGTACGATCATCCTATTAATGACCTCTGTCTGTCCATCGGTTTGGGGATGGAAAGTTGTGGACTTGGTGAGCTTGGTGTCCAAGATCGACCAGAGGCTGGACCAAAATCTATTGAGGAAACTGTTGTCTTAATTTGAGATGATAGAATTTGGGATCCAAAAGTGTATCCACACTCATTCAAAGAAGATTTTAGCAATTTCTTATGTTGTGATATTCTTCTTGCAAGCTGCCATAATGGTCATCTTCGAGAATTTGTCGACGACCACAAAAGCATAGTCATTTCCATGCTTAATAGAAGTAAGGCCCAAAATGTAATCCATGGAGATGGATTCCCAAGGTCTACTAGGGGTAGGAAACGAAGTATAAAGGCCTTTCTTCTTGATGGTCGATTTGGCAATGGCGTTGTATATCCCTATTTTTATGCTTTTATTTAGACATTTGAGAATCCTAAAGGTTAGGTGGACCTAAAAGAAAAATATATATGTGGAAATATTATTTTTTAATTAAATAAATGTGGAATTTAATTATTTTTCAAAGACTAGAGTAAATTGGAGACTAGGATTTCAAATCCATGAGGATGGGATAAAATCCAAAGACTTTCCCAAAAAATCCAAAAAAATCCTTGGAGAAAAAAATAAAAATAAAATAAAAATATTAGATGGGAGATAAGAATATAATAGATACCTCATTAAAGTAGAAAGTTACTAAGAATAGGTGAAATAAAACTAGAAAGAGGAAAAAGCTAATTTTAAAGAGCTTTTGTGGAAAAAACAAAAGTAAAGCCTAGGCTAAAGGAACTCATAATCCTAAATTATCTGGATGTAGTTATGGAAACATGCTGAGGGAAAGAAAGCTTAAATAAGTTATTCCTAGTTAGACAAGGGGTTTTCTAAACTTCGGAGGAATTGGCCTCTGCTCGTGGGGAGTTGTGGATTAAGCTCAAGGTTGGGTGGAAAATAGTCTTTACCAGATTTGGTATGCATAGTTTGTTAAATTTTTTCATATGATTCTGTTATAATTATGATATTATGTTTTAGATCACATGTGGTTAAAATATGATTTTAGTTGAAGAATTATATAGATGGAATAAATAGTTTGACCAACACATCGACTATGTAGGTTTTAACCCTGAACATAAATTATCTACACATGAATCTTATAATAGAAAATAAACAATAGCGATAGCATAAAACATAAAACATATAAACACAGAGATTTTCCCCTGGATCCCAAATCGGGACGACCAGCTTGATTTTTCATTATATTCATTTTAGTGTTACAACACATATATATACATGACGAAGCATACATAAGCCCTAATCCACTAACCTTGGATTAGAACATAACCGTAGTTCCCTTGACCTGATCTACAAAAATACCAGGGGCCGAAAACCATCATACCCAAAAACCATGTGCAAAACCATGCACAAAAGCATGGGCGCGGACCGCCCACCGAAAATTAAGGACCAAAAAATTTTCGTGGAAAGAATATAACACATACCCAACATTCTCCCACTTGTTTTTTTCTTTCCACAGGGGACCACAGGAGAGCTTAGTTATTGGCCCAATTCTTCAACACCCATTATTTCTCTACACTAAGAGAACTTCTGAGTGCTCACAGACTTCGTCAATGCATCTGCAACATTCTTCAAAGTGTCCACCTTTACCAGAAACACCCTTTTAGCCTCAACCATATCTCTAACAAAGTGATATTGAACATCAATGTGCTTTGTCTTTGAATGATAAGCAGGGTTCTTAGCTAAGAAAATTGCACTTTGGCTATCACAGTCTATCCTTATATCTTGTTGTACCAACCCCATACTTGAACACAATCTCTGCAACCAAACTGCTTCCTTGCTTGCATGAGTGGCTGCTATGTATTCTGCCTCTGTAGTTGAAAGAGCCACTGCAGACTGTCTTTTACTCATCCAACTGACTGCGCCTCCAAATAGGCTAAACACATACCCACTTGTAGATCTTCTTTGGTCCAGATCTCCAGCCCAGTCTGCATCAACAAAACCACGAATGTCCAACATTATTTCTAATCCTGGTCTTCCTTGGTAGCACAAGCCATAATCACTAGTGCCACGTAAATATCTGAAAACCCGCTTCACTGCTGTCCAATGCTCCTTCCCTGGGTTTGACATAAACCTGCTCAATACTCCCACTGCATGTGCAATGTCTGGTCTAGTACAGACCATTGCATACATCAGGCTACCCACCGCACTTGCATATGGAACACGGGACATATCCTCCTCTTCTTCTTGTGTCTTGGGACACTGTTCAGCAGACAACTTTGCACCTACAGGAATAGGAACACTCACCGGTTTACTATCCTGCATATTGAACCTCTTCAATATAGTCTCGACATACTTCCTCTGGTTTAACCAGAGCTTCCTCTTTGCCCGATCTCTCTTAATTTCCATGCCCAAAATATAGTTTGCAGCACCAAGATCCTTCATGTTGAATTTGGAGAACAGTTGGGTCTTCAAATCTTAGATAATTTCTTTGTCATTTCCAATAAACAAAATATCATCCACATACAAGACCAAATAAATAACATGGTCACCAATTAATTTAAAATAAACACAGTGATCCTCCTTGCTTCTGGTGAAGCCAAGTCCCTGTATATAGGTATCAAATTTCCGATACCACATCCTTGGTGACTGTTTTAACCCATACAGAGACTTCTTCAACCTGCATACCAGTTCTTTCTTACCCTTCACCATAAAGCCTTCAGGTTGCTTCATGTAGATCTCCTCTTCTAGATCCTCGTGAAGAAATGTTGTCTTCACATCCATCTGTTCTATCTCAAAATCAAATGCAGCACCAACAGATAAAAGTAATCTAATAGAAGTAACTTTGGCAATAGGAGAAAAAATATCACCAAAATCAATTCCCGGCACCTGGGAATAACCTTTTGCTACCAATTAAGCTTTGTATTTCTCCACCTTGCCTTCTACATTCATATTCTTCTTAAACACCCATTTTCTCCCGATGGGCTTCCTTCCAGCCAGCAACTCCACCAGATCCCATGCCTCATTTTTGTGCAAGGATGCCATTTCATCAACCATGGCCTCCTTCTAGAGTTTTCCATCCTCTGAATCTACTACCTCCCTGACAATTCTGGGATCATCATTAGTCATAATTAAGGAAAAACCTGAATAGAAAGCAGATGGACTATACCTTTCTAGTTGCCTTCTTTCCCAAACTGATCTTCTTATAGTTGGAGTTTTTGGCTCTTCCTCTTCTGAATCTTCTTCTACTGTAGAGTCTGATTCATACTCCTTTAGCTCAAACTCTATATTCTCAGGTTCCTTTGGTATGACTTCATGTTTACAACATCTTTCACCTCTCTAAACACCATATCTCAACTGTACACAACCTTCCTTGTTTCCGGGTCCTTATACCCAATAAAGATGCACCTTTCAAATTTATTATCCAACTTGGTTCTTTGCTGCTTTGGAACATGTACATATGCATCACATCCAAATACCCTTAGATGTGAAAGAGAGGGTTTCTTACCAGTCCATACCTCATGTGGAGTCTTATCCTCCAACATTGATGAAGGTAATCTGCCAACCAGATAGCATGCAGTCTCCACTGCCTCTGCCCAGAATTCTTGTCCTAACCCGGTACCATTGAGCATGCTTCTTGCCTTTTCCATCAGTGTTCTGTTCATTCTTTCTGCAACTCCATTTTGCTGAGGTGTGTATGGAGTAGTCTTCTGCCATGTTATACCACACTTCTTACAGAACTCTTCAAATTACTTCTTGCAGAACTCCCCACCATTATCTGTCCTTAGCACCTTTATCTTCTTCTCTGTCTGGTTTTCCACCAGAGCCTTAAATTCTTTAAATCTGTCAAAGAATTTAGATTTCTTCCTCAAGAAATATATCCATGTATTCCTTGAGAAGTCATCTATGAATGAAACATAGTACACAGACTTTCCCAGTGATGGAACCGACATAGGTCCAAACACATCACCGTGCACAAGTTATAATATCTTGTTCGCCCTCTTAGCACCAGAAGGAAAACTCACTCGATTATGCTTCCCATATACACAATGTTCACAGAAATTGAAATCCAGAGAGCAATTAGACATACCTTCTACCATACCATTTCCATGCAGTATTCGAAGGCCCTTCTCTACAATATGTCCAAGCCTTTGATGCCATAGCATGATCTTTTCTCCAGAGACCACTAGGCTTTCCGTTCCACTTTTAGGAACCACAGAACTGTTACACCCATCAATAACAGTGCTACCTTGTAGTTTGTACAGAGTTCCAGTTCGAACTCCCCGCATTAATACTAGTGCTCCCCGAACCATCTTGCAGGTATCTTTCTCGAACATTGTTTTTACACATGCATCATCCATCTTGCTTACAAAAATCAGATTTCTGGCCAATGCATGGATATGCAGAACACCAGGATGTGTTCTAATCCTTCCACCTTGCAGCTTCAGCTTCACCTTTCCACGTCCGATGATTCTGTCCTTCCTATCATCCCCTAGGAAGACATCACTGCCATCATATTTCTCATACTCACAGAACCACTCCTGATGGGGAGTGAAGTGAAAGGATGCACCTAATTCAATCAAACATGACTCATGATCTACATGTGTATTTGAAGAAGAAGCCAAATACACATCCCCACCTTCATCCGAGGTGGTTTTTTCCTCCGCAGAAGGAGCATCATCAGATCCCTTTCCTTTCTCAGGAGCTTTAGATCTGCACTCCCTTTTGTAGTGCCCTTCCTTTTTGCATTTCCAACATACCTTTACAAACTTTCCAGGAGATTTAGATCTCCATCTAGATTTAGATCTCCCACTTGAAACCTTATTCTTGTTTATGTTTTGGGACCTTCCTCGTACAGATAAGGCATCTCCATTCTGTCCCTCCATATTTCTCCGTCTCATTTCCTCCGATAACAAGTCTGAGACAATGTCATCAAAATTCAAGGTAGTTGTATTGCTACCTATTGCAATAACCAGACTGTCCCATGAGTCTGGTAGAGAACACAGAAAAATGATGCACTTATCTTCATCTGAGATTTTAATATCAATAGATGACAGTTGACTTACCATAGTATTGAAGGCGTTCAGATGCTCTGTCACCGAGCCTCCATCCTTCATCCTTAGGTTATACAACTTTTTTCCGCAGGAACAACTTATTCACTAGAGACTTAGATTGGTACAAAGTCCCAAGTTTTTCCCACAAATTCTTCGCTGTAGCTTCCCTAGATACATTCAACAATACTGAATCTGAGACACACAAACGTATTGTGCTCTTAGCCTTCCAATCCAGTTTCTTCCAGTCTTCATCTGACATTGCTGTTGGTTTAGTACCTGGATCTACCGCGATCGACTGATATTTATCCACCAATAGGTCCTCCATCTTGAGCTTCCACAACTCAAAACTCTGACCATTAAATTTATCGATCTCTATCTTTTCGCCGCTCACCATCTTCTTTCACTATAAGAATTGATCCTGCAGATCTCCCACTGAATAGGGTCTACCTCAGGCCTGAGCAAAAAACCCTCAGCAGCAAAGGCGTCTCCTTGAAGCCGAAACAACTCTGACACCAAATGTAGGTTTTAACCTTGAACAGAAATTACCTACACACGAATATTATAACAGAAAATAAACAATAGCGAGAGCATAAAACATAAAACAGATAAACATAGAGATTTTCCCCTGGATCCCAAATCGGGACGACCAACTTGATTTTTCATTATATTCCTTTTAGTGTTACAACACATATATATACATGCCGAAGCTTACATAAACCCTAATCCATTAACCCTGGATTAGAACATAACCATAGTTCCCTTGACCGGATCTACAAAAATACCAGGGGCTGAAAACCATCATACCCCAAAACCATGTGCAACACCATGCACAAAAGCATGGGCACGGATTGCCCACCGAAAATTAAGGACCAAAAAATTTTCATGGAAAGAATATAACACATACCCAACAAAATCTATAAACCCAAAGAGAAGGGTCTAAATATGCTCTTAGGTCTCTATTAAATCTTGTATTTCAGATATAGAGGACATAATTTAGATCAAAGATAATTATAACCGTACTGAATGAAAAATAAAGAGTGATACTAAAAATACATATTTTATTTCTGTAACTAATATTGGAAGCATATATGTATACAATTGAGAGACTAACTACAATTAAGTCATAAAAATATAGATCTGCACTATAAACATAATTTAGACTTAAATTATTTAATTCCTACTTTATGAACAACCATACATATAGTGGAGTATGTGTAGTGAAAACAAATTTCATAACATTTGTCTAACAGTTTTGAACATGTAAATTTCCTCTTATAGAGGTGAATATAAAAATTAATATATTTCAATTACAAATATTAGTTACAATAATCAGGTACATAATGACTGAAAGTCTTCCATTTACTAAAACTAACTAGAGTATGTAGAGTTGATATTGGAAATATCATTAGAAACAGAGGGTTGAAATTTGTATACTGGGATGACCAACCTGTAGGTAGATGAAAATTATCTTCATATCTGTTGAATGAAAATATGAAGTAATTGTTGTGGAATTTCGTGAAATCTAAAGTACCTATACAAAAACACATATGTATGTATTATATTAGTATCAAGTTTAATAAAATGAATAGAAAAATATATACAATTTCTATAATAATTAGTAGTACATTTTATACCTGTTTAAAGAACATGAGGGATTGGAGTTCCTTCTATACATGACAGTATAAAAAATTTCAATTCAGCAAAGTAAAATAAAGGGTGAAAAGTGAATCCTGAACTCTATTCAATTATCAAATTGGTTCGCTAATTATAATGCAGAACTGTAAAAATAGTTACCTGTGATGCGGGGTGAAACAAGGTATAGGGTATCTGAGTAGAATTTCTAAATTCATGTAAATCTGGAAAAAGAGGTTTTTTCTAGTATCAGACGATACAAAGAAAATTATGCTGAGAATTAATAAAAAAATTAAATTCAAATCTAAACCATATCTTTTTATAATAAACTAGGATCTGTATATATCCAATGAGGTAGATTCTGTAAATTAAATTGGAACTAAATAAAGTTTAAATTGGAAAAACCCGATTTCAAATAGAGAATAACGAGTTAAGTATTAAATATATTCACATTCAAAATAACTCAAGAGAGATCGAAATACTCTGTGAGTACTCTCTGTTATGGCCACGAGAATATTAAACAAAAACGAGTGCATAAATAGGGATAAATTCTGAGTTCAATAACTGGGAAGGTATGTTGCATATTGAGAATCCATACTACTGTAATAATGAAAATTTCCAATGAGATTTGTTGAAGTGGAGGGCATGTTACAAATTGACAAATAGTCGTGAGTTAATTAACAATTTAACACGGTGAGATATTAACCATAATAGTTCGTATATATAATCAATGAAATTCAATAGGATTTAAACTAAAAATCTCCTCTGTTATTACAACCACAATTCGAAATTATAAATACACCAAAGAATGTATACCAGAATTTCAAATTGGGGTTCAGTAAGAAGGTATTGGATATTGTCAAGTTGAATTCATAAAAAATTACAACTATTATATTAAATACAGTCATATGCCGTGAGAGAAAGTCATTTTCCAAAATTCGTCCCATCTATTCCAATTCAATTAAAAGACTCAAACATCAGAGATATGACAATATGGAAAACACCCAAAATCGTATACGAGTCCTGAAATTGGAGAAGATGCTTGGGATTCATAAGCGAGATGATTGTATAAAATAAAACAAACAAAATGAGTAAATTCGAATAACCTAGTGCCCTGGACATATGTTAGATATCGAGAATAAATATTTCACCTTAAAAGTGGGAAAAATAGGTGTTAACCTTTCGGTTTTAAGTTCTATACAATAGACAAAAATATTTGAAATTAAAATGCAGAAACCAGACATTATGCATTACCAATAACGATAAATCTATAAACTGAGAGTTCTCGTTTAGAGGAATGAAAAATTAGCTATGGCATAAAACACATAAATCATTTGATAGCTTGCTTAATAAGGATTCAGAGATATTTCCTTCGTATAGTAGAGCCAAAATACCTCTATTTGGTCATAACGCAGATTCGTGGGTAAGGATACCTAATACCGAAACTTGCAATAAGTAAAAAAAAAAATCATATAAATCGATGTCATGAACACACGGTAAAAATAATAAGACAACTGGAAGAGGAAAAATCCCCAAAAGAATGTGGTGAATCGTAGTAATATAAATTAACTATCAATCTCAATAATTCAAAAATTCAATTCAGCAAGGAGTAGACCTTACCAGATCTGATAGCGAGTGAAGGTATAATGCAAATGAGTAAAAATATTCAGCTCAGAACCATTCTCTGTAGCGAGAAGCAAAACAATGACGGAAACCATAGGAGAGAAACCTCTACAAAGAACTCACGCTAATGAAAAAATCACCGAAATGAAACGTAACCCTAGCCATAGTCACCATGAATTGGAGGGAATACGAACTCAATCTGCATCGTCAAACCCAAAATTAATCAACCCTACAGTTGTCTCCATAATCAATAGGCTGATGTGATGAACAGAGGCCACAGGTACTATGAATTAATGATTGAGGAAATCGAAATGGGAAATATTAAATGTGTTACAATTGACCTCTGCAGTAAGTTTAATACACCTAGATATTATCCATCCAAGTATATGAATCATACGTTATTGATAAGTCCAAAAATAAAACCATAATTATTGATTATCCATTTTCACATATGATTAAGATTTAGACATGAATATGCTTGTCATATTGGAGTTTGTGTATATATATATTATAGTGGGTAAGTGAATATGGTTATGTGAAAAATAAATAGAAATGATGGGGTTATGAAATCACAAATACTATAATACCAAAATGTAAACATTTGGATACCGGTGATACATTCTATTATTTAAAAGTATATGTATAGGGTTGGTTAAAAAAGGTAATGATGAAATAGACCTAAATTGGAGTATTATATATATAAGGTCGAAAGACTTACAATATATATATAACGATTATGGTACATGCTATCGAACATGCATAATCTTACATTAAGTATCATTGCCAAAGTTAAGATATAGGCCCTATATCTATCCTAAGAATGAAAATTTAATCATAGTTAGAGGATGCATGTATAGAAGTATATACATATATATAGATGTGGTAAATTGTATATATATAAATTACATAATATCTAATATTATAATAGTATGAGATATTATTAGAGATGTATACATTAATCTACATTGAATTAAATGAATGTATGCCACACAAATGAAGGATAATCCCTTGATAAATAAAAAGGAACAAATGTCCTTAAAAGTGTTCAGACGTATAAATACAATTATTGATAAATAAATAAAAAGGACAGAATTAAAATCCTCTAGTGAAAATATGTAATATCTTACAAATGTGACAAAAGTAAAAGAGGTAAAGGGCAGAATGGAAATATGAAATGCTATAATTAGAGAAAAAATGAGTAAGTGGAGTTATTACAAATGGTATCAGAGCCCAGGTTGAAAACACTGGGCCTATGTGTCCCAACACAGAAAATCCGAAAATATGTTGCTGTAAAAAAAAAATAAGTAAATAAATTTCTTTTTCAGAATTTCGTGTACTAATTAAATTCTGTGTACAGTGATTGAAGTGTAGGAACAGTACATTTGATGTTATGAATAAAAAAGGAGAGTTGTACAAAGATATGGGGGGTGCGAGAGACCCACCGGATCAAAATTCTCAATTGCTGGACATGATAAGAAATATGCAACATGAAATGATTCAATTAAGGACTAGCAATGAGCAATTGTTGCAAGCCAGTCATGAGCAAGAGAGGTTGATGCAGGAATTAACCTCATGATCTAGTCATGAAAGTGAATATGATGGAAAAAAGAGAAAAGAAGCTGAAATCAACTGAGAAGGGTCTGAGGGTGGGGAAGCATCTGTACATAATTCTAGAAAGAAAAAGGAGTTGCAAGGGGAATTCCGAAAAATTAAACCTCCAACTTTTGATGGTGAAAAGGAGGAGGATGCGGAAGCTTGGCTCCAGAACATGGTTAAATACTTCTAGGTATATGAATACGGAAGTAATCTGAAAGCCAGATTAGCAATTTACCAACTATGAGGTAAAGCCACACTTTGGTGGGAATTAACAAAAATGGTACATGTGCTCGATGAAAAAATGGTTACCTGGGAAGACTTTCAAGCCAAATTCATGTCTAGATACCTGAATGAGAGGTATTATGATGATACAGTGAAGGAATTTCACGAGCTGAGATTAGGATAGCTCACAATTGATGAATTTGTTACCAAATTTATGAACTTGCTTCACTATGTGCCTTATATCAGAGAAGAAAAGGCCAAAGTACAACGATTTTTGAACTACCTACCTACTATTTATAAAGAAAGAATCGAATTTTATAATCTAATAACAATGGATGAAGCTGTTCAAAAAGAAATATTATGTTATAAAGAGTTTAAAGGCAAAAATTGTCAGTTGAAAAACTGGAAAAATAAGGAGAAAGGGAAGGCTAACTCAAGCATAAAAAGAGAAAAACAAGCATATCTAAATTTTTTTGGGAAAAACCACCAAAGAAAGAAATTTAACAAGAGGGAGAAAACCAACCAGCACAATCCTATAATGGTTCTAAACAAATGGATACAAAAAAAAGAAGGAAAGTGTTGTAAAAATGAAATAACCATTAAAGTGTTGGGGTTGTGGAGAACCTCACTTGTTACGTGACTTCCCACACAAAACAATCTAGAACATTCAAGCCGTGCGAGAGGCAACTACAGTAAACAACATTTCTCTAAACATTCCTAGGATCAGTGTTGCCTTAGAATATCGACAGGATGAACACCAATAAACCATGATAGAGATTGAAGGTATGATTGTTGAACGACCTGTTTCTATTTTAATAGATACATGAGAAAATTTAAGTTATGTCAGTCCACGAATAGTGGAAAAGTGTAAGTTAAGATCAAAAAAATTTCAGCAAGCATGGTTAGTGCAATTAGCTACACAAACAAAAAGAAAAGTGACCCATAAACTTCCAAAAACTGCTGTAAATTTAAATGGATATGAAACTGAAATTTATCTAAATATTTTTCCTCTAGGATCCTATGATATGTTAGTAGGAATGGAATGATTAGAGAAACAAAAATAAATAGTAAATTTCTTAGACAAAATAGTACATTGTATATATTATGAAGGAAAATCTCTAATAGTAAAAGGAAAACCAAAACCAATATCTATCAGACAAATTTATGCATTACAGTTAAAAAGAAAAGTAAGAAAATACCGTCAGGTGTATTTTGTACAACTGGAAGAGTTGGGAAAATAAATAAAAAAATAAGTTGTAGAAAAATTACTAGTGATCAGAGAGTTTAAGGATGTATTTCCAGAAGAAATCCCCCATCTACCCCCCAAAAGGGACATTGATTTTTCAATTGAACTAGTAGCAGGAGCTACACCTGTTTCCAGAGCACCCAATAGAATGAGTACTCCTGAACTACTAGAACTCAAACTTCAATTGCAATAATTGATAAACAGAGGGTACATTAGACCAAATGTGTCTCCTTGGAGAGTGTTAGTCATCAGTATTTTTTACTTGTTGATGATGACTAGTTTTTAAAGCCAAGTTTTCTAGCATTTGATCTCCAATTTTTCAAATTTGTCAGCTAGAAAACACCCATAATCATTTTTCCCTCCTACCTTTTCAATCAGCCTATGATGAGAAAAAACCAAATTGTCAAGCCCTATCTAGTCTCAGTCATACAAACTTGTCTATCAGCTGTCATAAGCTAAAGTCATCTGCTGTCATTCACCCTCATCCCTAGCTTATTCATTAACAAAATGATTGATAAGAATGTCAGCTACCCTACCTTTGGTCATATCTCACCTTGTGATTTGATCATACCAAAGAGAATACTCCAAATCTGTCAAAAATCTCCCCTAAGTTAGGTAGTGGCGCTTTAGGCATTCCTCCCTTGGCAAACTATCCTAAAGCCAAAAGAACCTCTGTCTAATATCAACCAGTCATAGATGACCTTCCTACTCTACAAATAAAGCTTGATACACCCTTAAGTTGTGCCACTAACAAGTCTTGATGTCTTAGCAGTACATATGCCACAAGTCAAACTGATATTAGGTGGATTTACAGTGTTTCAATGTCTTTTTCAACAGCAGAGATGTTTAGGTATTCCAGAAGACATTGTCAATCAAAACATGAGAAGACAACTGCTTCTCATGTTGTTTTGAGCTTGGGATGCAAGTACTAGTCAGAGAGGTAATTCAATGAACTCCTACAAACACAATCAAAAGGTTAGTGACTTATGACTATCAAGTAATACTCTGCAGACACAGGACATGATTGCTTCTAGTTTCTAAAGATGCATAAGAGTATTTTAACAACATAATACATATCTCAGAGAATCCCTCTCATAGCATATTGTCCATTTTTCACTTTTATTACTTACTATGATATACCAAGCAGAGATGGGCATTAAAAGGAATATGACACATTTTGAAGAGAGATGAAATAGCATCACTGTGTAAAACCTCCTCCAAACATGAGCAAATGGTTGGGTGACTGTGTAAAACCTCCTCCAAGCATGAGCAGATGTTTAAGTCATTTGTTAAGGCCTCCTTCATTTAACAAGCAGAGGGTCAGGAACAGAGGTGTGGCCTCATTCAAAAGGCACAAGGCTAACAATGCTGAAAATAGACTTAAAACTTGTTTACAACTTTTTCTCCAATAGAAGAAATCACTAACACAGCAGTGGTGTTTTAAAAGGTGCTCACATGAGTTCACTATTTGAAAGACAGAGTTGAAATCAGTAGAAAACAATTCAAGGTTTATGAGTTGAGAGCTGGGTTAAACATAGGCCAATCAGTGGTACTATGATAATTCAAGGAAGCTTTGATTTTCCTGTCCATAAAGGTCTTTTCAAAACCTCATTAAATTGACAAGAAGGTATTCTAAGCCTTGCTTCTGAAGGGGAATTTGCAAATAAACACACAGAGACAGTAGGTGTGAAGAAAAGGGAATGACATGTGTTTTAAATTGAGGGACAACATTCAAAGAAATGAAACATGCCACTGTCACAAACAAAAGCCTTTTTTATGAAACATGTGAAAATACCTTGCTGTTGCATATGATTGTAGGAAGGGTCTTTAAAGGATTTCCTTTTTGATAAATATATGTTTGTCAAACCTAGGTGAATGCAACTAAGGTTTCACCCACAGTCAAAGAGAAATATCATTCAAAGGATGCATCTACAATCATTGTTATGGCTTTGAGTAGGGTTTCCTTTAAAGGTCAGAAATAGGCAAACAGTGACATAATTTCTTCTTTAATGAGAAATAGTGAAAAGGCAGTGAAAGGGTTTTGTTTCTTAAAGGAGCCTTTTTTATTTCAAAAAGAGCCATGACTATGGTCATTCAAAAGTAGCATCCACAACAGTTAAATCTTGGTCTAATATGAGTCTTTGTTATGTTTTAAAAATAATTTTGCTTTATGTTTTGTTATGAACGAAGAGCCTTTTCAAAAGGCATCCAAAACCCTCACAAAGTAATTTCAAAAGGTTGTTGAAATTTTCGACTTTAAAAGGTGGAGAGACCGTTGGCAAAGTCCCATTGTGCAAATTCAAAATGCATACAACGTTCCCCTAAGCTGTTCATTGGAGAAGCAAGAGACTTCGAGAAAATTTCAAGTTTTTTCAAGGCCTCAAGCCTGCACAACGTGCCTATGAGCGAAGTTACAAAGGGTTATAACTGTTGCGCGACACGCTTATAGTGGCGCGCGGCGCGCCTGTAGCGCCCATTCACCCACCACCCGAGGCTGACCCGACTGCGCGGCGCTCTTTCTTGTGAACGTGCCGCTCACCCAAATGCCTTCAAAAAACTCTTTTGAGAGCTGCTCAACCAATCAAAGAAGGCCCTCAAGCATTATTAAGGTATTTTTCATCATCTCATGGTAAAATTTGAATTTTGAAGACGTGTTTTGCTATAAGGAGATAATGATTTTTTAAACCATTTCATCATCTAAAAACCATGAGATAGATAGTGATATATGAGACAGAGTTTTGTCAAAATTGGAGAAAATTTTTCTTGTGCTTGGGGGTCTCATCAATTTGGAGGTGTCTTAACACTAGTTTTAGGGGCATTTTGTCATTTAAAAGGCACAAGAGAAAGGCAGTGATTAAAGTTTAGAGCCTTTGGTAAAAAATTAAAGAGTCTTGTTGCTACGAATGCCATGGATTAGTACAGTGATAGGAAAGAGGTGTTGTTATCAGTCTTAAAGGGCCTTAACTTCCTTTAAGAATAGTGAAAACCATACACACATTACAAGACAGATAAGCAGAGTTGTAGAGATCCCATAATTGCTGGAAGGTGTCCTAACAGTGTTAAAGCAAGAACAAACTCTGTCTGCAAAATCAAAGGGGAAACAATGACCATATTGTGAAAGCTTTGTCATTTTAAAAGTGTCCTCTCTGTATGGTGAAAAAGAAAACTTTGTGCAGCCCCCATAGTCCAAAAATCAGAGTCTGTGATTGGAAGGTTTCTCAAGATAGCTGAAGGTGTCTTGTTTACTTGGTGAAGAGCAGTGAATAAACAAAAGAACATTGTTCGGGGGAAGGGTGTTTGTTTTTTTTAAAACACAAGAGTCCCTTCTTCACCAGGAGCCCACCAACACACCTTTCAAGACATTTTCCCAAGCACAGTGATAAATTGACTTTTTGATTTTCATTTTGACAAGCACTTGTTGATTGGCATCAAAGAGGATAAAACATTGACTTATAAGGAGGACATGGGTGTTGTTGAGAAACCATTTCAAGGACCATTTGAGACAACTTGTTTTTGTTAGTTAACAAAGAACATCCAAAACAAAATGCCTTCTAGGCAAGATAGTAGAAGTGACCTTCACAGGAGATTTGAACCTGTTTCAACTGAAGAGGTAAATGCTCATCCATCAGTCCTATTTAACTTTCATGAGGTTGGATGTCTAGAGTTTTGTCAAAGGGTGCAGGAGGTGAAAATCTATCTCCCCTTGACACATCTTTGTGCTTTAAGATTTCAAGGGAAACACTTTCAGCTGGCAGGCTTGGATTTCAAGTTTTCTCCTAGATCCATTTCCAAGGCCACCAAGATCCCTTATGTCAGAGAGAAGTGGTTTAAACAAAGCCACCTAGACTCAGAATAGTACAAACCCTTTTTGAAGCCTGAGCACAGAGATAGATGTCCATCCATCTTTCCTTTCTCATATCTATTGACAATTTATGCTCCCCTCATGAAGATAGTCATGAAATACTTCACTTGCGAGGGAACGTTCTCCCGGGTCTATGCTTACCATGTCCGGATGCTCCTGCATTTTACAAGAGACAAATTGTTAAATCTCCCCTTCTTCCTCCATGGAAGTTTTGAAAAAATGGCCTCCAATATTCAGAAAATACCTCCTTCTTAGCAGTCAGCTTGCCTTTTCCATCATTCCCTCATCAAGGTTGTCATTCTTCATCAGCTTGAGAAGAAGGGAATCTCTTGGGACACTTTCATTGCACATCCAGATTTCACCACTGTTCCTTCATTCCATGCACAACAACATGATGATGAACAACAGCAAGATGAAGTGAGCAGCAAGATGAATATGAGCAGCAAAATGAAGATGAACAGCAGTAGCATGATGACGAATAGCAGCATGATGAAGCAGGGTAGCAAGTGGAAGAAGAGCATGATGAAGAAGGGCAATAAAGTGAAAAAGAGCATAGTAAGGCAGAGCAGCAAGGTGAAGAAGAACACAGTGATAATATGCAACACAGTGATGAAGAGCATCGCCATGAAGAAACTAAAAACAATGAGGAGGGAAATAATGAGGAAATTGAGCGTTTTGATGAGGATATTGGTAGCCCTCACAGCAGCAAAAAAGATGAAGATGAAGCCCAAAACATTGAAGAGACCGAGACTCAAAGTCCTAGAGATAGCAAAGGCAAGAGTAAAGAGGGCAACCCTCAAAAATACATGCAAGAGGACAGTCAAAGCATTCATGAAGAGACTCAAAATAGTGACAAGGATGATGAGGAAAGTAACAAGGGCAAAGAGCCAATAGAGCATGTGCTAGCTGTCTCTCCTAGGCAAGGGGCCATGCTTTCTTCTCCAAAAGTGGCCAAGCCCCAGACATCAAGGAAAATGGTGGCTAAAACTATAACTCCAAATGTTACTAGGGCCCTCCGAAGCAAGGGGAAATTTCCCAAGCAGCGCATTGTCGAATTACCCAAGAGGAAGAAGACCAAGAAGGCCACCCAAAGCAAGGGAAGGGAGAAAGAAGAAAGCAACCATGAAAAGGAGAGGGACTTTGACATAATTCAAATTCAAAGTGATGATAGCGACAATGAGGCCTGAATCCTAGATACTCTCTTGATCAATAGAGAAAAACAAATTGATGCTTTGAGGATAGATCTAGAGAGGTCTAGAAACTTCAATCACTTCTTGCAAACACAAAATAAACAGATGAGTGTCCACATGGCAGTATATGAGACACAGGCCATCAAATATAAAAAAGAGGCCTCCAAGGTGCAAGTTAAGTTGGAAGAACTCATGGGCGAGTTCAATGATAGTGAAGATGAGGATCATCCAAGAATAAATAGGCTAAGGACCATGGGACTCAGAAGAGCCCTTGAGAAACAAAAGGAGGAAGAAGCTGCCCTTTTCCAATCTCTTCCTCTCACTACGTTGTTCACCCAAGAGATAGAGAACAATTGAGAAGCATGGCTCGAGAGGGTGAATGATCACTTGGAAAAGAAGTTGGAGAAGTCCAATAGAGATTTGGACCTTCAAAGGAGAATGACTAGGCACTATAAGAAGCTCAAACAGTGCGCCCGACGGAAATTGAAGGCCACATAGGGAAAAATCAAGGAAGCTCAAAGGAAGCGCCCGACACCAAAAATGAAGAAAGAAACCTCAAAGCTCCAAGTTTTGCCCTCAGCTTCTCAGCATGTTTCTGAAAACCCTTGAGGGTCATGCTCGCCAAAATTGGGCAAAATTCAACAACTTTTGGTTTTTTGTCATTTTTGGGTTTTTGGCTAAAAATCATGGGCATCTCCATTTCTGTTTGGGGCATCCTAAAAGGATGAAAATGGTATCATTGGATGCCATAATTTCAGGGGCATATACTCAGCGATTTTCAAATCAATTGAAGATTATTTTCTCCCCCAAAATGGTGAAAAACACTCACTTTTTCCACACTCTGCCCCGTTTATCAGCAAAGTCTATTTTTTGGGTTTTTACACACAGGTCAGCTTTTGATAGACTTTTAGTGATCAGTTTGGAGAAAAATAAGCATTTTCATAAAATAGACATTTATATATTTCCAACGAGCCATCATGGGCCTCATTTAGACATCGGGAAGGCATCCAAAAGCTGTCCGCAAGACATAGGACTTTCCGCTGATATATTTCTTTAGTATTTTTGTGAAAAATGTACTTTTCTAAAGTGACTTTTCCTCATGTGCATTTAGCTATTTTTGGGCATGATTAGTTATGAAAAGTCAATATATTTTTCTTTTTTAACATTTTTGAGATATTTTATTAGATATTTTGTGCCTTGGGCTTTGCAAAGCCTCAAGGAAAAAATCATATATTTTTGATGGGCCAATGAGATTGCAAGTTGCACTAGGAGGGTTTCCCTCATCTTGGCCTTTATATTCCAAGAGAATTCATTGTAAGAAAGGTTGAACTTGATGAATAGAAGCAATATATGGTTATACAAGCTTGGAAGAAACACTTGTCTCATGCATTGGATAGTTTCTTGAATGTTTTTTGATGATGAAGGAGGTCTATTGTTGGATTCCTTGACTTGGTAAAATGGTATAGTGTCCCTCTCTGTTATGCTTCTTAGTTTTCATTCATAATTCCATGTTCTTGCTTGCTATAAGACAGTAGAGAATAGATTTGAGACATGCCCTTGGAGGCACCTCAAATTTCATGTTTCTTTATAGCTTCTATGTTTTCTTCCTTCTTAGTCATATCAAAGAATCCTTGATTGCTCTTTGATAACTGAAGAAATTGTTTGATTGTTTTATTTATAGTTTTATGCATGCTAAGTATGATTCATGGTATGCCCTGCTTACTCATGGCTAGTCATAGCTCCACCTCTAAAACCTCTCTTTGATTGTTTGATTATCATTTCTTGAACCAAGGAGGTCTTGTATTGATCTTTCCCTTTGCCTAAAACTATGCAATCCTGCTTCAAAGTGCCCAATAGCTTGAAATACTATGCTTAGGCGTTTCCTCATAGTGATTTGAGTTGTTTGTATTTCTTAAATGTATTTCCCCAAAGTCTGATAGCAATTTCCTAAAGTTAGAGAGTCATATCTCTCTATGTATTGCTTGAATGTTTATTTCTATGCATTGATCAGTTTATAGTTACATTTCTGATGATTAATGGTTAGCCCTACCATGTTTATGTCAGCTATTGAACTATTTATGTTTGAAATCCTTTATTCTTCACAAATTTAGTGTCCATCCCACTGCATTTTACCCAAAGATCCATTTTACCTCGCTCAAATCGGCCCTTCAACAACCTTGTATCACCATCTGAAAGCTTTCTTGACCTTTTCGACCCCATAGCCCAGTTAATCTAACAATCTTCTTATCTATCTTAGTCTTTTGATCAATTCATCCCTCACAAACCTAAAAACCAAAACCAAAAACCTATTTCATAACTAGCCTAAAATCATAAACACAAGAAGAAAACACACAGATATCCCTTACACAAATAGAGAGAGCCCTCTCTGAGTCCAAGAAGGCTAGGTCCTTGGGCCCCAAAGACTGGTTTGATGTTACCTTGTCACTTGGCTTGCCAATCAGCCAAATCATGGGACCCTAACATAATGGCCATCACGGTGGGACTTTCTGAGTTAGTGACAATCTAAGTACACCTTAGGACTCCAGAAATCCCTTATCTTCAAGAATACCTACCAAATTTAGCCACCTCATCGCCACACTAACATAATGGCGATCACGGTGGGAATTTGAGTGATAAACAAACTTAGATTCCCTACAATTTCCAGCAGCCTTAAGAATACTATCTGAATGACTTATCCCACTGCTCACTAACATAGTGGCGATCATGGTGGGACCTTCCAAGTTAGTGACAATCTAAGTACTCCTTAGTAAGTCTCAAAGTCTCAATCAAACTTAGAAAACTTAAGTATTGTTTGAAGAGTAGAAGATAGATTTTTCACCATCTTAGCAAAATGATGATTCAGTTATAGGAAACTCTTCCAAACCTCATAGGCTACACACAAAAACTCAGAAAACCCCAAAACATTCCCAGATTGGCTTTTCCCTAGTTATTGGTGGTGGACCATAGCTACATATCTACAAAAACAACCAAGTTCCACCTGGCGACTCCACTAGCCTCCAGTAGGCCTAAAAACTCCATAAAAAACCAAAAAATTCATAAAACATAACTTTTCTGTTGACTCATCCTTTCCAAGACTTAAAAATCATGGTGCAAACTCTGTGATCAGTGACAAACTAAGTATAACTTAGTGATTCAAAAAACTTCACCTAAACATAGGAGATAAACAGAAATAAACTTGCAAATAGAACCATCATCTTGTCCAAACAGCCTAGCAAACTTTTGAAACCAAGTAATAACTCTTTCTTGCAAGTCTTCACCTCAAAGTTTGCTAAAAAAAAAAACTTTTTTCCCGAAAGCATCTTTAATAGTTTTTGGTGGTGGACCATAGTCCTCAAAGAAATCCACCTGGTGACTCCACTAGCCCTCATTTTTGTTTTGACCATATTTCACATTAGAAAAACCCCTAGAGAGGCCATTCATAAAAAAAAACCACAAATTCCATCCTCTCTAAGCTATGAATACGAAATCTGGCTTCACGAAGAATCAATACCAGATCTCATCCAGACCCAAATCCCCCTATCATAATAGATGATATAGAGAAGATTCTGTGGCAAGCTTTCAAAACTGGAAAATTAGCTATAGATAGGTCCATCCATAAAGCAATATCAATACCTGAACAACTCACATCCTTGCAGGATTCCCCATTTGACTTAAAATCAACAAAAACCCTTGTTAAAATCAAGTCACAAAGTAAGGTAAAATTTGACGATCTTGAACCCCTAGATCTGCCATAGAGTCCTAGTAGAGAAGCCTTACCTACTACACCTCCCGACTTCCAGATTTTCCATCACTTTGGCTCGTACCACCTCAGATCTACTCAAAATTAGGTCGCCAGCCCAAGTACATCCGCCACACCCATCCAAACCACTACTGTTCAAATCACCTTAGCTCATCCTACAAGCCCTCATATTGTACATCATCCATTAGCTTTCACCATGGCATCTTGGTATGCACCCTTGGTGTTGCCACACCCTTGGCTCCTTTACAAAATGACTATCAATCCAAAATCCCGCACTTTACCGGAGTTGAGGCTACTACCGCTCAACAACATGTAGATAGAATTAGCGATGCCTTTGAATACATGGAAATAGAAGATGAGACTATAAGAATGAGGATGTTCGCCCAAAGCCTTGGAGGAGAACCCAAAAAATGGTTTAAGATCTTAACTCCAAACAGTATACACGATCTCCCATAACTCTACCAAACCTTCATAAATAAGTGGGAAATCAGAAAGAACCCCATTCAAATACTGTCAGAGTATAACAATCTAAAAAGGGAAAATGGGGAATGTGTCCAGGAATACTGCACTAGGTTCAACAATGTTTATAACGCCCTCCCGCCTCACTTCAAACCTCCACTTGGCTCAGCCTTAGCAAAGTTCCCTGAAGGTTTCGACCTAGACATGACTTATCAACTAAGAGACAAGGACCCCACAACCTTAGAGGAAATGCAAAAAGTGGCCATAAGTGCGGAAGCCAACTTAGCAGAAAAGAGAGCTAGGACCAGATCAAAAAGGAAAGTCACATACCGGGATGAGGTCTCCCCTTCAGCCCCTTCCTTAGATCCTAGAATATATGACTTGGTTAGATCCATGGAGAAAATGTGCGAAAATATAAGTGAAAAGACACCTCTCAGGGACAACCAGCCAAACCCTCCAAACATAAATCGGAACTAAAACTTTAGGAGAGAACAACCTAAAAACAAACCAAGGGAAACTGACCAACAAATTAGGCCACCCTTTAATGAAAACTATGTTGATGAAGATGAGAGGGATACATAACCCATAGATGAAAGTCATTTAAACGTAATAGGTTCTGATAACGAGGGTGAGGTTTACCTCACAAAAGAAGAACAAGCTTTCTTCTCCCCAAATCAAAATGAAACCAACCATGAAGACCTCGAAGATCCTGCTATATATTTTCAGAACACCATAATAGAAGCTCACAGGAAGTATGATCTTAGAAGCAAAAAAAACCAAGACAACTCCAAAAAAGGTAGCTCAGACACTGCAGTTACTAAAACCCCTGATACCATCCTTAAAAAAGCAATGGATAGCAACAAAACCATGGTCAAGAAAACTGACCAAAACAAAGATAAAGCTATTCAGACAAACCTTGGCTCAGATTGTCCTAGTACCTCTACCAAGATTCCTGAGATTGATGTGTTGAACAAAATCCCTAACCAGAGTTAGAAAATTAAGAACATAGAGAAAGCCATGGCTGAAAAAACTGAAGCAAACCTATCTAAACTACAAGCACCCTTCAGTTTTGAAGGTGAAATCGCAAAATAAAGATCACCATGCCTCTCACCGAACTTATCGCCCAAAACTCTTACAAATACCAAGTGCTAAAGGTCCTGAATATAGGAAATGATGTAAACACCTTAAATCTAGCTGATGACACCCTTGAAGTTTTGTTTGGTCCAAAAATAGAAGGTAAATTTCAAGAAGGAACCACTCTTCCCTTTTACATAAGTCTGAATATACATGACCAAATCCTACACAATGCCATGCTAGACTCCAGAGCCTCGCATAATCTCATGCCAAAGGTGGTAATGGAAAGACTAGGCCTAGAAATAACAAGACCCTATAAAGACTTATATTCATTTGATTCAAGTAGAGTCAAGTGTCTAGGATTAATCAAAGATCTTTGTTTCAGTTTGGCCCAAGTACCTACAAAACACCTGATCATGGACATAGTGGTAGCAGACATCCCTCCAAAGTATGGAATGCTTTTATCCAGATCTTGGGGAGCTAAGCTTCAGGGAAATATTCAACTTGATATGTCCTATGCCACTATTCCAGTATTTGACCAAACTAGAATACTCTATCGGAAATCACATATGAAATATATGATCAACAACCAAGAAAGGCCAGATAACATCCCAATGTACTCCTTGCATTCAGATCTGAATTCCTTCATTTTACACACTGATGAAAACATTGAGGAATAGTTGGGAGAAATTGAAACAAACTTAGACTCACCACATTAACTACCCCAAGTTCTCTATGATGAACTAGACACTCAAAATTATCATGATCATCAGTAGTTATGTCTTCAAGAAAGAGAGTTCGTTCCTCTTGAAACAGAAATAGAGCAAGAAACACAAAACATTATATACCATCAAGTGAATTTCTCAAACCATAGGAAAACATCAGAAATAACATCAGGAGATTTTTTCAGAAAAGAGGCATTAGAAGACTTTCATATCACAAACCTATTTGGAAATCAGGGGCAGGGAAGCTTAATGTTCTTACCATACCTTAAGGATTTACCATCACATAACTCTACCCCTTCAAAGGAAACCTTGACTGTAGCCATAACAGCTCCACACCCAAGAGAAATGTCTAAAAAAATTCTTATGAAAGGATATGATGACTGCAATCCAAATATACCTGAGTTGTTTGAAATAGCTATCATTCTACCACTCCATCAAAGACTTAGAACTGCTATAATTTTCAATATGGTTCAAAATACTGCTTCATATAGAAAAAAAAGTGAGAAGCACTAGGCCACTGCCATCACTCCAAGAAACAACTTTAACAAAAGAAAATACAAAAATATTGACCAAACAATAATAGTCAAAGATAAAACAGCTGGTCATAGGATCTGTTTTGAATTCAGACATACTAAAACACACCCTTGTGACAGAAATTTTATCCTTCCTGCCCAAGACCATGATATACCAATGATAAGTTCTTTTAATCATGTGTCTTTGCAAGATGATGTTTCAGGGTATCGCCAAATGATTCCTTTGCAAAGCAAACAGCTCAAGGAATTTTTCAAGTATGTTGGAAGTAGTTCCATTTTCAAACCCAAAATTGCAAAACCACCGAACACCAAAAACATGCTCCTAAAAGCCATGTTTCCAGTTCTAAATTTCTACATTCTGATGTACCTTGATGATGTCATAATATACTTCAAAAATGACAAAGAATATCTTCATTATTTGAAAAATATGTACAGCAAAAGAAGGAGTGGGAATCAGAGGTATAAAGAGGTACAACGGGAAGATACAGGGTTGTTCATAGATTCATGCATGAATCCTTATGTCATGCTTGAAAGAGAAAATTTTCCAAATTTCTCTTTTCAAGAGCTGAGTGGACCAAGAGTGGTAGGATATGCTTATGAAGATAAGATGCTTAAGTTTCACCATTTCCAAGGTTTTTGAGTTAAAACATTTTCAATCATTGTATATACCATTGTTTGAAAAAAATAAAAAATAAAAAATAAAAAAACAGAAAATTCAAAAACAATAGAAAAATAGAAAAAGAGGGCGGTTTGAAAAATAGAAAGAAAGCCCCATGTTAAAAAATAGTCATTCTAAAAGCGCGCAAGTCTAAATGCCACTACTAGTGCTCAAATGTCTTGTTCAGTTATCTAGCCTAATCATAACTGAACATGTTTTAAATTTATTTGCTGATAATTTAGTGAGAGGAAAGACAGTCAACATTGTGTAAGCTTGACTTATCAAAGAAACTAGATTAGGAAAAGATACTGGTTCCACATGCTCAAAACAGAACCAAAGAGGAAAGCAGGGATGAAAAACAAACTGTGTATCCTAGCCCTGATTTTCTGGATTTCATTTTATGCAAAATAATATTTGTGTTCAGCTTGTCTTTCATGCCACAAGTACATGACGAATCAGACTGTCTAATCCTGATTTGGTCATTTTTCAATTTCATGTTTTAGATTAGAGAATAAAATCCTGTCAAACAGCTTAACCTTGACAGTCGATCCAGCATAGGTAGAGAAACAAAGGAGTTCATCAGCTTAATTTGAACTCCTGACGGATATAAGTGTAGAATTATATAGTGTCATTTTTCAAAAATATTATGTCAAAGGGTTGGTAGTCCAAATGCACCCGAAAGAAGAAAAAATGTTAGGAAATGTAGCTGGGTAGGTAGAAATATCTTTGATGCTAATCATGCTGTCAATTTTCAGAAATAACATCAAGGAAGAAAGAAATTTGCGCCAATGGATAAAGGCACTGATCTTCAAAGAACCGAGATCTGAAATTCTGGACACCTCCTGAAAAGGAGCTGCCTTCCCCAAATGGAGCCACTATTAGTCATCAATATTTTTCACTTGTTGATGATGAATAGTTGTTAAAGCCAAGTTTTCTAGCAGCTGATCTCCAATTTTTCAAAATTTTCAGCTAAAAAACACCCATAAACATTTTGCCCTCCTACCTTTTCAATCAACCTATGATGAGAAAAAACCAAATTGTCAAGCCCTATCTAGTCTCAGTCATACAAACTTGTCTATCAGCTGTCATAAGCTAAAGTCATCTGCTGTCATTCACCCTCATCCCTAGCTCATTCATTAACAAACTAATTGATAAGAATGTCAGCTACCCTACCTCTGGTCATATCTCACCTTGGGATCTGATCATACCAAAGAGAATACTCCAAATCTGTCAAAAATATCCCCTAAGTTAGGTAGTGGTGCTTTAGGCATTCCTCCCTTGGAAAACTATCCTAAAGCCAAAAGAACCTCTGTCTAATATCAACCAGTCATAAATGACCTTCCTATTCTGCAAATAAAGCTTGATACACCCTTAAGTCGTGCCACTACTAAAGTCTTGATGTCTCAGCAGTACATATGCCACAAGTCAAACTGATATTAGGTGGATTTACAGTGTTTCAATGTCTTTTTCAAAAGAAGATATGTTCAGGTATTCCAGAAGACATTGTCAAGCAAAACATGAGAATACAACTGCTTCTCATATTTTTTTGAGCCCGGGATGCAAGTACTAGTCAGAGAGGTAATTCAATGAACTCCTACAAACACAGTCAAAAGGTTAGTGACTTATGACTAGCAAGTAATACTCTGCAGATACAGGACAAGATTTCTTCTGGTTTCTAAAGATGCATAAGATTATTTTAACAACATAATACATATCTCAGAGAATCCCTCTCATAGCATATTGTCCATTTTTCACTTTTTTTACTTACTATGATATACCAAGCAGAGATGGGCATTAAAAGGAAGATGACACAGTTTGAAGAGAGATGAAATAGCATCACTATGTAAAATCTCCTCCAAACATGAGCAAATGGTTGGGTGACTGTGTAAAACCTCCTCCAAGCATGAGCAGATGGTTAAGTCATTTGTTAAGGCCTCCTTCATTTAACAAGTAGAGGGTCAGGATCAGAGGTGTGGCCTCATTCAAAAGGCACAAGGCTAACAATGCTACAAATAGCCTTAAAACTTGTTTACACCTTTTTCTCCAATAGATGAAACCACTAACATAGCAGTGGTGTTTTAAAAGGTGCTCACATGAGTTCACTGTTTGAAAGACAGAGTTGAAATCAGTAGAAAAAAATTCAAGGTTTATGAGTTAAGAGCTGGGTTAAACATAGGCCAATTAGTGGTACTATGATGATTCAAGGAAGCTTTGCTTTTCCTGTCCATAAAGGTCTTTTTCAAAACCTCATTAAATTGACAAGAAGGTAGTCTAAGCCTTGCTTCTGAAGGGGACTTTGCAAATAAACACACAGAGACAGTATGTGTGAAGAAAAGGGAATGGCATGTGTTTTAAATTGAGGGACAACATTCAAAGAAATGAAACATGCCACTGTCACAAACAAAATCCTTTTTTATGAAACATGTGAAAATACCTTGTTGTTGCATATGATTGTAGGAAGGGTCTTTAAAGGATTCCCTTTTTGATAAACAGATGTTTTTCAAACCTAGGTGAATGCAACTAAGGTTTCACCCACTGTCAAAGATAAATATCATTTAAAGGATGCATCTACAATCATTGTTATGGCTTTGAGTAGGGTTTCCTTTAAATTTCAGAAATAGGAAAACAGTGACATAATTTCTTCTTTAATGAGAAACAGTGAAAAGGTAGTGAAAGGGTTTTGTTTCTTAAAGGGGCCTTTTTTATTTCAACAAGAGCCACGACTATGGTCATTCAAAAGTAGCATCCATAGCAGTTAAATCTTGGTCGAATATGAGTCTTTGTTATGTTTTAAAAAGACATTTGCTTTATGTTTTGTTTTGACCGAAAAGCCTTTTCAAAAGGCATCCAAAACCCTCACAAAGTAATTTCAAAAGGTTGTTGACTTTTTCGACTTTAAAAGGTGGAGAGACCGTTGGCAAAGTCCCATTGTGAAAATTCAAAATGCATACAACATTTCCCTAAGCTGTTCATTTGAGAAGTAAGAGACTTCGAGCAAATTTCAAGTTTTTTCAAGGCCTCAAGCCTGCACGGCGCGCCTGTGAGAGAAGTTACAAAGGGTTATAACTATTGTGCGGCGCGGCTGTAGCGGCGTGTGGTGTGCCTGTAGCGCCCATTTACCCACCGCCCGAGGCTGACCCGACTGCGCGGCACACTTTCTTGTGAATGTGCTGCTCACCCAAACGCCTTCAAAAAACTATTTTGAGAGTTGCTCAACCAATCAAACAAGGCCCTCAAGCATTTTTAAGGTATTTTTCATCACCTCATGGTAAATTTTGAATTTTGAAGAGGTGTTTTTCTATAAGGAGATAATGATTTTTTAAACCATTTCATCATCTAAAAACCATGAGATAGACAATGGTATATGAGGCATAGTTTTGTCAAAACTGGAGAAAATTTTTCTTGTGCTTGGGGGTATCATCAATTTGGAGGTGTCTTAACACTGGTTTTAGGGGCATTTTGTCATTTAAAAGGCACAAGAGAAAGGCAGTGATTAAAGTTTAGAGCCTTTGGTAAAACATTAAAGAGTCTTGTTGCTACGAATGCCATGGATTAGTACAGTGATAGGAAAGAGGTGTTGTTATCAGTCTTAAAGGGCCTTGTTGACGGGAAAATCTGTCCGGCCAACAGTAGGGGATCTCCCCGGTAAAAGGTCCCAATTAGACCTTGAAATGTTTGAATTAGGGATCCCGTCTGGGGTGTGGGTCCGGCTACCACTGATTTCTCCTTTGCTTTGGGTCTCGCTTAAACTCGATAAAACAGTGAATACACACCTAATCGACTGATACAAGACATATGCTTGATGCATTAAATGTACATATGGCACTATGAGTAGCAAGAGAAAAATAATAAAGCATGAAGACCGAAGGAAGTGTTGTTAGCAACAATTCATTAGGTTCATGCCTGTAAGCTATTCTGACCATGAAAGAAATAGTTCCTCATGGCGAGAACACCCTTCACTTCCTAAAAGCTTTAAATGATAACACAAACGCAGATAAGAAAAGTCATCAACATTCACTAAGAAAGTGAAATAAATCAACCACCATTAACATACTCAACAAACTGTTATGTAACTATGAACTGAATTAAAGATACAGTTCCCTTAATCTAAAGATGTTCAGAAACTAAAAATATAATACTCAAGAGTGCTCGTACATAAAACAATACCAGATCCACAAAGAGATTTTACAAAATGCTTGTATTCATCATTAAATGTATAATCTACTGGCAATACAATGTACTCAGCTCGAGTCCCAAACAAAAGATCCCTTTTTCAAGCTCCCGACAGAAGTATTTATAGAGAAAAGCTTGCCCTCTAGGGTCCCTGACTTTTCAGCTTCCAGATGGTTGGGCTTCCTTGTGACCCAATCTTGGGCAACATGCGACCTCAGCAGATGTGCGACCTGCGACCTCAGCAGATTTGCGACCTGCGACCTCAGAAGATGTGCAACCTGCGACCTTGGCATATTTGCGACCTGCGACCTCAGCAAATTTGCGACCTATGACCTCGGCAAATTTGCGACTTGCGACCTCAGCAGATGTGCGACCTGCGACCTTGGAAAATTTGCGACCTGCGACCTCAGCAAATGTGTGGCCTGCGACCTCGGCAAATTTGCGACCTACGACCTCAGCAGATGTGCGACCTGCGACCTCAGAAAATTTGTGACTTGCGACCTCAGCAAATGTGTGACCTGCGACCTCGGCAAATTTGTGACCTGCGACCTCAGCAGATGTGCGACCTGCGACCTCGGAAAATTTGCAACCTGCAACCTCAGCAAATTTGCGACTTGCGACCTCAGCAGATGTGTGACCTGCGACCTTGGAAAATTTGCGACCTGCGGCCTCAACAAATGTGCGACCTGCGACCTCGGCAAATTTGCGACCTGCGACCTCAGCAGATGAGTGACTTGCGACCTCAGCAGATTTGCGACCTGCGACCTCAGCAAATTTGCGACCTGCGACCTCAGCAAATGTGCGACCTGTGACCTCGGAAAATTTGCGACCTGCGACCTCAGCAGATGTGCGACCTGCGACCTCATAAAATTTGCGACCTGCGACCTCAGCGGATTTGCGACTTGCGACCTCAGCAGATGTGTGACCTGCAACCTCAGCAAATGTGCGACCTGTGTGGACATTAAAACATCGCAATTACTCTTTGATAATGGTGTCCCTAGATAAAATGAGACTAACGAGCTTAGGAGAAGTATTCAATCAACATGCTTAATGACCCATGGTAAAAGGGCCACTACTGTACATCCTCAATGCATAGAAAAGTACTTATTCGAGCGTATGTTGGATGATCCCTCCCTCACACGACGTGATTGTAGCAATAGTATATAATCATGATGGTGAGAAAGCTCATGAGGGGTTGGGGATAGGTCGTTGGGATGTCACTGACTGCATGTCGGGTGAAAGACTTTAACGATTGAGCGAGCAGAGGGGGACCCGAAATTTCGAATATACCCAAAATTTTGGGTGATGTTGTAGCGGCTACAACAAATGGCGAACCACTAGTAGAATCCAACATCTCTGTTAATATCACAATGATAGTCTAAGCCAAGATAGTGATGCAAAGGAATATTGAACAAATTCTGTGGGGACCCTTTGAATTACTTTGGCCTTTACAGGTATGCCTAATCCTTGTGCCTCAGCTAGGTCTCACTAATTAGAAACACATCCAAGAGAAAGCTCGCAGATGCCAGTAGCCTGTTGATGATGTGAAGAGAAAGGAAATGGGTTTATTATTTTCAATATTTTTTTGAAGTAAATTTTTGGTGTTGCTCCGCTGCCAGCAGGCCTGGACAGTACCCCGGCGGAGTCACTTCAAGAAATCACAAACGTTGCTCCGCTGCCAGCGAGCCTGGTCAGTACCTCGGCGGAGTCGTTGCATTACCTCTCTGCGCAGGAAGCCTTTCTCGATCCTTTACCCTTATTTGTTTCATGTGCTTGTAGCACTTATTTTCATGTGCTCGCGGCACTTATTTTTAGGGGTGGATGATGGATCCCGACTTATTTTACGAGCAAGAGAGGTTGTTTCTTGTTTTACAGAAACTAAAAGATATCCTGATTTGGGTTTTCCCTAGTGTCAAACCTTTCACATCCCATCTACCACAATAGGCAAAGCGTGCAACACAGATCATTAAGATGTCCAAGACTATGCTGGGCACAAGGCTTAGGCTACGGGTATGGGCCATTCAAACTCATTAGGTCTCCCATAAGCAACCGGCTCGTATCTCCCAGACTAAATAAGTTTAGACTCATAGGCCTCTTGTTGAGAATGTGACTTCGATGAATGGTCCTAAGAGAAAGCTGCCTCTTGAGATAGCCACCACAACCTCATGCAAAACAATGGGGATACTGTTTCAACAATTAGGAAAAACAAGACCGCAAGGTGGTAGGGTTTCAATGAGTGCTCATGCAGTGGCAGGCGATCTGATAAAAAATGATGTGAGGAAGAGAGCATACGACGCAATGTAATAGGCGAGGCTCAAGATGCAATGCAACGCCATGTACGAGAATGCTTAACCATTTGTAAGTGCAAATACAAGTAGTGATTATTTATGCAACAACAAGTAACTGAAAAAGGAAATGAAAGGAAAATACTTATAACATGATGACGCCTAAAATATTAATCGTAAACAAAAATAACAAACATGCTTTTAAATCAATAAGTAAAAATTTGGCAAGTAAACCTAATTAACTTTGAACTAAAATTTTATTAACAGGTTCTAGCTAGCCTACACCTAAATCCTAGTTTAACCCATGAGGTGAACGAGTTATGTAAATCAGTTTTCCAGTGCAGCCACTGCATTAGTTTGCATCCTGCAGTGACAACAATGATCAGGATCAGAGCTAGTATCCAAAAAAGTGCAGTGACAACAAAACTTACCTGAGGAGCAGGTGCAACGACAAGACGATCATAGATACTTACCAAAGAACATGCCAGAATAGACTGTGCAAGTTGAATCCCACTCTCATCTTGATACACAGCGATATGTTCTTGAAACTCAACATTTATAAATGACCCATAATCATTCATGCACAATCCTAGGTCTGATGGGTGCTGGGTAAGCCATTTCCTATTTGTAGGCACATCCACCGAATGGGGTTGGTCGAGTTGACTGGCAAGCTCATCTTGGTGTTGAGGACCATCAGTTTTATGGAATGGAAACAATAAGCATGTGCTAGGCGAATTATAGATGCATGCGCATCCAAGCATAGAAACCGTAGTTTCGAAAACCCTAGTCCGGGGTTGCTCCTGGGTTTGGTCAAGGGTATGGGGATCCGAATCCACGTTTAGTGGAGCCTGAAATGCCTCACCGCCTTGAACAAACTCTGGACCTTCGAACGGAACGCTTCCCAACTTTGATGGTTGGGTGAGATCAACAGGTGAATGGATGTGATCATGCATTGTGGTGAGTTGCAAAATTTCAGTGGGCTTTGTATCAATTTAGTCAAATGTTTGCGCGCTGACAGATTGATAGATCTATATATCAGATTCTTAGATTCGCCAGGGTAGGGTGGATTTACCGTGGTTATGCTGGGAGGAGCATGGTATTTAGGGATCGTCATCTTAGAAACAATTGGCAGAAGCTGAAGCGCTTCTACTTTCTGATGGGTACTTGAATCTTCCCAAAGTGAATCATCGAATTCAGGTGTCTTCATAGGGTCAGCAAAGAGATGTGAGTGATAGTCCTCAGCGGTATGATTGAATATGTTTTCAGATAAGGAGTGATCGCTACAACCATCGATTTGATCAAGCTGGGTACCTGGCAAGTCAGGCTCCCCGGGAGTTACCAACTGGGATGGATCAATAAAGAGGACATCTTGAGGTTGCCCAGATAGGAAATCACTCCTATGGCTATCTAAAGATTCCGAGTGAGAATGATCAGATCTGAAAGATTCATCGATTTTGAACTGTGATTGTGAAACACCATCTGAGGGCTTATAATTTCCGCCAATACCAGTATAAGGAAATTTTGAATGTCCCGAAGAAATTACTGGTGTGGCGGGATCGGGAAACCAATTGGGGAATAATGAACGAAAATATTGAGTCGCAGGGGCGTTAACCCTACAAGGATTTTCAACACGTGCATCCATGTCATTTAGAGAAAATGATGATCTGGCAGGCCTTGTAAGGGAATCAACTTTATGCGGGGTACGAGTCGATTCATAATCAGTATGCGAATCAGATTTAGGTTTGTGTCTAAGGAGACACCGAGTGGGCTCGAGGTAGGTTTCATGAACCGAGAGAGATAATGAGCCACTGGGGCTTTCAAGCTCTGATTCAACATGGTGCATGAAATATTCAAAGGGAGTACTGTAGGCTTCATCCCCATGCACCCATCCATCATTGCTCAGAACTTTCGAGGTCGTACCTCGACTATCCGACAACTCAGGAGGAGGAGTGAGAATGTCACACATAGCAATACTCTCCTGGGAGGCTGGAGTGTGGTCTGGACTCGGGGAGATGGAAAAGGAAGTATTAGGGACAAAGTCTGAACAACCAGTAACTTGCAGGTTATCATAGGGAACACTAGGATCTAACTGAAATTTTTCAAGGGAAACGAGAATCACATACTTGAACTGTTCATTTAAACATTTCCAATCGACATCCCTTTCAGAAAACTCAAAACAATAATGAAAAAATCTAATAGAGAATTCGTCTAGAGATTCCTGAGGTTCCATTCTAATGTCATTTAGCTTTATCACTACACTTTGCAAATAGTACCTGTGAAAAGCTTGTCGCAATTCACTGGCGAGTTGTTCAAATGAATGGATGGAAGCTTCCGGCAATGTGCGGCACCATTGCTTCGCGCGACCTTCGAGAGTGAGGAAGAAAAGAAAACAAATCAAACCTTCATCGTAAATTTCATAGAACTCACCAAAGTCACAGAAATCTAAAAAGTGTTGGGTTATGGACACCCCATTTTCACCATCAAATTTTAACTGGGACAAGTGATACATAAGTTCATCAGGGATGAAGTATCGAGGCTCATAAAACTCCGACAAACATCTCGGGAGAATGATTTGGGAACGAGCCATTACAGATATGAGATTAACTGTAGGCTCTCAGGGCTCAGCTTGTCATCTGGCCCTCCTTCTAGCGCCAATTCTGTTGACCGGAAAATCTGTCCGGCCAACAGCAGGGGATCTCCCCGGTAAAAGGTCCCAATTAGACCTTGAACCGTTTGAATTAGGGATCCCGTCTGGGGTGTGGTTCCGGCTACCACTGATTTCTCCTTTGCTTTGGGTCTCGCTTAAACTAGATAAAACAGTGAATACACACCTAATCGACTGATACAAGACATATTCTTGATGCATTAAATGTTCATACGACACTATGAGTAGCAATAGAAAAATAATAAAGCATGAAGATCGAAGGAAGTGTTGTTAGCAACACTTCATTAGGTTCATGCCTGTAAGTTGTTCTGACCATGAAAGAAACAGTTCCTCATGGAGAGAACACCTTTCACTTCCTAAAAGCTTTAAATGATAACACAAACGCAGATAAACAAAGTCATCAGCATTCGCTAAGAAGTGAAATAACTCAACCACCATTAACATACTCAGCAAACTGTTATGTAACTGTGAACTGAATTAAAGATACAGTTCCCTTAATCTAAAGATGTTTAGAAACTGAAAATATAATACTCAAGAGTGCTCGTACATAAAACAACACCAGATCCACAAAGAGATTTTACAAAATGCTTGTATTCATCATTAAATGTATAATATACTGGCAATACAATGTACTCAGCTCGAGTTCCAAACAAAAGATCCCTTTTTCAAGCTCCCGACAGAAGTATTTATAGAGAAAAGCTTTCCCTTTGGGGTCTCTGACTTTTCAGCTTCCCGACGGTTGGGCTTCCTTGCGACCTAGTCTTGGGCGACATGCGACCTCAGCAGATGTGCGACCTGCGACCTCAATAGATTTGCAACCTGCGACCTCAGTAGATGTGCGACCTGCGACCTTGGCATATTTGTGACCTGTGACCGTAGGAAATTTGCAACCTACGACCTCAGAAAATTTGTGACCTACGACCTCAGCAGATGTGCGACTTGTGACCTTGGCAAATTTGTGACCTGCGACCTCAGCAAATGTGCGGCCTGCGACCTGGGCAAATTTGCGACCTACGACCTCAGCAGATGTGTGACCTGCGACCTTGGAAAATTTGCGACCTACGACCTCAGCAGATGTGCAACCTGCGACCTTGGAAAATTTGCGACCTGCGACCTCAGCAGATTTGCAACTTGCGACCTTAGCAAATGTGCGACCTGCGACCTCGGAAAATTTGCGACCTGCGACCTCAGCAGATGTGCGACCTGTGACCTCAGAAAATTTGCGACCTGCGACCTCATAAAATTTGTGACCTGCGACCTCAGCAGATGTGTGACCTGCGAACTTGGAAAATTTGCAACCTGCGACCTCAGCAAATGTGCGACCTGCGTCCTCGGCAAATTTGCGACCTGTGACTTCAGCAGATGAGCAACTTGAGACCTCAGCAAATTTGCGACCTGCGACCTCAGCAAATTTGCGACTTGCGACCTCAGCAAATGTGCGACCTGCGACCTTGGAAATTTTTCGACCTACGACCTCAGCAGATGTGCGACCTGCAACCTCGGAAAATTTGCGACCTGCGACCTCAGCATATTTGCGACTTGCGACCTCAGCAGATGTGTGACCTGCGACCTCAGAAAATGTGCGACTTGCGTGGACATTACGACATCAAAATTACTCTTTGATAATGGTGTCCCTAGATAAAACATATGAGACTAACGAGCTTAGGATAAGTATTCAATCAACTTGCTTAATGACCCATGGTAAGAGGGATGCTACTGTACATCCTCAATGCATAGAAAAGTACTTATTCGAGCGTATGTTGGATGATACCTCCCTCACACGGCGTGATTGCAGCAATAGTATCTGATCATGATGGTGAGAAAGCTCATGAGGGGTTGGGGATAGGTCGTTGGGATGTCATTGACTGCAGGTCGGGTGAAAGACTTTAACAACCGAGCAAGCAGAGGGGGACCCGAAATTTCGAATATACCCAAAATTTTGGGTGGTGTTGTAGCGGCTACAACAGGCCTTAACTGCCTTTAAGAATAGTGAAAACCATACACACATTACAAGACAGATAAGCAGAGATGTAGAGATCCCATAATTTCTGGAAGGTGTCCTAACAGTGTTAAAGCAAGAACAAACTCTGTCTGCAAAATCAAAGGGGAAACAGTGACCATAATGTGAAAGCTTTGTCATTTTAAAAGTGTCCTCTCTGTATGGTGAAAAATCAAACTTTGTGCAGCCTCCATAGTCCAAAAATCAGAGTCTGTGATTGGAAGGTTTCTCAAGACAGCTGAAGGTGTCTTGTTTACTTGGTGAAGAGCAGTGAATAAACAAAAGAACATTGTTTGGGGGAAGGGTGTTTGTTTTTTTCAAAACACAAGAGTCCCTTATTCACCAAGAGCCCACCAACACACCTTTCAAGACCTTTGCCCAAGCACAGTGATAAATTGACTTTTTGCTTTTCATTTTGACAAGAACTTGTTGATTGGCATCAAAGAGGATAAAACAGTGACTTATAAGGAGGACAGGGGTGTTGTTGAGAAACCATTTCAAGGACCATTTGAGACCGCTTGTTTTTTTTAGTTAACATAGAACATCCAAAACAAAATGCCTCCCAAGCAAGACAGTAGAAGTGGCCTTCACAGGAGATTTGAACCTGTTTCAACTGAAGAGGTAAATGCTCATCCATCAGTCGTGTTTAACTTTCATGAGGTTGGATGTCTAGAGTTTTGTCAAAGGGTGCAAGAGGTGAAAGGTTATCTCCCTTTGACACATCTTTGTGCTTTGAGATTTCAAGGGAAACAATTTCAGCTGGCATGCTTGGATTTCAAGTTTTCTCCTAGATCCATTTCCAAGGCCACCAAGATCCCTTATGTCGGAGAGAAGTGATTTAAACAAAGCCACCTAGACTCAGAACAGTACAAACCATTTTTGAAGCTTGAGCATAGAGATACATGTCCATCCATCTTTCCTTTCTCATATCTATTGACAAGTTATGCTCCCCTCATGAAGATAGTCATGAAATACTTCACTTGCGAGGGAAGGTTCTCCCGGGTCTATGCTTACCATGTCCGGTTGCTACTGCATTTCACAAGATCAAAATTGTTAAATCTCCCCTTCTTCCTCCATAGAAGTATTGAAAAAATGGCCTCCACTATTCAGAAAAATCCTCCTTCTCAGCAGTCAGCTTGCTTTTTCCATCATTCCCTCATCAAGGTTTTCATTCTTCATTAGCTTGAGAAGAAGGGAATCTCTTGGGACACTTTCATTGCACATCTAGATTTTGCCATTGTTCCTTCATTCCATGCACAGAAACATGATGATGAACAACAACAAGATGAAGATGAGCAGCAAGATGAAGATGAGTAGCAAAATGAAGATGACCAACATCAACATGATGATGAACAACAGCATGATGAAGCAGGGCAACAAGTGGAAGAAGAGCATGATGAAGAAGGGAAGCAAAGTGAAAAAGAGCACAGTGAGGCAGGGCAGAAAGGTGAAGAAGAACACAGTGATAATATGTAGCACAATGATGAAGATCAGCACCATGAAGAAACTCAAAACAGTGAGAAGGGAAATGATGAGGAAATTAAGAATTTTGATGAGGATATTGGTAGCCCTCATAGCAGCAAAAAAGATGAAGATGAAACCCAAAACATTGAAGAGACATACCCTCAAAGTCCTAGAGACAACAAAGGCAAGAATAAAGAGGGAAGCCCTAAAAAAGACATGCAAGAGGACAATCAAAGCATTCATGAAGAAACTCAAAACAATGGAAAGGATGATGAGAAAAGTAACAAGGACAAAGAGCCAATAGAGCATGTGCTAGCTGCCTAACCTAGGCAAGGGGCCATGCTTTCTTCTCCAAAAGTGGGCAAGCTCCAGACATCAAGGAAAAGGGTGCCTAAAACTATAACTCCAAATGTTACTAGGGCCTTCCGAAGCAAGGGGAAATTTCCCAAGCAGCCCATTTTCGAATTACCCAAGAGGAAGAAGACCAAGAAGGCCACCCAAAGCAAGTGAAGGGAGAAAGAAGAAAGCAGCCATGAAAAGGAGAGGGACTTTGACATAATTCAAATTCAAAGTGATGATAGCGACAATGAGGCCCGAATCCTGGAGACTCTATTGATCAATAGATAAAAACAAATTGATGCTTTGAGGATAGATCTATAGAGGTCTAGAAACTTCAATCACTTCTTGTAAACAAAAAATAAATAGATGAGTGTCCACATGGAGGTATATGACACACAAGCCATCAAATATAAAAAAGAGGCCTCCAAGGCGCAAGTTAAGTTGGAAGAACTCATGGGTGAGTTAAATGATAACGAATATGAGGATCAACCAAGAAGAAAGAGGCCAAGGACCATGGGAGTCAGAAGAGACCTTGAGAAGCAAATGGAGGAAGAAGCTGCCATTTTCCAATCTCTTCATCTCAATACTTTATTCACCCAAGAGATAGAGAAAAATCGAGAAGCATGGCTCGAGAGGGTGGATGATCACTTGGAAAAGAATTTGAGAAGGCCAATAGAGATTTGGACCTTCAAAGGAGAATGACCAGGCACTATAAGAAGTTCAATCAGTTCGCCCGACGGAAATTGAAGGCCACACAGGAAAAACTCAAGGAAGCTCAAAGGAAGCGCCTGGCACCAAAAATGAAGAAAGACACCTCAAAGCTCCAAATTTTGGCCTCCTCTTCTCAGCATGTTTCTAAAAACGCTTGAGGGTCATGCTCGCCAAAATTGGGCGAAATTCAACAACTTTTGGTTTTTTGTTATTTTTGGGTTTTTGGCTAAAAATCATGGGAATCGCCATTTCTGTTTGGGGCATCCTCAAAGGATGAAAATGGTATCATTGGATGCCATAATTTCAGGGGCATATACTCAACAATTTTCAGATCAATTGAAGATGATTTTCTCCCCAAAATGGCGAAAAACACTCACTTTTTGCACACTTTGTCCCGTTTATCAGCAAAGTCCAATTTTTGGGTTTTTACACATAGGTCAGCTTTTGACAGACTTCTAGTGATCAGTTTGAAGAAAAATAAGCATTTTCAGAAAAAAGACATTGAAATATTTCCAACGAGCCATCACAACCCTCGTTTCGACATTGGGAAGGCATCCAAAAGCTATCTGCAAGACAAAGGACTTTTTGCTGATATATTTCTTTAGTATTTTTGTGAAAAATGTACTTTTCTAAAGTGACTTTTTCTCATGTGTGTTTAGCTATTTTTGGGCATGATTAGTTATGAAAAGTCAATATATTTTCCTTTTTTATCATTTTTGAGATATTTTATTCGATATTTTGTGCCTTGGGATTTGCAAAGCCTCAAGGACAAAATCAGATATTTTTTATGGTTCAATGAGATTGCAAGTTGCACTAGGAGGTTTTCCCTCATCTTGGCCTTTATATTCCAAGAGAATTCATTGTAAACAAGGCTGAACTTGATGAATAGAAGCAATATATGTTTATACAAGCTTGGAAGAAACACTTGTCTCATGCATTGGATAGTTTCTTGAATGTTTTTGGATGATGAAGGAGGTCTGTTGTTGGATTCCTTGACTTGGTAAAATGGTATAGTGTTCCTCTCTGTTATGCTTCTTTGTTTTCATTCATAATTCCATGTTATTGCTTGCTATAAGACAATAGAGAATAGATTTGAGACATGCCTTTGGAGGAACCTCAAATTTCCTGTTTCTTTATAGCTTCTATGTTTTCTTCCTTCTTAGTCATATCAAAGAATCCTCGATTGCTCTTTGATAACTGAAGAAATTGTTTTCTTGTTTTATTTATGGTTTTATGCATGCTAAGTATGATTCACAGTATGCCCTTCTTACTCATGGCTAGTCATAGCTCCACCTCTGAAACCTCTCTTTTATTGTCTAATTTTCATTTGTTGAACAAGGGAGGTCTTGTACTGATCTTGCCCTTTGCCTAAAACTATGCAATCTTGCTTCAAAGTGCCCAATAGCTTGAAATACTATGCTTAGGCATTTCCTCATAGTGATTTGAACTGTTTGTCTTTCTTAAATGTATTTCCCCAAAGTTTGATAGCAATTTCCTAAAGTTAGAGAGTCATATGTCTCTATGTATTGCTTGAATGTTTATTTCTATGCATTGATCAGTTTATAGTTACATTCCTGATGATTAATGGTTAGCCCTACCATGTTTATGTCAGCTATTGAACTATTTATGTTTGAAATCCTTTGTTCTTCGCAAATTTAGTGTCCATCCCACTCCATTTTACCCAAAGATCCATTTTACCTCGCTCAAATCGGCCCTTCAACAACCTTGTATCACCATCTGGAAGCTTTCTTGACCTTTTCGACCCCATAGCCTAGTTAATCTGAAAATCTTCTTATCTATCTTAGTCTTTGATAAGTTCATCCCTCACAAACCTAAAAACCAAAACCAAAAACCTATTTCATAACTAACCTAAAATCAAAAACACAAGAAGCAAACAAACATATATCCCTTACAAAAATATAGAGAGCCCTCTCTGAGTCCAGGAAGGCTAGGTCCTTGGGCTCCAAAGACTGGTTTGATGTTAGCCTGTCACTTGGCTTGCCAATCAGCCAAATCACGAGACCCTAACAAAGATCACCTGTGTTGTTTTCTAAAAAGAAAGATGGCACATTCAGAATGTGTATAGATTACAGACAACTGAATAAGTTTACTATTAAGAATAGATATCCTCTTCCAAGGATATATGATTTATTTGACGAAGTAAGAGGAGCTACTATCTTCTTTAAGATTGATTTGAGAATAGGATATCACCAACTCATAATCAAAGATGAAGACATCAACAAAATAGTATTCAGAACTAGATATGGACACTATGAATTTGTAGTCCTACCTTTTGGAATTACAAATGCCCCTACTACATTCATGTGTTTAATGAATAATGTTTTGCATAAATATATAGACAATTTTGTATTAGTGTTCATTGATGAAATTTTAGTGTACTCCAAAAATGAAGAAGAAAACCAAGAACATATCAAGATAGTATTACAAACACTTAGAGAGCATCAGCTATATGCAAAACTCAGCAAATGTGAATTTTACAAAGATAAAATTTAGTATTTAGGTCATGTGATTTCAAAGTATGGATTAGCAGTATATCCAGAAAAAATACAAGCAATCATGAATTGGCCTATACCCACAGATATACTAGTCATACGGTCATTTATGGGTATTACCGGATACCACCATAGGTTTGCTGAAGGATTTTCAGCATTAGCCTATCCTATTACTTCATTGGAGAAAAAAGGAGTAAAGTTTGAGTGGACAGAAAAGAGTCAAAGTATTTTTGAACAATTAAAACTAAAATTAAGTATTGCCCCGATATATTTCTGATCCAAACAAAGAATTTGTAGTATGCACAGATGCTTGTGTAGAAGGGCTAGGAGGAGTATTAATGTAAGATAATTTAGTAATATCATATGAGTCAAGAAAATTGAAGAAGCATGAACACAATTATGCTGCGTATGATTTAGAACTAGATGTTGTTATACATGAATTAAATATGTTGAGACATTATTTGTTGGGAAAGAAGTTCATATTAATGACAAATCACATAAGCTTAAAATACTACTTTACTCAACTAGATCTAAATTCCCGACCAGCTAGATGGTTATCCTTCCTTACTGAGTTTGATATGGAAATAAAACACATTAAAGGGAAGGAAAACAAAATTGTTGATGATTTGAGTAGGAATGCTCATCAAATTTTGACATATGCAGGAAGTAGTGTGAAATTTGATGTAGAAGAACAAATTCATGAAGTGTTGATGCAAGATCAACAATATGTAAAATTACAAGAGAAATTGCAGCAAACTGAAGTTTTGGGATATACCAAAAACCAAAAAGGAATGATTTATTATAAACAAAGATTGTATATTCCTAATGTGACATCTTTAAAACATGAAATTTTAGATGAGTACCAAAAGAGACCTTATGCAGGTCATCCTGGTTATCAAAAACTGATTTCAACGTTAAGGAAGAACATGTTTTGGCCAGGTATGAAAAATGATGTAGTTGATTATTTGGCAAGTTGTTTAGAATGTCAACAGGTAAAGGTAGAACATCAACATCCTATAGGACTACTGAATCCTTTTCCTATTCTAGAATGGAAGTGGGAAGTGGTTTCAATATATTTCATTATCGGATTTCCTAGAACTAAATATCAACCTGACTCTATAATGATGGTATTAGACACTTTAACTAAAGCAACACATTTTCTACCAGTACAATTTACTTTTGGCACAGCTCAAGTAGCCAATGTGTTTATGAAAGAAATTATGAAATTACATGGAATTCCAAAAATGATTATATCTAACAGAGATGAAAAATTTACTTCGGCCTTTTGGAAAACTCTATTTGTAGGAATTGGTACCAAGTTGAACTTTAGTACTGCTTACCATCCTCAAAAAAATGGACAGATTGAAAGAACCAATCATGTTTTACAAGACATGCTACGCATGTATATGATGGACAAATCCAAAAAGTGGGAAGATTTTATGCATCTGGTAGAATTTGCTTATAATCATAGTTATCAAGCTTCTATTAAGATGAGTCTTTTTGAAGCTTTGTATGGCAGAAAATGCCACACTCTACTCAGTTGGAGTCAACCAGAGGACAAGTTGATTTCAGGACTAGATGCTCTACTGGAATTGGAATGAACTGTGAAGAATATTCAACAAAAGATCAAAATAGTTCAAGATCGTCAAAAGAGTTATGGAAACAAGAAAATAATTCACAGAGAATTCCAAGTGGGAGATCATGTTTATTTGGGATTAAGCCTCACAAAAGTACATTATATGCTGGTAGCTGTGCTAAGTTAGCACCATGTTACTATGGACCATTTGAAGTTTTAGAATGAGTGGGGCCAGTAGCTTACAGATTGGCTCTACCTAGTCATATTAAGGTTCACAATGTTTTTCATGTTTCCTTGTTGAAAAAGTATGCACATGAACCTAATCATGTAATTGAATGGACTATGATACAGGTGGAAACAAAAGGAGAATTTCTTCCAGATCCCCTTCGTATACTGGAATGGGAAGAAATCGAGCTCCGCAATAGAACCGTAGCTAGGGTGAAAGTGTAGTGGAGGCACTTTACACCTGAGGAAGCTACTTGGGTGAGAGAATATGAGATGAAAGAGAAATATCTATCAATGTTTGAGAAGTGAACTGATATATTTGCAACACTGAGGACGGTGTTTTGTTTTAGAGGGGGAATATGTAATATCACTATTTTTCTGCTTTTGTTTAGACAGTTGAGAATCCTAAAGGTTAAGTGGACCTAAAGGAAAAATATATATGTGGACATATTATTTTTGAATTAAATACATGTGGAATTTAATTATTGTGCAAAGAATAGAGTAAATTAGAGACCAGGATTTCAAATCCATGAGGATGGAACAAAATCCAAAGACTTTCCCAAAAACTCCAAAAAATCCTTTGAGAAAAAATAAAATAAAAATAAAAATATTATATGGGAGATAATAATCTAATAGATACCTCAGTAAAGTGGAAAGTTACTAAGAAGAGGTGAAATAAAACTAGAAATAGGAAAAATATAGTTTTAAAGAGCTTTTGTGGGAAAAACAAAATTAAAGCCTAGGCTAAAGGAAAACAACATCCTAAATTATGGACACAGTTATGGAAACATGCTGAGGGAAAGCAACCTTAAATAAGTTATTCCTTGTTAGACAAGGGGTTGTCTACACTTTGGAGGAATTGGTCTCTGCTCAGGGGGAGCTGTGGATTAAACTCAAGGTTGGGTAGCAAATAGTCTTGACTAGATTTGGTATGAAAAAATTGTTAAATTTTTCCATATGATTTTGTTATAATTATGATATTCTGTTGTAGATCAGATGTGGTTAAAATATGAGTTTAGCTGAAGAATTATATCTATAAGTATAAATCCTTTTGATAGTCTGTTGTGTTCTGAGGAAGAAATTGTCGTATGTATTGAACATAAATTTAACTATAGCATGTATAGTTAACTATTTTGTATAGTTACATAGACTAGAATAAATAGTTTGACCCACACACAGAATCTCTAAACCCAAAGAGAAGGGTATAAATCTGTTGTTAGGTCTCTGTTAAATCTTGCATTTCGGATACAGAGGACATAATTTAGATTAAAGATAATTATAATTGTACCGAAAGAAAAATAGAGAGTGATATTAAAAATACATAGTTTATTTCTGAAAACTAATATTGGAAGCATATATGTATACAGTTGAGAGACTAACTACAGTTAAGTCATAAAAATATAGATTTTCACTATAAACATAATTCATATTTAAATTTCCGATGCGGATGATGTTTAAGGTGGATGGGACGTTCGTCCCTGTGAGGTTCCCGATGTCGGGCACGTGGTGTGGCCATATGGCCACCCACAGGCGCATTAATCCTCCATTTAATGCTGCCAACCCACATAGCACTTGTGACATTAACTCATTCCACCGCTAGAATTTTTCGCTACTCTGGTTGATAATGGCTCCGCTGCACCGAAATTGTATTCATGCCCTCCCTGACTGTTGGTCTCCCGTTCTGCAGAGGTGCCTCTGTCCTCCTACTTGTGCCGAGCCAAGTGCTCGAACACACACGGGAAGACGATGCTTGTTGCTTAGCTGCATTGAAATTCGCCAGAATTTCACCATACACAGAGCGCACTATGTTACAAGAATTCTCGGCTCCCTGCAACGCAAGCCTCGCCATTCTTGTTTGAGCATTGTCATTCCCATCCTGAGCATAGCCACTATCACCCGAGCTCCACTTTCAGAATGCCTCGCCTTAGACAGAGGATGAGAAGCCGACGTGGCAGCAGCTGGGGCAGAGCAATTCGCTCTCGGTCCACCTCCAGTTCTGATTCTTCCTCTGAGGACTTATCTCATGGCCATTACCCTAAAAATTGGAGAAAATGGGGAAGAGCCACCCTTGCTGGGTATGCGCATCCTATCCATGGCTCCCAGTATCACAATGTTGCGTCTCCTTCGCAACCAGTCACTCAACATTTTTCTACCCCTGTCTCCACTCCACCTGCCCAAATTGCTCTCCGCCAAATCTCCCATAGAGCCGAGTTCCAAGTTGCTTGCATCATGGAACAACCCGTAATTACTGCTTTCATCACTGTCACCCTTCGGGAGGAAGCAGCTGGTAAAGAGGACAAAGATGATTCCAAGGAAAAGAGTGCGCTAATGGGAATGGAAAGTGCTGGTAAGGAAAAGGAATCGATGAATGAGGCAGCTGGTAAAGCCACCTGTGCAACAACTAAAGATGAAGATGGCAGCAACAACGAACACAGATGCCGCATTGAGGAGGAACCTCCCTCTCCTGCAAATGACAAGTAAACACGATAACCTTTGCTGGAACATGGATCTAAAGCCCAGGTTTCATGGGTCGCTTTTTGTGTTTTTGTTAATCTCTCCTTTGCTGAGAGTGAAAAATGTTGTTTTCATGGGTCCATTTTTTGAACTTAATGCCGGTTTCCCCTGTGAGGGTGGCAAGACAATTATCTAAGGGACTGGTTTCCCCTCTTGGGGCAGTCCAGCATTATGTATTTTTTGACAATCATACCTAGCTCTCAGGCTCACTTAGCTGAGGCTGTGGTTGCCATGTATTTTTATGTTATATAAATAGAAATAGACTTATTTAGAGAAAAAAAAATTCAGATTTAAATTATTTAATTCCTAATTTATGAACAACCATACATATAGTGGAATATGTGTAGTGAAAACAAATTTTATAACATTCATATAACAATTATGAACAGTAAATTTCCTCTTATAGAGGTGAATATAAAATTTAATATATTTCAATTACAATTATCAGTTGCAATAGTCAGATACATAATGATTGAAAGTCATCCCTTTACTAAAACTAACTAGAGTACGTAGAGTTGATATTGGAAATATAATTAGAAATAGATGGTTGAAATTTGTATACTGGGATGACCAACCTGTAGGTAGACGAAAATTGTCGTCAGATCTGTTGAATGAAAATATGAAGTAATTGTTGTGGAATTTCGTGAAATCTAAAGTATCTATACAAAAACACATATATCTATGTTAGATTAATATCAAGTATAATAAAATGAATAGAAAAATCTATACAATTTCTATAAAAATTAATAGTACAATTTATACATGTTTAAAGAACATGAGGGATTGGAGTTCCTCTTGTACATGATGGCATAAAAACATTCAGTTCAAGAAATTAAAGGAGAGGGTGAACATTGAATCTTGAACTCTGTTAAATTATCTAATTGGTTCGCTAATTATAATGCAGAACTGTAAAAATAGTTACCTGTGATGTGGGGTGAAACAAGGTAAAGGGTATCTGAGTAGAATTTATGAATTCATGTAAATCTGGAAAAAAGTGGTTTTTTCCAGTATCAGATGATACAAATAAAATTATGCTGAGAATTAATTAAAAAATTAAATTCAAAGCTAAACCATATCTTTGTATAATAAACTAGGATATGTATATATCAAATGAGGCAGATTCTGTAAATTAAATTGGAACTAAATAAAGTTTAAATTAGAAAAAACTTGATTTCAAAGAGAGAATAACGAGTTAAGTATTAACTATATTCACATTCAAAATAACTCAAGAGAGATTGAAATACTCTATGAGTGCTCTCTCTTATGGCCACAAGAATATTAAACAAAAACGAGTGCATAAATAGAGATAAATTTTGAGCTCAATAACTCGGAAGGTATGTTGCATATTGAGAATCCATACTACTATAATAATGAAAATTTCCAACAATATGTTGAAGTGGAGGCGTGTTACGAATTGCCAAATATCTGAGTTAATTAACAATTTAACACTGTGGGAAATTAACCATAACAATTCGTATATATAATCAATGAAATTCCATAGGAGTTAAAATAAAAATCTCCTCTGTTATTATAGCCACAATTCGAAATTATAAATACACCAAAGACTGTATACTAGAATTTCGATTTGGGGTTCAGTAAGAAGGTATTGGAAATTGTCAAGTTGAATTCATAAAAATTTACAACTATTATATTAACTATAGTCACATGCCGTGACAAAAAGTCATTTTCCCAAATTCACCCCATCTATTCCAATTCAATTAAAATACTTGAACATCAGAGATATGAGAATCTTGAAAACACTCAAAATTGTATATGAGTCCTAAAATTGGAAAATATGTTGGGGATTCATAAGCGAGATGACTGTATAAAATTAAACAAACTAAATGATTAAATTCAAATAACCTAGTACCCTGGACATACTTTAGATATCAAGTATAAATATTTCACCTTTAAAGTGGGAAAAATAGGTGTTAACCTTTCGAGTTTAAGTTTTATGCAATAGACAAAAAGATTCGAAATTAAAATATAGAAACCATACATTATGCATTACCAATAATGATAACGCTATAAACTGAGAGTTCTTATTTAGAGGAATGAAAAATTAGCTACGGTAGAAAACACATAAATCATTTGATAGCTTGCTTAAGAAGGATTTAGAGATCTTACCTTCGTATAGTAGAGCCAAAATACCTCTATTTGGCCGTAACTCAGATTCGTGGGTAAGGATACCCAATACTGAAACCTGCAATAAGTAAAACGAATAATCATATAAATCGATTTCATGAACACACGGTAAAAATAATAAGACAAATGCAAGAGGAAAAATCCCCAAAAGAATGTGGTGAACCGTAGTAATACAAATTATTAACTATTAATCTCAATAATTTGAAAATCCAATTCAGCGAGGAGTAGACCTTACCGGATCTGATAGCGAGTGAAGATATAATGAAAATGAGTAAAAGTGTTTGGCTCGGAACCATTCTCTGTAGTGAGAACCAGAACAATGACGGTAACCAGAGGAGAGAAACCTCTGCAAAGAAATCATGCCCATGAAAAAATCACAGAAATGAAATGTAACCCTAGCCATAGTCACCGTGACTTGGAGGGAATACAAAGCCAATCTGCATCGTCAAGACTACAACTAATCGACCCTAGAATTGTCTCCATATTCAATAGGCCCATGTGATGAATAGAGGCCAGAGGTAATACGAGTTAATGATTAAGGAAATTGAAATGGGAAATATTAAATGTGTTACAATTTTCGTCTGCAGTAAGTTTAATACACCTAGATATTATCCATCCATGTATATGAATCATACGTTATTGATAAGTCCAAAAATAGAACCATAATTATTGACTATCCACTTGCACATACGATTAAAATTTAGACATGAATATGCCTGTCATATTGGAGTTCATGAATATATATTATAATGGGTAAGTGAATATGGTTATGTGAAAATTAAATAGAATCGTTGGGGTTATGAAATGACAAATACCATAATACAAAAATGTAAACATTTGGATACAGGTGATATAGTCTATTAGTTAAAATTATATGTATAGGGTTGGTTAAAAAAGGTAATGATGAAATAGACCTAAATTGGAGTATTATATATAAGGTTGAAAGACTTACAAAATATATATAGAACGATTATAGTACATGTTATCGAACATACATAAACTTACATTAAGGATCATTACCAAAGTTAAGATATAGGGATATATCTATCCTAAGAACAAAAATTTAATCCTAGTTAGAGGATGCATGTATAGAAGTATATAGATATATATCTATGTGGTAAAATGTATATATATAAATTACATAATCTCTAATATTATAATAGTATGAGATACTATTAGAGATGTATACATTAATCTACATTGAATTAAAAGAATGTATGCCATCCAAATGAAGGAGGATCCCTTGATAAACAAAAAGGAACAAATGTCCTTAAAAGTGTTCAGAGGTATGAATATAATTATTGATAAAGAAATAGAAAGCACATAATTAAAATCCTCTTGTGAAAATCTGTAAGATCTTACAAATTTGACAGAAGTAAAAGAGGTAAAGGGCAGAATGGCAATATGAAATATTATAATTATAAGAATTTTTTTTTGAGTAAGTGGAGTTGTTATAGGCACAGGCTGTGCGGGATCTAATGTACTTCCCGACATCATGTCGAAGGTTCGGCCAATAGAAATACTTCTGCAGTACTGCCACTATTTTCTCGATCCCGAAATGCCCAGCGACTTGCCTGTGGTGCGCTTCCCAAACCATCTTGGCACGCTCGCTTGAAGGAACACAAAGGTGTCCCAAGTGACATAACAGTGCATCCTAGAGGTGAAAATTTGGAACTTTCTTACCCTCCAAGAGTGTCGTGTATATGTGGCCAAATTCTGGATCACTTCTGTATAGAAGTGGCCAATCGGAAGTTTCGTGCCCACAAGAGTTGAGCACGGTGGTTAGCACCACGATCGGTGGTCGGCTGAGGCAGTCTGCAACATTATTGGTGCTACCATTCTTGTACTTGATGTTCAAATGAAATTGTTTCAGGTATGTGGACCACTTCTGATGTTGATCATTCTGCAACTTCCCTTGTGTCTGTATGAATTGTAGGGGTTGGTGGATTTTGTGGATGACCATTTCATTCCCAAAAATGTAATGCTTCCATTATCAACAAGCCTACACAATGGAATACATCTCTTTGTCATAATTGTGATACTTCCAGATTGTGTTAGAAAGTGTCTCATTGTGATATGCCACTGGATGCCCCTGTTGAGTAAGAACTACCCCAATAGCATAGTCAAAGGCATCTATCTCGATCTCAAATGGTTGTTGAAATTTTGGTAATTTGAGCACTAGTGCAGAGTAGAGGCGGTGTTTCAAATCTTCGAATGCCTTCTATTGAGATTCATACCAAAATAATTTTGATTTCAATCCTCCCTTGGTGACTTCACTCAAGTGTCAAGTGATATGAGAGAATCCCAACACAAACCTGTGGTAGAAATTAGCGAGACCCAGAAAGCTGCGAAGCTCTGTTAGAGTGGTTGGGTATGGCCAATCTCAAATGACTTGGATCTTGGTTGGATCCACATGCAGCCCCTGCTCATCAATAATGTATCCCAGATACTTAACCTGGGTGATGCCAAAAGTGCACTTCTACAAATTGGTACACAACTTGTGTGTCCGTGGTGTTTGGAGGACCTGTCGAATGTGCTGGAGGTGCTCTTCCCAAGTATGGATAAAGCGCAGGATGTCATCCAAGTACACCACCACAAATGAGTTTGTGAATGGATGCAATATGTCATCCATAAACTGCATGATGGTTTCAAGAGCATTCATCAACCTGGAAGGCATGACCAACCATTCAAAGAGGCCCTCCTTGGCTTTGAAGGCAATCTTCCACACATCATAGGGTTCGATTGGTACTTGGTGATACCCAAAATTCAAGTTGATCTTGCTTAAATATTTGGCCCCCCCTGAGCTGGTCCAGGAGGTCATTGATCCATGGGATGGGATATCTATTTTGGACTGTGATCTTCTTCAATGCCCAATAGTCAATATAGAGTCTCCAGGTGTCATCCTTCTTCTGCACCAACATGACCGGGCTCCCATAGGGCGAGGAGCTTGACCTGATGTGCCCTTTCTGCAACAACTTTTGGATCTACCCCTTGATTTCATCATTCTCGATAATAGAGCGTCAATAGATCGGCCCATTAGGCAACGAAATGCATGGGGTCATATAAATGGAGTGCTTGGCCTGATAGTGTAGAGGAACCCCTGTGGGTGAGCATAAAATGTCTTGGTATTCCTCCATGAGTTTGTCCATCTGCTACTACCATGCAGGGGTGCCATTTTTGGAGGTTGTGGCCACAATCTTCTTCTTTACCTATGGGAAAATCACAATGAAAACAAATTTCCTAGTTTTGGAAATAATCTTACTGCATTTCTTGGAAGTAATCAAAGAGATGGTGGAAGGTGGTACTACCTCCGGTATCCTATACAACTTATTTCCCAAAGTAATAATAATAGAACAAGGCATAGACTCATACACAACATGTCACTTACACAAGTATGGTTGGCCTAATAATACATCATAAACTTCAACAGGGGAAATATAACATAGTACCTCATCCGTGAAGGGCTTGATATTGTAGGGAAGGCGACATTGTTGGTTGACGTTATTAGTCATCAGTAATTTTTACTATATGAAGATGACTAAATGTCAATCCTAGATTTCTAAAAACAAAATTCATGAATATTGTGAGTTTTAGAAATCTCACTGCCTTCATTATCCTTGAAACAAAATTTTCACTATTTTACTACTCTGCCATTCCCTATTTTAATTATCACTCCTGAAGGCCCCTCCTAGGCTTATGCCACTCATCTAGTTTGTTTTTCCCATCTATCACCCAGCGCTCTGTTTTTCCTTTACCCCACTGCTTCACCTTCATCTAGGGTTACCAATTAGCCTATCCTTTCCCATTTTCATCATGTTCCTCAAACCTTGATGGTCTCTATTAGTCATCCGTATTTTTCACTTGTTGGTGATGACTAGTTGTTACAGCCAAGTTTTCTAGCAGCTGATCTAAAAAATTGTCAAATTTGCCAGCTGGAAAACATCCATAAACATTTTTTCCCTCCTGCCTTTTCAATCAGCCCATGACAAGATAAAACCTCATCGTCAGGCCCTATCTAGCCTCAAGCCATACTAGCTTGTCCATCAGCTCCAAAGAAAACAATCCAAATCTGTCCAAGTAGTCTCCCCTAAGTTAGGTAGTGGCGCTTTAGGCATTTCTCCCTAGAAAAACTATCCTAAAGCCAAAGAACCTCTATCTATTATCAACCAGTCCTAACAGACTTTCCTTCTGCAAATAAAGTTTGGTTACACCCTTAAGTCGCACCACTAACAAGCCTTGAAGTCTCAACAATGCATATGCCATAGGTCAAACTGATATTAGGTAGTTTTACAGTGTTTCAATGGATCTTTCAAGAGCAGAAGTGTACTAGTATTCCAAAAGACAATATTAGACTCAACATGAGAAGACAGTTGCTTCTCATGTGTTTTTGAGCCTGGGATGCAGCTACAGGGCAGAAATTTGTTTCATTAAGCTCCTGCAATCACAGTCAAAGGTTAGTGAATTATAAATGACAAGAAATGCTTTGCAGATACTAGCCAAATTGCTTGTGATGTCTAAAGAGGTGCAAAGGTATTTGGAAAGCAGAATTACATCTCTCAGAGAAATTCCCATCATGACTTATTGTCAGTTTTTCATCTTCATTTGCTCAAGCATGAATAGGTAGTAAAAGGAAAGATATCACTGTTTAAAAGCTGAAGAAATGGCATCACTGAGAAAACCTCTTGCATACATGAGCAGAGGGTTGAAAGACTAAGACAAACTCCTTGTTGAGGAGGTAAATCCCCTCTATGGACAGAGGCGATCCCTACTAGCCCAAATTGGGTCTATCAACAATCAAACATGCTACAGTGCAGGTTCCTAATTGTAAATAAACCGACTTGCGAGGAAGACTTACCTAGAATCCAACGCTGTTGTTTGTAGAAGAGGTGGTGCTCCCGTTCCTTTGCCCTGGCAGATCACAATCCTCACGATCTCCGTGATTGGACACCTGCACATGCAAGAAACAACACAAACGCAAGCATAAAATCTAGTATATACAACTATATGTCAGTCGAAGAGGACATAACTCATGAACATAATCAAGAACAAGAGTGGAACCATAACCAATAGTCGCTTATCATTAATGAGTCAAAAGAAGAATACAACCAAAGCTTTGACGTCGAATTCTCCTTTGGCGGGTCGTCAGCAGAACATGTCTCGATAAAGCCCGTCAAGGATGGGACAAGCCTCTCTCTCCGGATACTTGGCAATAGTCTCCTTGCTTGGATTTGGCCTTAAGGGAATCAAGAAGGCTCTTGTAGCATAAGGATGTGAAAGCTCTTGGGAACTTGGAGATTAGCTTGCCATGGAGAAGAGCAAGCTTTTATAGAAGGAGGAAGGGGAGTTGGGATCCCTATAATTATGGGATTGGCCCTATCATCAAGGAAGCTTCCATGAGAGGTGGCAAACCACTTCCTCTCTATGGAAATCCGTAGCCAAACCTCCTAACTCAAGATAGAAATCAGTCCAGGAATTTGTTAGGATGAAAATTTCGCCTCTTATTTTTAAAAAACACCTCTTAATATGGTTGGCGCAGGTGCGGCTCTATGACAGAGCACCAATTGGCGCACCCTCTTTGGAGGATTTGCCCCCTTGGCGCGAGGGCTGAACTGTGGAACCGCACCAATGGAAAAAGAGCTATTTTTAGGGTTTTTTGCAGGGAGATGTTTTTAGGGAAATGAAAGCTCATCTTCAGAGGGATGCAATGAAAGTATTTTCAATTCTTGTCTCTACTCACAGGTCACGGAATGAGCCCTCCAATGTGCGGGACGGGGAATGGTAGGGACGGTGACAAATTGTTGTGTAACAGATGCCCCCTAAAGCATGAGGCCCGAGAGAGAGAGAGAGAGGTGAAATGCTTTACGAGAACGTGTCCAACTGAAAAATCTACCATCGAAAAAACCTGCATGAAGAAATACAACTGATATGTCAGATACATGATATATATGTGGTATGGGCGCAGCCATCCATAACAGAGTATATGATAATCCAGATCTAAGGTATGGACGCAACCATCCAGTGAGGATCGATAAATAGACTCAGGTATGGTCGCAGCCATCCAGTAAGTGAGTCATGTAACCAATCATAATAATCCACAAAATCGCAGCCTGGATTACAACAGACACAATCCAGGGTCTTGCGCTCCATCTCGACCTCGGTCGTAGTACACGCTCGTTACGTAATATGAGTCGAAGTCGAACATGCAAGAACATCGTCTGATTACCAGCCAATGATGAAAGCTGTTAACAGATGCGAGAGGAACCACCAATAATGACAATGGCTCTCAAGGTACTATAGGTACAATCTACGGCATGTGAGTCAATGAGTTGGCGTCGAACACCTGTAGAATCACTCGATCGGAGGCCAATGATGGAAACCTCACGTCGAATGCAACAAACCTGCCATTGAGGCATGCAGGCTCCAAGGTACCATAAGGGAGTCTCTAGATCAGCTTCCTGGATAATGAGCTGAAGTTGACAGGAAGTGACCTTGATCGAAGGTGGGCCATAATGTTTCCCATATCATCGACACGAGACAGAGGAACATGAAGTTTTTGTGAATCAGGATCAAATGAGAATCAGAAGGAGGTTGATACTTTGCAGAGGTCAACTTCTCTTGAACATATAACGACACAATAGTGGATTTGGCAGTATTTGACATCAACGGATCAGAGGTCATGGTGACGAGGCAACAAGCAGATGAGAGGCCAAAAGGGATTACCCAAACCCACGGAGGCAAGTGAAAAACGAGATGAGATTTCCCCAACCCGACACGAATGCAGACAAGTGCCATGTTCAAGAGCGACATACTGCCGACACGACAATGATGTTGGTTCCATTTTCCCCACCATTTCGATGAGTACCTCTTTATTTTTACACAAGCTTGAAGAAGATACCATATGCTTGTCATATAAATCGTCCTTCGGACGAATCCATCCTAGTACATTTAACAAGCCCTAGGAAGGAGGAACTTGAATATCGTCATTCCGACTGAATCCAATGTCATCAGGGTTTCACGAGTCTGACAAAGGAAGAACTCGACGTCTTTTCATGTTTAGAGAGTTTGAAAAGACAGCTGAAAAGTAAACTCCAGAGGTCCCTTTTCGTAAATAGTTCCTCAGACCCGAAAAGGTAGAAAACAATATCTGAGAAAACCTCCTAGTCGCAATAGGCTAGGGTATTCCTTTTTCGTAAATAATCTATCCCAGCCCGAAAAAGGGATAAACATATACTAGGTAGATGTCTATTCGTGTCCACTTTAACGAGATCGAAATGACAAGGGCCTCGGAAATATTTTCATGTTTAGAGAGTCATAAAAGAGTTGAAAGATGACTCCTCCTGGAGGAACGAGTGGTATAAAGGGTAGCTACTGGTTCCGGTAATGGTGGAACTACTCAGAACAAGTAAAGGTTAAGAGGCTAGCTAACAAGACCACTCATCGCAGCGGTTCCTCAGGAATGGGTAAAACAACCAAGTGAAGGCATATGATCGGACAAGAAGATAGTGACGATGGAGTGAGAAAACCAAGGCTCATCTGGCAAAAATAGGCTGATAAGATGGCAATCACAAGAGGTAAAATGGGAAAGGTTTCATTTTTACACAAGCTTGAAATCAGAAAACTCTGCTTGAATTTAGTTTCATTTTTACACAAGCTTGAAACAAAGATAAACTATGCTTGAAAAATTAAGCATGCCCCCAGCATGGTGACTCAATTCGAGGTACATGCCCCCCAAGCTTCAGTCCATATGAAAGGCAGATGGAGCGAAGGTTCAAATTACGAGATCAAAAGAAAGACTCGACTAGGATTTTACGAGATCTCATCAAAGACTCGAATTGAACGGGAACGTGTTTCATTGTTTTAACAAGGTTGACACATTAAAAGAACTATCCTTAGACACCCTTGATTCATTTTTTAAGGAGCTTGACACAACACAAGGAACTCTGCTCCGACAACCTTGTTTCATTTTTTAAGGAGCTTGACACAAGACAACGAACTGTGCTCCAACCAGACCCGGTTTCATTTTTTAAGGATCTTGACACAGGAAAAGAACCATGCTCCGACCGACCTCATCATAATGAACAAGAAGTCATCGCTTTCAAGATTTCCACTCCCGATGGGAGGAAAACATCCTGGAAGTCAGGACCCAATACCCCCAGCACCTGATGCACGACGGCATCATCACTGAGCACATGCATGGGGTAGGTAGCCACATAGTTGACCTGCAGTGGGGCAGATACTACGGGTGGATAAAAACCAGGAAGGGACGATGGCGAGCCAGTTGCCACATCAGGACCAAAGAACGAAAGCTGATCAATGGTCACGATCCGTCCTTCATGTGGGAAACAAACCACACGAAAAAGGGAAGAGACAAGCGCTCCCATGGCATAGGTGTAATCACGCCCCAAGAGCAGATTGAAATCCAAGGGGCCTGGAACAACCATCACGTCCATATGGACAGTTTTACCTCCCAAAGTAACAGGTAACCTTGGAAGGATCCCTAACGGTTGACTCGTTCTTTTGTTAAATGCCAACATATTCTGCGTAACAGGTGCAAGCGGCGGCGAGCCAAAAGCTTGCCAAGTAGTTGAGGATAGAACACTAACAGACGCGCCTTCGTCTATAATGGCGCTGGGTACGACCAGACCAAAAGCCTGTACTGTGATCTCGAAAGGCACATAAGACGGAAGGCGGTATCCGGAAAATCGACTCCAGTCAAAGGAAGCGACCAAACTACTCAGAGGGGCTACCATCGAACCAAGATGGTCTTCCCCTGGTGTTATGGAAGAAGAAGGAGCATCCTCCACAACCTCCATCTCGAAGGTGGGAGGGGCATCCTCTGGGACCTCCATCACGGGAGGCGGAGGAGTAACTTCTTGAGATATAGGGACAGGAGAATCTTTCTCCAAGTTCGAGGAATCTGAAGAAACAAAAAGAACTTGAGGGGTGAAAGATCCACTCTCAACGGAAAAGACCCGGTGCACCGCAGATGGGGTCAGTTCAACCGATCCCACGACCAATGGTTGGTCAGGGACGGATTCCTGAATCTGAATTTTCGAGGGAGCGGGATCGACCAAGGATGACTCTTGATCAACCATAGGATCAGCTGGTGGAGGATTCAAAGAAAGCTGTTTATAACCAACCAGGAGGCATGGTGTATAAACAGCCGAGTTGTCCAAGACTCTTTTGGCTTCATCCATATACGGACAAAGGTGAATGGCATGGTGCCCTTCACACAACTTACAGGGATTGGTGAGCTTACCCTGCTTCTTAAGATTTTTACTAGCACTAGCTGAAGATGTGCCCCCAACCTGACTCCCAGAAGCCAAAGGCAATGGCGGACGATCGTTGGACCATACTTCAAACACCTTGGGAATGTCAGGGCAGTCTCGAAGAAGATGGTCTCCCGTGCACAACATGCAAGGGAACTTGACTTTCCATGGAGGGTTGGAAGGTTTATCAAGAGGAGACTTCTTAGGCGCAATAGCCGCAGAGCTAGCCTCTCCTTTATCGAACTTCTTCTTCTTTGTCTTCTTCTTCTTCTTCTTAGCCACCTGGTTACTAGAATCCAGACTTTCACCAGGCGAAGGAGAAGAGGAGGACGCAGAAACAGGAAAAGAAGGGGAGAGTTCCACCTTGGAATCAACATGATGTTGTTCAGGTGGAGGAACTGATTGAACAGTAGCCGAGACATTTGGGACCACAGAGGTTGAAAACAACCAAACAGGCAACCCAACAGTTAACCCAGGAAGGGACAATGTTTCCATATAAGGAGCACCAACATTTCCAAAAGGAGGAAAAGGACCAGGATTCCCATCAGAGGGGATTCCTTGGTTGGTGAACTCCAGAAAAGTTGCCATTAGAAACGATCATCAAAACAACACCCTAAGGAAACTAAATTTAACCAGGAATATTTCGTGGGTAGTTAATTTTTTAAAACGTTGAAACAAAACTCTGTTGTTTCATCTTTTAAGAGTCGAGAAATAGGAAAAAGGTGACTCTATCACTTTCAGATTGGAAACAAGCGTGAAAGGACAAGCGCTTGATGATCTTTTCAAATTTAAAGAGTCAGTAAAGATCGAAATGACTTCTCAGGAATGCTAGGCAAAGGGTGTACCGAATAACCGTGAACTGCAATATACACCTTGGTTTCAAAATGAAAGAGAAATCAACCAAGGACTTAACGTACGTGCAGGAAATCTCCCCGAATGCTGTGTTCGGTGTATCATGGGTATAGGGCGGCAGACTCAGCTTCCTATGGATAAAGGATAGAAACCTAGTGGGGTCTCCCTTTATATACGCGACGGTACGGGGAGCACAAGTCCGTACTAGCACTGTCTAAAGCCAAGAGGCGAACGACAGCTACTAGGTTTAACGACGCCAGAACACATCTCTAGCCTAGACCTCTAAATGTTTCGTTAATGTTTCAATTCTTCCTTAGGTAAATTGAGTAAATTTTAAGGTTGATCTTCAATTATGTTTCGGTTTCAAGGCCCTACCGTATGTCATCTAACATTCTCCTGTATGCAGCTATATGAGAAAATAAAACTTTCAATTCGATGAATGCTATCTAGTTAAGGGAAGAGCTTCAAACAATGATGCAACAAACAACAACACTGTAAACGAAATTTTTCCAAACTAGATGGCTTTCACTATCCAAAAGCAATCCCAAACATTCAACGATGTGAATGATGCAATGTAATCTATGCAAAATCCTCTTTTCGAAAACTATGCAATTGTAATCTATGCACAATTTCATTTTTCTTTTCAAATGATAAGAATGCACTCAATGCATTTTTCGATGAAATGAGAATCTACTTAATGCATGCTTTCAATGAAAGAGAATGCACTCATAGCGATTTCTAGTTTTCAATCATTAAACAATGTAATCTAAGTTCAATGATGGATCTCAAAAAATACTTTTCAATGCAATGTGATCTAATGCATTTTAACAAAAAGAACACTTTGAGACAAAAACTAAATGAACGCAAATCTTCTTAATGGAAGGATGAATGCAAAAAGGATGTAATCAAACACTAAGAATGCAATCGTTGTTTCAAACACTTTGTAACGAAATCCCTCCAAAGTCAACAAGACATATGAGGTCAAACACAAAGAGGACTTCCAAAGCAAGAGATCAAAACAAGGCATTCATTCCCTTTTACATCAAGCAATCATGGAGAGAAGACATTCCAAGCAATGAGCAATGTAATCTATGCTCACACAAGGAAAAGACCGGAAGGGAAAGACACACTGGTGAAGGATTTAGGGAAAAAATATCAAATTTCACACATCCTGAAATTGGCTCGACTTGTACATTGACAACTAGTGCCAACTGGCGCGACTTGCACACTGAAAACTAGCGCCAATGGCCAATTGGCGTGGGTTGCTAACTAACAACAAGCGCCAACGCCTGAAAATGAAAAAACAAAGAATTTCTCCCAACCAAGACCAGACTCACCACTTCAAGCAGAATCTAAAACAAACCCAGAAGCAAAGTACTGACCAAAAGAAATTTCCGAACAAGGGTAACCCTACCACCTACAGGAAATGGCGCGACTGTCTGCCTGTAATCCACGCCAGACAGGGGATGGCGCAAGTGATGAACTGGCAACCTGCACTGATTGGCACAACTGTCAGGCTAGAAAACGAGCCAACCAAGCCAACCATTAAAAGGTGAAAATTCGGAAAAGCAGAGGTCAGATCTGATCCTCTGGGGCTGAACCAAAAGCTAAAACACAAAAAGAGCCAGCCCAAAAGAGCCGATCAAGCAAGCAAGGCCAAGAAATTGACTGGAAAGAGAAGACAATACTCCAAGTTGTTCAGTTTGTAAAATAAACTGAAGATAGACTGAAGCAGCATTGATCTACTCCGCTAATGCAGGGCAAAAGCGTTTCGAAGGCTATCTGGTTGCACTTTAGGCTCCGTCTATAGCTTACAAATCAAACAACAAGCTGAATCCCTAGCGGAGTCGCCAAATTGTTGAGGAGGTAAATCCCCTTTGCGGACAGAGGCGATCCCTACTAGCCTAGATCGGTTCTAGCAACAATCAAACACGCTACAGTGCAGGTTCCTAATTGTAAATAAACTGACTTGCGAGGAAGGCTTACCTGGAATCCAACGCTGTTGTTTGTAGAAGAGGTGGTGCTCCCATTCCTTCGCCTTGGCAGATCACAATCCTCACGATCTCCGTGATCGGACACCTGCACATGCAAAAAACAACACAAACGCAAACATAAAATCCAGTATATACAACTATATGTCAGTCGAAGAGGACATAACTCATGAACATGATCAAGAACAAGAGTGGAACCATAACCAATAGTCACTTATCATTAATGAGTCAAAAGAAGAATACAACCATAGCTTCGACGCAGCACTCTCCTTTGGCAGGTCGTCAGCAAAACATGTCTCGATAAAGCCTGTCAAGGATGGGACAAGCCTCTCTCTCCGGGTACTCGGCAATAGTCTCCTTGCTTGGATTTGGCCTTAAGGGAATCAAGAAGGCTCTTGCAGCATAAGGATGTGAAAGCTCTTGGGAACTTGGAGATTATCTTGCCATGGAGAAGAGCAAGATTTTATAGAAGGAGGAAGGGGAGTTGGGATCCCTATAATTATGGGATTGGCCCTATCATCAAGGAAGCTTCCATGAGAGGTGGCAAACCACTTCCTCTCTGTGGAAATCCGTAGCCAAACCTCCCAACTCAAGATAGAAATCAATCCAAGAATTTGTTAGGATGAAACTTCCGCCTTTTATTTTTAAAAATCACCTCTTAATATGGTTGGCGCGGGTGCGGCTCTATGACAGAGCGCCAATTGGCGCACCCTTTTTGGGGGATTTTCCCCCTTGGCGCGAGGGCTAAACTGTGGAACCGCGCCAATGGAAAAAGAGCTATTTTTAGGGTTTTTTGCAGGGAGATGTTTTTAGGGCAATGAAAGCTCATCTTCAGAGGGATGCAATGAAAGTATTTTCAAGTCTTTTCTCTGCTCACAGGTCACGGAATGAGCCCTCCAATGTGCGGGACGGGGAATGGTAGGGACGGTGACAAATTGCTGTGTAACACTCCTTCATTTTACAAGCAGAGAGTTCGGGACTGTGATAATGGCCTCCTTCATCTAATAAGCAGAGGGCCAGTGACAGAGATTGATTTTAGGGTTTTCACTGACTGAAAGGAAAATTTTAAGAGCAGTAGGAAACAATTGAAGGCTTCTGAATAGAGAAATGGTGTTAAAAAAAAAGAAAGCAGGTGTACTGTAATGATCAAAGAGGCTGACTTATCTTCTATCAGAGTTTTCCTCCAAAGGCAATATGAAGACAAATGAACAAATTCTGCTGAGGTATGTGATTTCATCAAAAGTTTCCAGAGTTTTTCTCCTTGATCAACAGGCATGAAATCTAGCCATGATTTTCCTTTAGAAAACAGAGTTGAAATTAGTGGAAATCCACTCAAGGTTTATAAGTGGGAAGCTGGGTCAAACATAAGCCAAAGAGTGATGTTAATACTCAAAGAAGGTTTGTTTTTCCTGTTCACAAAGGTCTTTGTCAAAAAACTCATCAAAATGGACGAGAAGGTAACCTAAGCCTAATTTATGAAGAAGGCTTTGCAAATAGATGCATAGGTTCATAAAAGTGAAGAAAGGATATGGCAAGTGTCTCATTTTCAGGGAAAATATTCAAAGAAATGAAGCATGATACTGTCACAAACAAAAGACTGTTTATGAAACATATGAAGATACCTAGCTGTTGCATATAATTGCAGGAGAAGCCTTTAGAAGATCTCCTTTTTTAGTGAGCATATGTTTGTCAAACCCAGGTAAATGCAACTAAGGTTCCCACAGTCAAAAAAGGAATGACATTTGAAGGGTGCATCTACAGTCACTATATGGCTTTGAGCCAGGTTTTCCTCTAATAAGCAGCTATAAGCAGAGGAAAGACATGTCCTCCCTTAATAGGCAAACAGTGAAAGGAGTTTGGCCTTGGGATGATTTTATTATAAATGGGAAGGGTCATATCTATAAAAAAATGTCCAAATAGCATGCACAACACCTTATTACCAATGTTATTTGAATATGGGCCCCCTTTAGCACTTTCAAAGTCATTTGGTTTTTCATCATAACAGATGCATTTGTTTTAAAGAAAAACGTTCAAAACCCTCACAAAACAAAGTTCAAAGAAGTATTTGCTTTTTGACTACAAAGGGAGTGATCAACCATTGCAAAGCTTCCATGCGCATTTCAAAGTGACCTAGCAACATCCCCCTGGATGTTCTCTGACCGAAACAAGAAATTTTCAAGCGAAATTGCAGATTTTTGAAGGTTTAAGAATGTGCGACGCGCCTGGAAGAGCGAGTGGTGCATTCAGGCAAAAAATTATAAAGGAATTACACTACCGCGCGGCGCGCGATGCGCCTATAGGTGTGGTCATAACTGCCCGAAGGCCGACCCGAAACCCTGTCTATTACGCAACGCTCTTCCATTTCAACGTGCCGCACCTGTTTGAATGTTCAAAACACCTCCAAAGGGTCAAGAAAAGGCCACAAACCATCTTCGAGGTATTTTTATTTGCCTCCTTGGTGCATTCAAATTTCTAAAGGGGTGATTGTTTCCATGTTTTTCAAGACTAAATGGTGATTTAAAAATGGAGGTCTTGGTAGGAAAATCAAGGTGATTTATTAAATATATTGATGAAGATTGTTACAGTGGGAAGCTAGTGGAGTGTTTATATTGGTTTCGAAAGGCCTAATTTTTTTTCAAAACAAAGTAATGAAACACATGCTAGTGACTAGATAGAAAGCACAGTGTTATAGGTTTTCAAATGGTTGAAGGTGTCTTGATGGTGATAAGACAAAACTAACCTCTGTCAGCAAAGTCTAAAGTGACAACAGTGTTATAAGGTGGAAACAGTCCTTGAAAGGAAAACACAGTGTTTGTAAGGTGACATCAGTGAGCCTATTTTGAAAAAAATGGTCTTAGTTTGAATGCCTTGTCACTTCAAAAATATCCCCTTTTGAATAAGTGAAACAGTGAAACTAGTGCTACCTCCTTTTTCCCATAAAGCAGACAGTGGTGAAAGATCTTTTAACCCAATTTGAGGGTGTTTTTGTCTACTTGGGCATAAGAAACAAGTGATCCTAAGGTGAAACAATTTTGTAAAGAGAAAACAGTGATCAAGTCTGAAATACTCTATCACTTCAAAAGTCCTCTGTGTGTGGAAAAACAGTGAAACCTAGTGCAGCCTCCTTTGTTCCATGAAACAGAGTATGTTATGAAAAGCATTTAAAATCAATTTGAAGGTGTTTTTGTCTACTTGTGTGTGAGAAACAATGAATACAATAAGAGTGTTTGATTGGGGGAGGTGTTTTGTCTTTGTCTAAATACAAGGTTGTCTTGTTTATACCAAAACACAAAGGATCCTTGTGACCTTACCCAAACACAGTAACAATTTGACTGTGTACTACTTTATTTGATAGCCACTTGTTGTTTGGCACAAAGGAAGACAAAACAGTGATTTGTAAGGAGTAGAGAGTTGGTGTTAAAGAACCATTTCACACACCATTTGAAGCAGTTTTCCTTGGTCAAACAGTGACTAACAAGGAGGACAGAGTTGTGTGCTTGAGAAAACATTCCAAAGGCCATTTGAGACAGCTTGGTGTTGCAGAGAACATTCAAAACAAGATGCATCCCAGGCAAGACAGTAGGAGTGGCCTGCACAAGAGATTTGAGCCTATTTCCACTGAAGAAGTGAATGCCCATCCATCAGTGTTGTTTAATTTCCATGAGGTTGGGTGTTTAGATTTTTTCCAAAGAGTGCAAGAGGTGAAGAGCTATTCCCCTTTGACACATCTTTTTGCTTTGAGGTTTCAAGAGAAGCATTTTCAGCTAGCAGGCCTAGATTTCAAATTCTCTCCAAGGTCCATCTCCAAGGCCACTAAAATCCCTTATGTCGGGGATAAGTGGTTTAAACAAAGCCATCTGGACTCAGAAGAATACAAGCCCTTTCTGAAGCCTGAGCACAAAGATTCATGTCCATCCATTTTCCCCTTCTCATATCTATTGACTAGTTACACTCCCCTCATGAAGATCATCATGAAATACTTCACTTGCGAAGGAAGATTCTCCTGATTCTATGCCTATCATATCCGATTGCTCATGCATTTCACGAGGGCCAAATTGTTAAATCTTCCTTTCTTCCTACATAGAAGTCTTAAGAAAATGGCCTCCACTGTTCAGAAAAAACCTCCTTCTCAGCAGACAACCTACCTCTTCCATCACTCCCTCATCAAAATCATCATTCTTCATCAGCTTGAGAAGAGGGAGGTCTCTTGGGATACTTTCATCACCCATCCGGATTTCTCCACTGTCCCTCTAGTTCATACATCTCCTTCACCTTCTACTCACCATCCTTCGCCTTCTTCTAGCAAACCTATTCCCAAGAAGCTCAAGTTTACCATAGAACAAACAAAAGAGCATGATGATGAGCAACATCACAATGAGGCAGAACAGCAAGGGGAAAAAGGGCATGATGATGAGCAGAATCACAGTGAGGCAGAACAACAGACTCCTGAAGATGATGAAGGGCAGCAGCATGATGATGAGCAGCATCACAATGAGGCAGAACAACAGACTCCTGAAGATGATGAAGGGCAGCCTCATGAAAAAGGTGAGTAGTCCCATGAAGATGATGAACAGAGGTAGCTACAGGATGATGAACAACAGCTTAAAGAAAAATAACAGAAACCTCATGAAGAAGAATGGCAGCATGATAAATAGGTGAACCACAGTGAGGAGGACAACCCTCAAAAGGAAATGCAAAAGGACAACCAAGGCATCCATGAAGAAATCCAAGACAGTGGCAAAAATAAGGAGCAAAGTGACAAGGGTAAGAGTCCATGGAGCAAGTGCTAGCTGCCTCTCCTAGGCAAGGGGCCATGCTCTCTTCTCTGAAAGTGGCCAAGCCCTGGACATCAAGGAAAAGGGTGCCTAGAGTTGTAACTCCAAATGTGACTAGGTTCCTCCGAAGTAAGGGAAAATTTCCCAAGAAGTCCATTGTTGAATTTCCCAAGAGGAGGAAGACTAAAAGAGCCACCCAAAGAAAAGGGAAGGACAAGGAGGAAGGCAGTCATGAACAAAAAAGGGAATTCAACATCATCCAAATCCAAAGTGATGATAGTGACAATGAAGCCCAGATCTTAGAAAATCTCTTGATCAATAGATAAAACCAAATTTATGATTTGAGGACTGATCTTGATAGGGCTAGGAACTTCAATAACATTTTGCAAGTTCAAAACAAGCAGATGAGTGTCCATATGGCTGTATATGAGACACGGGCCAGCAAATAAAAAAAGGAGGCCTCCAAAGCACAAGTGAGATTGGAAGAACTCATGGGTGAGTTTGATGAGAGCGAAGGCGAAGATCATCCCAGGCGAAAGAGGCCAAGAACCATGGGGCTCAAAAAGGCCCTTGAGAAACAAAAGGAAGAAGAAGATGCCCTTCTCCAATCTACCCCTCTCACTACATTGTTCAAACAAGAGATAGAGAACAATCGGGAAGCATGGCTTGAGAGAGTTAATGATCACTTGGAGAAGAAATTGGAGAAGGAAAATAGAGACTTGGACCTTCAATGGATGATGACTTGGCATTATAAAAAGCTCAATCAGTTTGCCCGGCAGAAGTTGAAGGCTGCTCAGGAAAAACTCAGGGAGGCTAAAGGGAAGCGCCTGAGAATCAAAATTGCGGAAATACACCTCAAGGCTCCAAATTTTGGCCTCATCTTCACAACATTTTTCTGAAAACCCTTGAGGGTCATGCTTTCCAAGTTTGGGCGAAATTCGACAAATTTTGGTTTTTTGTCATTTTTGGGTTTTTGGCCAAAACTCATGGGCATCGCCATTTTAGTTTGGGCCATCCTCAAAGGATGAAAATGGTATCAGTGGATGCCATAATTTCAGGGGCACATACTTAGCAATTTTCAGACCAATTGAACATCATTTGCTCCCTTAAAATGGCAAAAAACACTCGCTTTTTCTACACTCTGCCCCGTTTATCAGCAAGGCCTATTTTTTTGGTTTTTTACACACAGGTCTGTTTTTGGAGGACTTCTAGTGGTTAGTTGGGAGAAAAATAAACATTTTTAGAAATCAAACACTTAGAGCTTTCCAACGAGCCATCATGATCCTTGTTTTGACATCGGGAAGGCCTCCAAAAGTTGCTGGCAATTCAAGGGACCTTTTGCTGATGTATTTTTTGAGTATTTTTGTAAAAATTGAACCTTTCAAAAGTGACTTTTCTTCATGTGCGTTTAACTATTTTTGTACATGATAAGTTATGAAAAGTCAATTCATTTCCCTTTTTCTAGCATTTTTTAGATATTTTGTGCCTTGGGCTTTGCAAAGCCTCAAGGACAAAATCAGATATTTTGGATAGGCCAATGAGATTGCAAGTTGAACCAAGAGGTTTTCCTCACTTTGGCTTATATATTCCAAAGGATTTCATTGTAAACAAGGTTGAACTTGACGAATAGATGCAATATATGGTCATATAAGCTTTGGAAGAAATACTTGTCTCATGCTTTTGGATAGTTTCTTGGATGTTCTTGGATGATGAAAGAGGATTGTTGTTGGATTCCATGACTTGGTAGAATGGTATAGTGTCTCTCTCTCTGTTTTTTTTTCTAGTTTTCATTCATAAATCCATGTTATTGCTTGCTATAAGACAATAGAGAACAAATTTGAGACATGCCCTTGGAGGCACCTCAAATTTCCTGTTTCTTTATAGTTTCCATGTTTTCTTCATTCTTAGTCATATTAAAAAATCATTGATTGCTCTTTAATAACTGAAGAATATTGTTTGCTTGTTTTATTTGTGGTTTTATGCATGCTAAGTATGATTCACGGTATGCCCTCCTTACTCATGGCTAGCCATAGCTCCACCTATGAAACCTCTCTTTGATTGATTAGATTGTCATTTGTTGAACCAAGGAGGTCTTGTACTGATCTTTCCCTTTGACTAAAACTATGCAATCTTGTTTTCAAAGTGCCCAATAGCTTGTAGTACTATGTTTAGGAATTCCGACATAGTGATTTGAGTTGTTTGTCTGTCTTAAATGTATTTCCCCAAAGTCTGATAGCCATTTCCTAAAGTTAGAGAGTTATATATCTCTATGCATGGCTTGAATGTTTATTTCTATGCATTGATTAGCTTATAGTTACATTTCTCATGATTAATGGTTTTCCCTACCATTTTTATGTTGGCTATTAAAATATTTGTGCTCGAAATCCTTTGTTATTCACAAACTTGATGTCCATCTCACTCCATTTTTCCCAAAGATCCATTTTACCTCGAATCAAATCGGCCCTTCAACAACCTTGTATCACTATCTGAAAGTTTTCTTGACCTTTTTGACCCCATAGCCCAGTTAATCTGACATATTTTTACCTATCTTATGTCTTTGATCAGTTCATCCCTCACAAAATAAAAACCAAAACCAAAAACCCACTTCATAACTAGCCTAAAATCAGAACACAATAAGCAAACACACATATATCCCTTACACAAATAGAGAGAGCCCTCTCTGAGTCCAGGAACGCTAGGTCCTTGGGCTCTAAATATTGGTTTGATGTTACACTGTCATTTGGCTTGCCAATCAGCCAAATCACGGGACCCTAACATAATGGCGATCACGGTGAGACTTTTCTGAGTTCATTTTAATCTGAATACTTTTCAAAACTCACAAAAGCCCCTTTTTGAACTAAGCACATCTACCATTTAGCCACCTCATCGCCACCCTAACATAATGGTGATCACGGTGGGACCCTGAGTGATAAAAAAACTTAGATTCCATAAAAAATTCTAGTAGCCTTAAGAATACTATCAGATTGACTTATGCCACCACTCACTAACTTAATAGCGATCATGGTGGGACCTTCCGAGTTAGTGGCAATCTAAGTACTCCTTAGTAACTCCCGAAGTCTCAATCCAACTTAGAGAGCTTAAGTGTTGTTTTAAGAGTAGAAACTAGCTCTTTCACCATCTTAGCAAAATGACGATTCATTTATAGTAAAATCTTCCAAACCTCATAGGCACATAAAAGTCAAAAACCCCAAAAACATTCCCAGATTGGCTTTTCCCTAGTTACTGGTGGTGGACCATAACTACAACTTTACAAAAACAACCAAGTTCCACCTGGTGACTCCACTAGCATCCAGTAGGCCTAAAAACTCCATAAAAAACCAAAAATTTCATAAAACATACCTTTATGTTAACTTATCCTTTCGAAAACTTAAAACTTATGGTGCAAACTCTATAATCGGTGACAAACTAAGTATAACTTAGCGATTCAGAAGAATTCACCTAAACATAGGAGATAAACAGAAGTAACCTTGCAAAAAGAACCAGTAGCTTGTCCATACTGCCTAGCAAACTGTTGAAACCAAGTGAATCACTCTTCTTTGCAAGTTTTCATCTCAAAGTTTGCTATAAAATTTTTTCCCGAAAGCATCTTTGATAGTGTTGGTGGTGGACCATAGTTCTCATAGAAATCCACCTGGCGACTCCACTAGTCCATCTTTTTATTTTGACCATCCTTCACATTAGTAAAACCCTAGAGAGGCCATCTATCTGAAAAAATAAAAAATACCATCCTCTCTAAAATCTAGGTTTGAAATCTGGCTTCACGAAGAACCAACACTAGATCTCATCTAGACCCACATCCCCTTATCATAGTAGATGACCCAGAGAAGATTCTGTGGCAAGCTTCCGAAATTGGCAATTTAGCTACCGATAGGTCCATCCATAAAGCAAGATCAGTACCTGAAAACCTTACAGCCTTGCAAGATTCCCCCTTCGACTTAAAATCAGCAAAAACCCTTTTTAGAAGTAAGTCACAAAGTAAGATATAATTTGACGATCTTGAGCCACTAGATCTGCCACAAAATCCTAGTAGAGAGGCCTCGCCTACTACACCTCCCGACTTTCAGCTTCTCCATCACTTTGGCTCCTACCATCTCAGATCTGCTCAAAATCAGATCACTATTCCAAGTACATCCACCACACCCATCTAAACCACTACTGTTCAAACCACCACAGCTCATCCTACAAGCCCTCATTTTGTACATCATCCATTAGCTCCCATCATGGCAGCCTGGTATGCATCCTTGGTGTTGCCACAACCTTTGGCTCTCTTACAAAATGACTATCAATCCAAAATCTTGCACTTTACCGGAGTTGAGACTACCACAACTCAACAACATGTACATAGGATTAGTGATGCCTTTGAATACATGGAAATAGAAGACGAGACCATCAGAATGAGGGTGTTCGCCCAAAGCCTGGGCGGAGAACCCAAAAAATGGTTTAAGAGCTTAACTCCAAACAACATCCACAATCTCCCAGAACTCTACCAAACCTTCATAAACAAGTGGGAAATCTGAAAGAACCCCATTCAAATCCTGTCAGAGTATAACAATCTAAAACAGGAAAATTGGGAAAGTGTCCAAGGATACTGCACTAGGTTCAACAGTGTGTATAGCGCCCTCCCACCTCACTTCAAACCTCCACTTGGCTCAGCCTTGGAAAAATTCCCCAAAGGCTTTGACCCAGAAATGACTTATCAACTAAGAGACAAGGACCCCCATACCTTAGAAGAAATGCAAAAAGTGGCCATAAGTGCAGAAGCCAAGTTAGCAGAAAAAAGAGCTAAGACTAGATCAGAAAGGAAAGTCACATACCGAGATGAGGTCTCCACTTCAGCCCCTTCCTTAGATCCTAGAATAGATGACTTGGTTAGGTCCATGGCCAAAATGTGGGAAAAGATAAGTGAAAAGACCGCTCTCAGGGACAACCAGCCAAACCCTCCAAACAGAAACTAGAACCAAAACTTTAGGAGGGAACAACCTAAAAACAAACCAAGGGAAAATGACCAACAAATTAGGCCACCCTTTAATGAAAATTATGTGGAAGAAGATGATAGGGATACATAACCCATTAATGAAAATCATTATAACCTCATAGGGTCTAATAACGAGAGTGAGGTTTACCTCATAGAAGAAGAACAAGCATTCTTCTCTCTGAATCAGGATGAAACCAACTATGAAGATCTCAAGGATCCTGCCATAGATTTTCAGAATGCCATAGTAGAAGCTCACAGGCAGTATGACCTTAGAAGCAAAAAAAACCAAGACAACTCCAAGAAAGGTAGCTCAAACACTGCTAGAACCCCTGATACCATCCTTAAAAAAGCAGTGGACAATAACAAAATCATGGTCAAGAAAACTGAAAAAAAGAAGATAAAGCTATTCAAACAATTCTTGGCTCAGATGCTCCTAGTACTTCCACAAAGATTCCCGAGATGATTATGTCAAAAAATATCCCGAAACAAAGTTAGCAAGCTCAAAACTTAGAGAAAGTCATGGCTGAAAAAACTGAAGAAAACCTGTCTAAACTACAAGCACCTTTCAGTTTTTAGGGAGAAATCGCCAAAATAAAGATTACCATGCCTCTTACTGAACTTATCACCCAAGGCTCTTATAAATCCCAAGTGTTAAAGGTCCTGAATATAGGAAATGATGCGCACACCCTTAATCTAGCTGATGACACTCTCGAAGTGTTGTTTGGTCCAAAAATAGAAGGGAAATTTCAAAAATGAACCACTCTTCCCTTTTACATCAGTCCGAATATCCATGACCAAATCCTTCACAATGCCATGCTAGACTCCGAAGCCTCGCATAATCTCATGTTGAAGTTTGTAATGGAAATATTAGGCCTAGAAATCACAAGACCATACAAAGACCTATATTCATTTGATTCGAGTAGAGTCAAATGTCTAGGCTTGATCAAAGATCTTTGTTTCAGTTTGGCCCAAGTACCTGCAAAACATCTGATCATGGACATAGTGGTAGCAGACATCCCTCCCAAGTATGGAATTCTTTTATCCAAATCTTGGGGAGCCAAGCTTCAGGGGAATATTCAACTTGATATATCCTACGCCACTATTCATGTGTTTGACCAAACTAGAATACTCTACTGAGAATCACACATGAAATATATGATTAGCAGCCAAGAGAGGCCAGATAACATCCCGATGTACTCCTTGCATTCTGATTTGAACTCTTTCATTTTACACACTGATGGGGACATTGAAAAACACTCAGAAGGCTTTGAAACAAACATAGACACACCACATCAGCTGCCCCAAGTTATCTATGATGAACTAGACACTCAGAATTATCATAATCATGAGCAGCTATGTCTTGAGGAAAGAGAGTGTGTTCCTTTTGAAACAGGGATAAAGCAAGAAGCAAAAACCATTATGTACTATCAAGAAAATTTCTCAAACCTTAGGCAAACATCAGAAGTTACATCAGGAATCTTTTTCAGAATAGAGGCATTAGAAGACTTACATATCACAAACCTCTTTGGAACTCAGGGGCAGGGAAGCTTAATGTTCTTTCCAAACCTTAAGGATTTACCATCACATAACTCTACCATTTCAAATGAAACCTTGAGTGTAGCCACAATAGCTAAAAATCCAGAAAAGACGCCTGATAAACTTCTTATGAGAGGAGATGATGACTGCAGTCTGAATATACGTGAGTTACTTGAACTAGCTAACATTCTGTCACTCCACCAAAGGCTTAGAACTGCTAGAATTGGAAATCTTATTCAAAATACTACTTCATACAGACAAAATAGTGAGAAACACTATGCCACTGCCATCACTCCAAGAAACGACTTCAACAAAAGAAAATACAAAAATCTAAACCAATTAGTAATAGTCAAAGATAAAATAGCTGGTCATAGGGTCTGTTTTGATTTTAGAAGCACTAATACACACCCTTGTGACAAAATTTTTATCCTTCCTGCCCAAGACCATGATATACCAATGATAAGTGCTTTTAATCATATGTCTTTGCAAGATGATGTTTTAGGTTATAGTCAAATGATTCCTTTGCAAAACAGACAGCTCAAAGAATTTTTCTAGTATGCTGGAAGTAGTTCCAGTTTCAAACCCATAATTTCAAAACCACCGGATATCAAAAATATGCTCCTAAAAGCCATGTATCTAGTTCTGAATCTCTACATTCTGATGTACCTTGATGATGTCATCAAATACTTTAAAAATGACAAAGAATATTTTCATTATTTGAAAAAGATGTACAACAAAGGAAGGAGTGGAAATCAGAGGTATAAAGAGGCATAGCGGGAAGATACGGGGTTGTTCAGAGATTAATGCATGAATCCTTATGTCATGCTTGAAAGAGAGAATTTTCCAAATTTTTCTTTTCAAGAGCTAAGTGGACCAAGAGTGGTAGGAGATCCTTATGAGGATAAGATGCTTAAGTTTCGTCATTTCCAAGATTTCTAAGTCAAAAAAATTTCAATCATTGTATATACCATTGTTTGAAAAAAAGATTAAAAAACAGAAATTTCAAAAACAATAGAAAAATAGAAAAAGAGGGCGGTTTGAAAAATAGAAAGAAGGCCCCATTTTCAAAAAATATTCATTTAGAAAGCGCGCAAGTCTAAATGCCGCTACTAGTGCTCAAATGTGTTTTTCAGTTATCTAGCCTAATCATAACTGAACACATTTTAAATTTATTTGTTGATAAGTTAGTGAGTGGAAAAGATGGTCAACATTGTGTAAGCTTGACTTATCAAAGAGAGTAGATTAGGAAAAGACACTGGTTCCACATTCTCAAAACAGAACCAAAGAGGAAATCAGGGATGAAAAACAAATTATGTATCATAGCCTTGTTTTTTCTAGATTTCATTTTATGCAAAATAATGTTTTTGTGCAGTGTGTCTTTCATGCCACATGTACATGACAAATCAGACTGTCTAATCCTTATTTGGTCATTTTTCAATTTCAGGTTTTAGATTAGAGAATAAAATGCTATCAAAAAACCTAAACTTGACAGTCGATCTAGCATAGGTAGAGAAACAAAGGAGTTCATCAGCTTAATCTGAACTCCCAGCAGATATAAGTGTAGAACTAGATAGGTTCATTTTTTGAAAAAATATATTATGTCAAAGGGTTGCTAGTCCAAATGCACCCAAAAGAAGAAAAAATGTTAGGAAAGATAGTGGGGTAGGTAGAAATATCATTGATGCTAATCATGCTGTCAATTTTCAGAAATAGCATCAAAGAAGAAAGAAATTTGCACCAATGGATAAAGGAAATGGTCTTCATAAGCCAAATATCTTCCATTCTGGACACCTCCTGAAAAAGAGCTGCCCTCCCCAAATGGAGCCACTGTTAGTCATCGGTATTTTTCACTTGTTGGTGATGACTAGTTGTTATAGTCAAGTTTTCTAGCAGCTGATCTCAAAAATTTTCAAATTTTCCAGCTGGAAAACACCCATAAACATTTTTGCCCTCCTGCCTTTTCAATCAGCCCATGATGAGATAAAACCTGATTGTTAGGCCCTATCTAGCCTCAAGCCATACTAGCTTGTTCATCAGCTCCAAAGAAAACAATCCAAATCTGTCCAAGTAGTCTCCCCTAAGTTAGGTAGTGGCGCTTTAGGAATTTCTCCCTGGGAAAACTATCCTAAAGCCAAAGAACCTCTATCTATTATCAACCAGTCCTAATAGACTTTCCTTCTGCAAATAAATTTTGGTTACACCCTTAAGTCGCGCCACTAACAAGCCTTGAAGTCTCAGCAATGCATATGCCATAGGTCAAACTAATATTAGGTAGTTTTACAGTGTTTCAATGGATCTTTCAAGAGCAGAAGTGTACCAGTATTCCAAAAGACAGTATTAAACTCAACATGAGAAGACAACTTCTTCTCATGTGGTTTTGAGCCTGGGATGCAGCTACATGGCAGAAAGTTTTTTCATTAAGCTCCTGTAATCACAGTTAAAGGTTAGTGAATTATAAATGACAAGAAATGCTTTGCAGATACTAGCCAAATTGCTTGTGATGTCTAAAGAGGCGCAAAGGTATTTGGAAAGAAGAATTACATCTCTCAGAGAAATTCCCATCATGACTTATTGTCAGTTTGTCATTTTCATTTGCTCAAGCATGAATAGGCAGTAAAAGGAAAGATAACACTGTTTAAAAGCTAATGAAATGGCATCACTGAGAAAACCTCCTCCATACATGAGTAGAGGGTTGAAAGACTGAGAAAACCTCCTTCATTTTACAAGTAGAGGGTTTGGCACTATGATAATGGCCTCCTTCATCTAATAAGTATAGGGCTAGCGACAAAGATTTATTTTAGGGCTTTCACTGATTAAAAGGCAAATTTTAAGAGAAATAGGAAACAATTGAAGGCTTCTGAATAGAGAAATGGTGTTAAAAACAAAGAGAGTAGGGGTACTATAATGATCAAAGAGGCTAACTTATCTTCTATCAGAGTTTTCCTCCAAAGGCAATCTAAAGACAAATGAACAAATTCTATTGAGGTATTTGATTTCATCAAAAGTTTCCAGATTTTTTCTCCTTGATCAACAGGCATGAAATCTAGCCATGATTTTCCTTCAGAAAACAGAGTTGAAATTAGTGGAAATCCATTCAAGGTTTATAAGTGGGAAGCTGGGTCAAACATAAGCCAAAGAGTGATGTTAATACTCAAAGAAGGTTTGTTTTTCCTGTTCACAAAGGTCTTTGTCAAAAAACTCATCAAAATGGATGAGAAGGTAACCTAAGCCTAATTTCTGAAGAAGGATTTGCAAATAGACGCATAGGTTCATAAAAGTGAAGAAAGGATATGGCAAGTGTCTCATTTTCAGGGACAATATTCAAAGAAATGAAGCATGATACTGTCACAAACAAAAGATTGTTTATGAAACATATGAAGATACCTAGCTATTGCATATAATTGCAAGAGAAGCCTTTAGAAGATCTCCTTTAGTGGTGAGCATATATTTGTCAAACCCAGGTAAATGCAACTAAGGTTCCCACAGTCAAAAAAGGAATGACATTTGAAGGGTGCATCTACAGTCACTATATGGCTTTGAGCCAGGTTTTCCTCTAATAAGCAGATATAAGCAGAGGAAAGACATGTCCTCCCTTAATAGGCAAATAGTTAAAGGAGTTTGGCCTTGGGATGATTTTCTTATAAATGAGAAGGGTCATATCTATAAAAAACTATCCAAATAGCATGCACAACACCTTATTACCAACGTTATTTGAATATGGGCCCCTTTTATCACTTTCAAAGTAATTTGGTTTTTCAACATAACAAAGGCATTTGTTTTAAAGAAAAACGTTCAAAACCCTCACGAAACAAAGTTCAAAGGAGTGTTGGCTTTTTTACTACAAAGGGAGTGATCGACTGTTGCAAAGCTTCCATGCGCATTTCAAAGTGGCCTAGCAACATCCCCCTAGCTGCTCTCTGACTGAAACAAGGACTTTTCAAGCGAAATTACAGATTTTTGGAGGTTTAAGACTGCGCGGCGCGCCTGGAAGAGTGCGTGGTGCATTCAGGAAAAAAATTATAAAGGCATTACACCACCGCGCGACACACCTGTAGCGGCGTGCGGCGTGCCTGTAGGTGGCGCTCTTCGATTTCAACGTGTCGCACCTGTTTGAATGTTCAAAACGCCTCCAAAGGGTCTTGAAACCTACTCAACTCATCAAGAAAAGGCCACAAACCATCTTCGAAGTATTTTTATTTGCCTCCTTGGTGCATTCAAATTTCTAAAGGGCTGATTGTTGCCATGTTTTTCAAGACTAAATGGTGATTTAAAAATGGAGGTCTTGGTAGGAAAATCAAGGTGATTTGTTAAATATATTGACGAAGATTGTTACAGTGGGAAGCTAGTGGAGTGTTTATATTGGTTTCAAAAGGCCTAAACTGTTTTCAAAACAGAGTAATGAAACATATGCTAGTGACTAGATAGAAAGCATAGTGTTATAGGTTTTCAAATGGTTGAAGGTGTCCTGACGGTGATAAGACAAAACTAACCTCTGTCAGCAAAGTCTAAAGTGACAACAGTGTTATAAGGTGGAAACATTCCTTGAAAGGAAAACACAGTGTTTGTAAGGTGACATCAGTGAGCCTATTTTGAAAACAGTGGTCTTAGTCCGAATGCCTTGTCACTTCAAAAATATCCCCTTTTGAATAAGTGAAACAGTGAAACTAGTGCTGCCTCCTTTGTCCCATAAAGCAGACTGTGGTGAAAGATCTTTTAACCCAATTTGAGGGTGTTTTTGTCTACCTAGGCATAAGAGCAAGTGATCCTAAGGTGAAACGGTTTTGTAAAGAGACAATAGTGATCAAGTCTGAAATACTCTGTCACTTCAAAATTCCTCTTTGTGTGGAAAAACAGTGAAACCTAGTGCAACCTTCTTTGTTCCATGAAACAGAGTATGTTATGAAAAGCATTTAAAATCAATTTGAAGGTGTTTTTGTCTACTTGTGTGTGAGAAACAGTGAATACAAGAAGAGTATTTGATTGGGGGAGGTGTTTTGTATTTGTCTAAATACAAGGTTGTCTTGTTTATACCAAAACACAAAGGATCCTTGTGACCTTACCCAAACACAGTAACAATTTGACTGTGTACTACTTTATTTGATAACCACTTGTTGTTTGGCACAAAGGAAGACAAAATAGTGATTTGTAAGGAGCAGAGATTTGGTGTTAAAGAACCATTTCACACAGCATTTGAAGCAGTTTTCCTTGGTCAAACAGTGACTAACAAGGAGGACAGAGTTGTGTGCTTGAGAAAACATTCCAAAGGCCATTTGAGATAGCTTGGTGTTGCAGAGAACATTCAAAACAAGATGCATCCCAGGCAAGACAATAGGAGTGGCCTGCACAAGAGATTTGAGCCTGTTTCCACTGAAGAAGTGAACGCCCATCCATCAGTGTTGTTTAATTTCTATGAGGTTGGGTGTTTAGATTTTTTCCAAAGAGTGCAAGAGGTGAAGAGCTATTCCCCTTTGACACATATTTGTGCTTTGAGGTTTCAAGAGAAGCATTTTCAGCTGGCAGGCCTAGATTTCAAATTCTCTCCAAGGTCCATCTCCAAGGCCACTAAAATCCCTTATGTCAGGGAGAAGTGGTTTAAACAAAGACATCTAGACTCAGAAGAATACAAGCCCTTTCTGAAGCCTGAGCACAGAGATTCATGTCCATCCATTTTCCCCTTCTCGTATCTATTGACTAGTTACGCCCCCCTCATGAAGATCATCATGAAACATTTCACTTGCGAAGGAAGATTCTCTTGAGTCTATGCCTGTCATATCCGATTGTTCATGCATTTCACGACGGCCAAATTGTTAAATCTCCCTTTTTTCCTACACAGAAGTCTTGAGAAAATGGCCTCCACTGTTCAGAAAAAACCTCCTTCTCAACAGATAGCCTGCCTCTTCCATCACTCCCTCATCAAAATCATCATTCTTCATTAGCTTGAGAAGAGGGAGGTTTCTTGGGATACTTTTATCACCCATTTGGATTTCTCCACTGTCCCTCCAGTTCATACATCTCCTTCACCTTCTACTCACCATCCTTCGCCTTATTTTAGCAAACCTATTCCCAAGAAGCTCAAGTTTACCATAGAACAAACAAAAGAGCATGATGATGATGAGCAGCATCACAGTGAGGCAGAACAACAAGGGGAAGAAGGGCATGATGATGAGAAGCATCATAGTGAGGTAGAACAACAGACTCCTAAAGATGATGAAGGGCAACAACATGATGATGAGCAACATCACAATGAGGCAGAACAACAGAATCCTGAAGATGATGAAGGGAAGCCTCATGAAAAAGGTGAGAAGTCCCATGAAGATGATGAAAAAAGGCAGCTACAGGATGATGAACAGCAGCTTCAAGAAAAAGAACAACAGCCTCATGAAGAAGAAGGACAGCATGATAAACAAGTGCAACACAGTGAGGAGGAAAACCCTCAAAAGCAAATGCAAAAAGACAACCAAGGAATCCATGAAGAAATCCAAGACAGTGGCAAAAATGAGGAGCAAAGTGACAAGGGTAAAGAGTCCATGGAGCATGTGCTAGCTGCCTCTCCTAGGCAAAGGGCCATGCTCTCTTCTCCGAAAGTGGCCAAGCCCCAGACATCAAGGAAAAGGGTGCATAGATTTGTAACTCCAAATGTGACTAAGGCCCTCCGAAGCAAGGGAAAATTGCCCAAGAAGCCCATTCTTGAATTGCCCAAGAGGAGGAAGACTAAAAGAGCCACCCAAAGCAAAGGGAAGGACAAGGAGGAAGGTAGTCATGAACAGGAAAGGGAATTCGACATCATCCAAATCCAAAGTGATGATAGTGATAATGAAGCCCAGATCTTAGAAAATCTCTTGATCAATAGAGAAAACCAAATTGATGCTTTGAGGACTGATCTTGATAGGTCTAGGAACTTCAATCACTTTTTGCAAGTTCAAAACAAGCAGATGAGTGTCCATATGGTTGTATATGAGACACGGGCCATCAAATACAAAAACGAGGCGTCCAAAGCACAAGTTAGATTGGAAGAACTCATGGGTGAGTTTGATGATAGTGAAGGTGAAGATCATCCCAAGCGAAAGAGGCCAAGAACTATGGGGCTCAAAAAGGCCCTTGAGAAATAAAAGGAAGAAGAAGATGCCCTTCTCCAATCTACCCCTCTCACTACATTGTTCGAACAAGAGATAGAGAACAAACGGGAAGCATGGATTGAGAGAGTTAATTATCACTTGGAGAAGGCAAATAGAGACTTGGACCTTCAACGGAGGATGACTGGGCATTATAAAAAGCTCAATCAGTTTGCCCAGCGGAAGTTGAAGGCTACTCAGGAAAAACTCAAGGAGGCTAAAGGGAAGCGCCCAGCACCAAAATTGAGGAAAGACACCTCAAGGCTCCAAATTTTGGCCTCATCTTCACAACATGTTTCTGAAAACCCTTGAGGGTCATGCTCGCCAAGTTTGGGCAAAATTTGACAAATTTTTGTTTTTTGTCATTTTTGGGTTTTTGGCCAAAACTCATGGGCATCGCCATTTCAGTTTGGGGCATCCTCAAAGGATGAAAATGGTATCAGTGGATGCCATAATTTCAAGGGAGCATACTCAACGATTTTTATACCAATTGAAGATCATTTTCTCCCCCAAAATGACGAAAAACACTCGCTTTTTCTACACTCTGCCCCGTTTATCAGCAAGGCCTATTTTTTTGGTTTTTTACAAACATGTCTATTTTTGGAGGACTTCTAGTGGTCAGTTGGGAGAAAAATAAATATTTTCATAAATTAGACACTCATCTGTTTCCAACGAGCCATCATGAGCCTCATTTCAACATCGGGAAGGCCTCCAAAAATTGTCGGCAAGTCAAGGGACCTTTTGCTGATGTATTTTTTGAGTAATTTTGTAAAAATTGAACCTTTCAAAAGTGACTTTTCTTCATGTGCGTTTAACTATTTTTGTACATGATAAGTTATGAAAAGTCAATTTATTTCCCTTTTTTAGCATTTTTTAGATATTTTATTAGATATTTTGTGCCTTGGGCTTTGCAAAGCCTCAAGGACAAAATCAAATATTTTGGATAGGCCAATGAGATTGCAAGTTGAACCAAGAGGTTTTCCTCACTTTGGCCTATATATTTCAAAGGGTTTCATTGTAAACAAGGCTGAACTTGACGAATAGAAGCAATATATGGTCATATAAGCTTTGGAAGAAATACTTGTCTCATGCTTTTGGACAGTTTCTTGGATGTTCTTGGATGATGAAAGAGGATTGTTATTGGATTCCATGACTTGGTAGAATGGTATAGCGTCTCTCTCTCTGTTTTTTTTTCTAGTCTTCATTCATAAATCCATGTTCTTGCTTGCTATAAGATAGTAGAGAACAAATTTGAGACATGCCCTTGGAGGCACCTCAAATTTCCTGTTTCTTTATAGTTTCTATGTTTTCTTCATTCTTAGTCATATTAAAGAATCCTTGATTGCTCTTTAATAACTAAAGAATATTGTTTTCTTGTTTTATTTGTGGTTTTATGCGTGCTAAGTATGATTCACGGTACATGCTGCTTACTCATGGCTAGCCATAGCTCCACCTATGAAACCTCTCTTTGATTGATTAGATTGTCATTTGTTGAACCACAGAGGTCTTGTACTGATCTTGTCCTTTGCCTAAAACTATGCAATCTTGTTTTCAAAGTGCCCAATAGCTTGAAGTACTATGTTTAGGCATTCCGACATAGTGATTTGAGTTATTTGTCTGTCTTAAATGTATTTCCCCTAAGTCTGATAGCCATTTCCTAAAGTTAGAGAGTTATATATCTCTATGCATGGCTTGAATGTTTATTTCTATGCATTGATTAGCTTATAGTTACATTTCTCATGATTAATGGTTTTCCCTACCATGTTTATGTCAGCTATTAAACTATTTGTGCTTGAAATCCTTTGTTATTCACAAACTTGATGTCCATCTCACTCCATTTTTCCCAAAGATCCATTTTACCTCGAATCAAATCGGCCCTTCAAAAACCTTGTATCACCATCTGAAAGTTTTCTTGACCTTTTCGACCCCATAGCCCAGTTAATCTGTCATATTTTTACCTATCTTATGTCTTTGATCTGTTCATTCCTCACAACCTAAAAACCAAAACCAAAAACCCACTTCATAACTAGCCTAAAATCAGAACACAATAATCAAACAAACAGATATCCCTTACACAAATAGAGAGAGCCCTCTCTGAGTCCAGGAAGGCTAGGTCCTTGGGCTCCAAATATTGGTTTGGTGTTACACTGTCATTTGGCTTTCCAATCAACCAAATCATGGGACCTTAACAGTCTCATAAATACCTCTATGAGCTCCTTAGATAAATCAAGTACCTCTATTTCTATATAATCAAATACACTCATTGGTCAAAAAGCTCTGTTTTTACACTGTTAAGATCCAAAACCTAATCTCAGTCAAGGACCAAGTTAAAAACCTACCACTAGATTATTAGGTTTTCCCTAGGTTGTAGGATCTTCATTGGTATTTTAACCTCTGTTATTCTCATACTAGTTTTGGTTCTAATGAAAAAGAAGAGCAACACATGATTTCCCAAGAAAGAGCAGGAGGTCTCCAAAGAAAGCTACTTTTTCAATTTCAAAGTGTTGCAAAAAGTAACTGTGATTGACATTTATGTAGGAATGTTATAAAGTAAATTAGCAAAGGAAATTTATAGGGTAACTGATGAGTTTCTAAAGGAGAGCAGGGAGCACTGAGTCTAGAGGAGAGATCAAGTTTTCTAAAAACTGATTGAATCAAAAATATGCCAAAAAGAAACCCAATGCAACAAGATACATAAAAGAGGATCAAGCTCTCATCTCTACCATTTACATTTAGTGGTAAAGGATAAAAAAACATAGTATAAGCTTCAAGGTAAATATAAAAGGTTTTGAAGGTACTACCATTGTGTAAAAGTCTAAAGTTGTCAAAGTGAGTTCAGCATGTTCAAAGGTTAGAGGGAAAAGTAATTTTGTTGACCTGCCAAAGTAAAAATGTTCAAAAACATAATCCAACCAAAGAAGGCGAGCTTTGTCACTCAAACAAAGTCTACAGAACAGGGATTTTAAGAGTATCAATGGACAAGTGTCAAATCATAAACTCAGACACAAGCAAAACAAAAGGGTTAAAGAAATATCAATGAAAAGTTAAAAGGTTTAACAAACATTAGCAAAGTGGGTTTTCTTGTTTCAATTTATTTTCCTCAGTTATAAAGGCCCCTTTCCACTCTCCAGTTACTCATTTCATCTTAAAAGATCATCAAAGGCGGTGAGATAAGAAATTTTGAAATTTTGGCAAAGTTTAGGTAAGATTTCCCTGTGCTACACGCTTGGAATCCTGCGCTACGCTCCTGGAGGCGTTCCGCCATGTAAAAGCTAACTGTGCGTTGAGTGCCTGTGACCAGGCGCTACGCGTTCACTCTGTGTAGACTCGGCAGCCCGACAAAACCAATGTGTAGAGCTCACTTGAGAGGCCCAAGCACTACGTTCTCAACACGGCAGCCCGTGTATAGGCCCGAAAGGCACTTATGCTATGCTTTCACCCTACACAAAACCATCGTTCAGGCTTGCCCGACCAGAGACCCGAAAGAACCGGCATGCAACCTTGCCGATGATGCGTTCAACAGTGAAAACACTACGCGTTCAACTGTTCAACCCTGCCCGTGCGCTGCGCGTTCGATCTTCAGCCACCCGACTGGCCTGGCGCTGCGTGCCCTTGCTACGCGTTTGGCCAGGAGGGCCTATGCATTAGTCCAAGACCATAATTTGCTCAAAAACTCCTGAAAATCACTTCCAATGGTTTCCTAACACCTTTGAGGGGTAAGTATAAACAACACCACCTCATTTTCAAAGTTCTTTTCATTGAATTAGAGGAATAAATCCTAGAATTTTCCATCAATTTCACGAAGAAGAATTAGGGTTTTGACCTTCAAGGCAAAAAAAAAAAAATGTTAAGGGAAGGTAATAGTGATAGTGGTGAGGGAGGACAAGGGCCTAGAAGACAACAGCCCAAGGGTGGAAGAGTAAATAGATTTGAGCCAATGAATACCAATCAGTTGATGGCCTCTCCTATGACAGTTTCCTATTTTTAGAATTTGGGTTGTTTTGACTTCTGTGAAAGGGTAAAACAGGTCCAAAGTCACCTTGTGTTGACCAGGATTTTTATCCTTAATCTCCATGACCATCAAATAAATTTAGCAGGAGTGAACTTTGAGCTATCTTCAAATATCATTTCTATGGCCATTGAGATACCTAGTATGGGAGAAAAGTGGTTCAAGCAGGAAAATTTCGACCTGAGCCATCATCATCCTTTCTTGAAACCTAGATACCAAGCTGACTGCAAATCCATTTTTCCCTTTTCACATTATTAGAGAGATATGTGCCCTTTATGAGAGTCATCATGAAATATTTTACATGTGAGGGTAGGTTTTCTAGGCTCTATTCATACCACATAAGATTGCTCTTGCACTTCACTAGGGCCAAGCTGCTACATTTGCCCTATTATATTTATAGAAGAATTGATAATATGTCTTATATTGTGCAAAAAATACACCCTTCACAAAAAATGCAAAGTATTTTTCACCATTCTCTTATCAAGATGATTGTGTTACATCAATTGGAGTAATAGGGTATTCCATGGGAGGTGTTAATCACCCATGAAGTTTTCACAAACCCACAGCCTCATCATCAGCCAAATTTACCCTCATCATCCCATCCTCCTCCCTCCACTCCTCCATCACCTCCCACTAACTATGACTCATCATCTGCACATGTATCCTCTCCTCAAGAAAACCTTGCTTCCTCACCTTCTCTTAATGCATCAGATCAAGGAAAAAGCAGCAGTGAAAAAGAGGCAGATGATGAAGAAAAGGACAGTGACAAAGAGGTCAACAGTGACAAAGAGGTTAGCAGTGAAGAAGAGGCAGAGGATGCTGAAGAAGAGGATAGTACAGAGGCAGAGAATGATGAAGAAGAAGATATTACAGAGGCAAATGATGAACAAGAATATGGTGAAGAAGAGAATAATGAAGAAGAGGCAGAGGATGATGAAGAAGAGGCAGAGGTTAGCAATGAAGGAGAGGACAGTAAAGAGGTAGATGAAAATGAAGATGAAAATGCAGAAATTAGTGAAGAGGCGAACAATAATGAAGAAACTAATGGTGACATCTCTGATAGTGAGAACACAAATAATGATAAAGGCCACGATGATGTTAAAAACACAAAGGACAGTGATGAGGCAGAAACCATGATGACTGATAGCACTAATGATGATGACAACAGTGACGGTAAAAACCAAAAAATCAATGAAGAAGTTGATAACAGTAGTGAAGATCACAAAAATGATGCTAGCAGCAATAATGAGGGAGGAAGTGACAATGATAAAAACATTTCTAATGGCCAAGAAGGCCGTGAAAACAATGATCCTGATAGTGGTAATAATGATAGTGCAGAGAATAGTGCCAAAGACAGTAAGACTCCTAGTATTATTGAAGGAAATGAAGACAGTAGCCAAGGTAATGAAAATGTTGAGGGTGACAATAGCTCACAAAACCTAGATGATAATGAGGCTGATATCATTAAAGGAGAAAGGGATGATGACACAAATGAAGATCACAACAGTGATGTTAGCATGGAAGAAAATTAAAGTGAGGCTCAAGAAGTCAATCAAGAACACAGTGCAGAAGACAACAATGCAGAGATCAATGAGGAAAAGAAGGGCAGTCTTGAGGTGAGCCATGGTGAGGGCATTTAGATGGAAAATTTTGAGCTTTTCCCTATTACATATCAAAGAGGAAGAGGCATGTGTTTGCTGCCTCTAAAAGGCAAGGGACCATGCCATCCTCCTCAGCTAAGAAACTTGACAAAGGCAAAAAAAATATCAAAGAAGAAGAAGGAGAAGATCAACATGAAGTTGAGAGAGTTTGAAATCATTCATATTGATATTGACAAGGAAAATGAAACAAGGGTCACAAACTTGCTCCTCCAGAACAAAAATTCCCAAATTGAAGATCTCCAAGCAAATCTAGATAGAGCCAAGACTGTGAATAATGCTCTTGAGATGGAGAACAGACAGCTAGGGGCACAAAAAGCCATTTATGAAGCTAGAGCAATTAGAGCCTAGAAAGAAGCTCAAAGGGAACAGGTAAAGTTAGAGGAATTCATGGGAACCTATGAAGAAAGTGAAGATGAGGAAGGACAATCCAGAAGAAGACCAAGAACCATGGGTTTAAAGAAGCCCTTGGCAAGACAAAGACAACAAGAGTCTACCTTGGCGGAGCAACTCCCTCTAAGTGATCTACTTGCCATGGAGATAGAATATGATCAGGAGCCATGGCTATAAAGAGCAAAAACACACACTTGGAGGCAAAATTGCAAAAGGAAAATAGAGACCTTGACCTCCAAAGGAAGATTACCAAACACTATGCACTTAGAAACCAAATTTCAAAGGCCAAGCTCAAAAGAACCCTTACCAAAGTTCAAGCCCTAAAGAAGGAAAAAAGGTCAAAGAAAGCTCAATCTTCTTGCTGATGCTTCCATGCAAGCATCCCAAACATAACAAGGAAGAAAAATGTGAGTTTTAGGAATTTTTTGGGAATTTTGGATTTTTGCTGATTTGGAGGGCCAAGGGGGTAGCACCCATGGTGCTACACTTTTTCTCAGGGGATTTTTAGGAGGAAAAATTTACAGTTTTTGGAATCCTCAGCTCAAGCACAACATGCTCACCAAGTTTTAGGTCAATTGGATTTGTTTTGATCCTCCAAAAGGGTCAAAAACACCCTAATTTTCACCTTTTTGCCTAGTTTTCAGGACATGTGTTGCGTCTTTAACAGCCTTGGGATTTTTGCTTTTTGAATAGGTTACAGGGGTGCAATCATAAAACCAAGGTGATTTCTGGAAGTAGACTCAACAATCTTTCCAAAGAGCCATCACAGAGCCCATTCCGACATCGGGAAGGCCTTCAAAACCTTGTTGGAAGTTGACCTAGTTTTCTTGCTCATGTGCTACGCCCTTGGCATGGAAATGCATACTAAAACTCAGTGCTCCGCCTTGAAAGAGGAAAATTCAAAAATGTACATTTGGAAAGTTTTTGGAGGCTTGGCAGAGCCCAAATGTCAATTTTTTTGCCAAAAATGCTCGAAAATATATTTTGTATTAGATATTTTGTGCCTTGGACCTTGCAAGGTCTCAAAGGACAAAGTGACATTATGATTAAGTAATAGGCTTCTAGAGACTTAATTAGGGTTTATTCCTCCAATGCATGATAAATAGAGCATGGAGTTTTCATTGTATATGTTGGATATTTGTTGAGCATGCTATGAAATAGACTTGGAGTTTATTGGTGAAACTGGTTTTTGGTGTCTTGTGATGGTGTTGGATTGTGCTTCTATGGATCAAGCTCACTCTTAGGATTCATTAAGCTTGTTCAAATGATGATGTATTCCATATTTATGATTGTTTTCTTCAGTTATTCATTGTGTTTATGGTTCATTTAGTCATAGAACAAAAATAGAGAATGGGATTTATCTTCTTGATACCCTACTTCTACCTGCTTTCTTGACTTCTACGTTTTCTTCCTCAAACTTTTGCTAAATAAATCCTTAAATGATTCTTTAGTGTTACTGATATGTTATTTTAGAATGCTATTTGCTTGCAAGTAAGTTTTTGAGAATCCTTCATTGCTCTCTTAGCTTGCTTAACTGTTGTTTTTAATACTTTCTTAGCCTAGTTGATAGTGAGGAATCCTTCATTACTCTTCAAGTTCCATTATGCTATCATCTTAGAAAATTTTTCTTGCTTATTGGTTTGTTAAAGGATCCTTTATTGCCCATTTAACTCACTATGTTCACAACTCCATGTTACTTCACTCTCCCTTGACCTAATTAGATCCATTTGATCTTGCCAACTTGCCCTTTGAGCTATCCTTGACTCATTTTTACACATTTCAAACACTTTTGCAGATTCCATATTACAATGGATCGATATTCCCCACTCTATTAACCTACTTAACAACTTTCCCAACCAACCAAACAAAAAAATAAACCCTAAACCTAACAACTATCCTAAATCAAAACCTAAAAAGCAAACAAGTTCATCCTTTGCACAAAATAGAGAGAGCCCTCTCAGAGTCCAGGAAGGCTAGGTCCTAGGACTCCAAATACTAGTATGATGTTACCCCTGTTCATTTTTTCTAGCCAATCTAACAAATTACGGGGCCCTAACAAACATGGAGATATCTTCCTTGACGAAGCCACCCGATGGTATACAAATGCAGATGTGTCGTGGTCAGTAGGCCAAGACGCTTCACGACCTCTATTGAAATGAGTTTCTTTTGGATTCCTCTATTGACAATGAATTGCAGTAGAGAACCCTTCATCCACATCTAGGAATGGAAGAGGTGCTCCCCCTCCTTTGGATCTTTGGGATACTCCTTCTAGATCTTAGTGGTGGAAACAGTGGCATTGTGTTCCGCATCAATGATTTTCTTCCCTTTGTCATTCTACTTTTCCGGTTTTGACTCAGAATCAGAACATGCATCTAATTCGAATGCCTTCATCTTGACCACTAGAGACTGTTTGGCCTGACACTCACTTATGTTGTGAGTGGAGATTTTATGAAATTCACACCACTTCCCTTATGTCCTTCTTTCGCTTTGTGGTGTTTTTCTTCGCTTGCTGCTTCAGCGGGTTGTCCTAATTCACCCCGCTTTGTATTTCCCCTTGTACTTTGGTTTGGGGGCGCCCTTCCCTAGCTTTAGATTCATGGATCCAAAGTCTCACTTCTTCTGCTTAAATCTCTTCTTGATCTTGGCGGCATATTGATATGGAGTGATAAGCGAGGTAATTTTGAGGAACTCCATTTCCTCTTGACTGTATCTGTGTGAACTTTTGTGGTACTTGAGCACCAAGTGTTTCTCTGATTACTTAATACCCAAGTTTATCATCTTGTGCACATCTTGTTCCCTTTGATGCTGCAACATGGACCATTGAATGTACTTGTCCTCATAGCTCCCCATGGGGTAATATTTTTCCTTGATGCCATATCGGAACAAATTCCAAGTGTGCGCAGCTGAAAAAAGTGAGGGTTCTTCCTCATCCCTCTATTCACAATAGGTTTCCCACCAATCTTTGGCATGGGGGGCGGCTTTGAGGAATGAAAAAGTAATTTATTCTCGATCATAGAAATCATGGAATGAAGAATACCCTTCCAGAAAATTCAGCCATATATCTATGACATTTGCATCTATTTGGCCCTCAAATATGGGAATGTCAAAGTTTTCTTGAACCTTAAAAGGAGTGGTGCCTACAGAGTGGATGCTAGACGAAGATGCACCACCGGTGGGTAGTCATAGAAGGATATGGGAAAATTTATCCATCATCGCATGCCTTTGTTTCTTGAGGGCCTCCTCGAGCAATATTTTGATATGATATCCTACTCCCTCATCCTTTTTTTCTTCCGCCATGGGAGGTAGTCGAGGTTCGTGAGGCTGATCTTGAAAAGGTTCAACCAGATAGAGCCATAACTCCTTATACCCCGACCTCATTGGGTACATGCAAAGAAATATCGAGAAAGAGTAGACCGCTCTGATACCACTTTTTGGAACAAGGTCCGCTAAAGCTACAAATTTTGTACAATTTTGTATATTTTTGGTATTAATTAGTCTAACGCAGGGGTTTTGGGGTGGGTCAAAGCCCCAAACACATTGTAATGGGTCAAGGGTAGACCTAGATTCCACAAACCATGGTTTGCGAACGACAGGAAAGCGTTGGCTAAGTCGTTATAAATAGATGAACATTTTGAGTCTAGAGGTAGGCAAGAATTAAGTCTAATGCTAAGTGCGAATTGTTATATCTGTTCGGGTTATTTGGGTAAGGACTCCTATTGGCTGTGTGCGTGGAGATCCTCAGTATTGATATGTGCGAACCCTGCTAGGCTGTGTGCATGGGCTGTGTTTGTTGTAAGTCGATCTAATATTAATGAAAGTGAAGTATTACTGAAGTATCTGTGTGTCTCTGGATTGGTAATGGTTACTGAACGCATTTGTCATGGCTAATAATTTGCGAATGTATCTGTGTTATGCATATGTATATTTGTGATATGTATCAGCTGTGAGTATAAAGGTTCTGTGATGGTTTCTGTTTAGCTAGGAATAAATCTGTTTATGCTATAGGCTATGTTTATGATATCATGTACTGATAATTGTTGTTATGCACGTGGATGTGAAGATATCGAATATATTTGAATAGATCTATTGTGGTTAATAACTGAATATACTATGAAAGCCTGCAAATAGACCTGTGTAAACTTGGTAGGTTTCGAACTCGAATCTGCTTGACTAACCTGCTCTCTCTCAAGGTACGGAAACCTAGTTCTAGCACCTTCCCATATTGCTTCGAGTGAGACTTTGGCCTACGCAAGTAGGTCACTGCCGAAAGGGCCAATAGTATAGGGGTTTGTTGGAAAACCATAACCTTCGAACCTAGGTTAGGACCACTTGAGCCAAAAAATGGTTCCGTTGCCGGGATCGGGAGAATTTTGAGAGAGAGATCGGGTAATTACAAGGGAAATTTGGAGACCTGAGAGGATAGAAATTGAAGAGTGTTTTGAAAAACAGGTTCAGGAATTTTCGGTAAAAGAGAATCGCAACACGAAGTTGACGGTGGAGAAGTGGAAGAATAAGTACATTTTCACAGAAGTATAAGAAATTTAATTTGTAACATTTGCGAACGAGCTTTAGGAGTGGCTGGCAAGGCTCGTATATTTCTAGACATGTTGGATGGACGAGCAGTTCATGCAGTGGACTCCATAGTTGATCTAGCAGTTAGAAAGAACTAATAACACCATCAATCGTATGGTAGATCACTAGGTGGATAGTATGCTGGGAGTATTTGTGACAGAGTTTGCAGTCGATAAGTTCGTGTCCTATTCTGAGGCAGAGTGGAGGTTATTCAAGGGTTTCCAGGGTAAGTTTATGAAAACATTGCCATTATTAATCAAAATTTTGTTGTGTGAAAAAGGTATTCTGTGCAGCCACACCGAGTGAATGACCTCCGATCTAGGTGAAATCACAACACGAAGTGGTAAATACTACAAAACTAATCAAGAAGGAGATAGATATTTCCACATTCCAGTAAGAGATTCGACTGCGCATAGCCCTCCAACTACACCACCTTCAAGACAACATAGGGGTAAAAAATCACCTATGCCTCCACCTCCATCAGAAGACGAGATGGCCTTGCATATGAAGCTAGCTACCTTCAAGCACGTAGGGGATGAAGATATGGGCTGGTTCTGGTTTGTCGCAGAGTCAATATGGATTGCGCAGAATGTGGCCAGTGATGTTGTGAAAAGGGCGCAACTATCCCTTGGCTTCAAAGGAAGAGCCCTGTACTAGTATATGGGATATGTAGTTCATCATGTGAATGCGAACATTCAAGAGGTTAAGAATGCCCTAAAACAACAGTTTTAGAAGCCTGAATCCTACTCTCAGATAGTGAATGACCCTAAAATATTTTAAACAAGGGCCCTTTGAGTCTGTATGGGAGGCTGACCAATGGCTAAAGAAGGTGATTAGAGAAGGGGAATTTCTATATGATGACAGACAGTACAAGGAATGGTTCATCGCTATGTTACCGCCTCACTTGCACAACCCTATGGGTTAGCAAGCCATTGAATCACAGGAAAAATATTTGGAGATTGCTATGAAGTTAGAAGTCGTGCCAAAGGATGATACCCAATTCGAAGTACAACAAATCCAAGGGCAGTTGGAGGCAATGCACATGGAAATATAGAATCTGTGAAAGGACCGAGGGAAAGAAGCTAGCCTAGACGTATGGTGCATACGATGCAGGGTATCTAGCCATACCAAGGATCAGTGCCCACTGCTAGCAAACTGCCTACAGGCTAGGGGACCCAATCCGTTGCACCCTAGGGAGACTGTGGGACCAAGTGGACCAACATTGTGGTGTGATTATTGTCGCGTATCTGGCCTGCATGATACTAACCACTGCCCCCGTCTGGGTGCGTATGTTCCAGAACTAAAGCAACAATGGTGACAGTTTTTCTGATCACTAGGACATGATGAACATAACTGTCAAACTTGTGTTTTAATGATAGACCGAGGAAACCTATATAGGGTAAAAGCGGACCCTTCTTCACCAAGATCCCCCTCAGGCATAGGTGGCTCCCCAGCTAGGGGCAGGGGAGGGAGCAGAGGTGGAAGCGAAGGTAGGGGAAGAGGAAAACTGATCTGCTATAATTGTGGAGAAGTAGGGCACTTTGCGAGGGACTGTCCAAACCCCGTAAGAAAATCTTGCAGGTATTGTAGACAGCTGGACCATGTAATCGAAGACTGCCCAATTTTGATAGCAAAAATGTAGGAAAAACAACAGATGCCTATGCAAAATGTGCAGAGGGTTAAGGATGAACCGTGTGATGAAGGGCTAAGCATTAATGTCATAAGACATAGTGGTATGGCCACTAGAGGAGCTGAGGAAAAAGCTGCGGTTGAACCTCTTATCCAAAAACTAGTTGTCAACAATAAGGTTTGGACCTATAGAAGGAAAAAGGAACCTTTTTCGCAGCTCACAAAAACTTCACAAAGGATGAGGCACCTATGCCAAAAGTTCCAGCAAACCTAAGAACCGATGATGAATTTAAACCATTTCTACAGGCATGTATGAAATTATTTTGCAACTAGAAGGTAGTAGAGAATCTGCAAGCATTAATAGACAACTGCGTAGAGAGACCTAGCCCACCTCCAGAAGTTAAGGATGTGCACAAACTATACAAGAATAAGAAATGCACTGGTAGGGAAATGCGGCTAACAGCGTAGATTGGTGACTATGAAATGGATTAGGTTATTTTAGACCTAGGATCAGATGCGAATGTATTGCCTAAGAAAAATTGGCAATGAATGGGAGAACCTAAGTTGGAATGGTCCACTATCTAGCTGCGCATAGCCAACCAACAGAAGATCATACCGTTGGGGAGATTGTCAAAGATCATGGTAGATATTGCAAGAGTTAAGGTCTGGGCCGAATTTGAGGTAATTCAAATATTAGAAGATGCGGACCCCTATCCTCTGCTCCTAGAATTGGATTGGGCGATAGATATGGGTGGTATCATCAATCTAAAGAAAATAAGCATGGTGTTTGAAAATGAAGGTACACAGGTGATAGTACCATTAGACCCTGCGGAAGGAGAATGGTAAACGGAGCCGGTGCATGAAGAAGAGGATGTGGATCACATCTATAAGTTAACTGCGTGGGATGAAGATTGGATCAATCCTACGGCTGATGGTGTGCTTTGCTGGGAAAAGGACAACGAATGTTTCTCTGACTCCGACGGGGAGATGGAAAATTGGAAGAATTAGTTACATGATGTATCTACGCTGCGATGTATTAGAATCACAAAGAAATTCTTATGCATCTCCTCAGAGGTAAGAGAACTACCCTACTTTGATGGTTCTGGTAGTATTAAGGAGTTTTTGCGAGCATTTGAAGCTGAAGTCCCATGGGAGCGGAGGCTATGGTCCCTTAATCTAGCCATGCATGCAACACTTGTGAGGTGCTGGGACACAAAAAAGGGGGGATTCCAGGATTGGGAAGAGTGTCAGGATATGATGATCCTACAATTTGAACCTACGGTTCACTTGCGCATAAAGACATTCCTTGGCCCAGGGGACACGCGCGAGCATTTGTTCTCTTGGATGGAGAAATGGTGTGACCATACTGCAAAAGAATGGGTTCACCTATTTATTCATGCCTTGGGACCAATTCCCATTGTATGCTATTTAGATGTGGAGCTACATCATCGCACCTCCCACTGGGAAACATTAAAGGATGAGTTTTTTGGGAAATTTGGGTTAGTAGGTGGAACAAAGGTGCTTGACAAAGCTCTGTAGGATATAGATGCCTTAGTATTTGATGAATCACGCCCTTATGCAACACTTGGGGCACCAACATGGGAAACGCAAATGTAGGATATTGTCAACTGCCGCAATTTAGTAATAGAGGAGTGCGATGAAGATCCGTGAAATGTCTCTATCTCGGAGTCGGAGGGAGAGCGCATAGTTACTGGACCCCCACTACAAACTGTCGACGTTACTAAGCCTTTGAAGCTGCGAGAAGTAAACATTAGAATGGAAGATAAACCTAAGTTGGCTAAAATTGGGGACTACATGGATGATGATATAGTAGGAAATATTGCAGAATTTCTTACGGAATACCAAGACTTATTCCCGATGAAGTTCTCGGAACTCAAAGGGATTACAAGGGACCTAGGGGTCATGCACATCACTTTAAAACTAGATGCGTGCCCTGTGAAGCAACATCCTTATCGGCTGAACCCTAAGTATAAGAAAAAGGTTAAGGAAGAAATCGAAAAAATGCTCAACGCAGGTATCATCGAACCGGTCGAATAGTCAAACTGGGTAAGCCCGATGGTGGTTCAGGAGAAAAATAATAAGGGAGAGATACAAATCTGTGTTGACTTGCGCAAATTGAATGATGCCTACGTACGTGATCCCTTCCCGACGCCATTCTCAGATGAAATCTTGGATAGCGTGGGAGGGCAGGAAGCATACTCATTTACATATGGGTTCTTTAGCTACCATCAGATCAATATTGCACCTCAAGATCGCAGCAAAACTACGTTCGCTACTGAATGGGGATCCTTTCAATATACTGTCATGCATTTGGGCTCAAGAATTCCCCTGCCATCTTTTCGCGGGTGGTGGTTGCAGTGTTCAAAGAGTTCATCCACAAGTTTTTGGAGGTATATTTTGATGACTGGACTGTCTTCGGCTTGGTGAAGAAGCACGTCTTGAACCCGCGCATGATGTTGGATGCCTGTAGGAAGCACCAGATTTCCATAAATATCAAGAAGTGCATATTTTGCGTACCCTTCGAAATATTTCTCGGGCACATAGATGGTTGATCCTACCAAATTCACAATTATCATAAACCTGACAGTTCCTACAACTAAGAAACAACTGCATTCGATCCTTGGACATACAAGTTACTATAGGAAGTTCATTCAAGGGTACGCACTGATCACAGTACCTATGAAAAATTTCTAAAGAAGGATGTTTCGTTTTTTTGGGATGACGAGTGTCAAAAGATCTTTGAGCTACTAAAGGAGAAGATGGTCTCTGCACCTATTCTCATCTTTCCTGATTGGGCGAAGGTATTCCATGTTCACGTAGATGCATCAAGGATCGCCCTAGGAGCGGTCCTTACGCAACCTGGAGACGGATACATTGATCATCCTGTTGCATTCGCTAGTAGGAAACTCTCTAGTGCGGAGCGCAACTACTCCACTATAGAGCGGGAGGGATTGGCCATGGTCTATGCATTACAGAAGTATTGGCATTGTCTGTCAGGAGGGCACATCAAAATTTTTACAGATCACTCGGCTTTGAAGTACCTGGTGAATAAGCCTATGTTGGGGGAGAAAATCTGCCGATGGCTCCTACTATTTCAGGAATATGATTTTGAGATCATTGTCAAGCTGGGGAAATTGAATGCTAGACCGGATCACTTTTCCGGAATCGAAAGCGGCGAAGAACCAACCAACCTGGAAAAGGGATTTCCTGATGCACAACTATTCACCATTAAAGTAGTTTATGCGCACTTCGTCGACATCATTTAGTTCCCAACTACGAGGATGTCACCTGTGAAATATTCGGTACAATAGAAGAAAGAGTTGGTAACCCGCGCAACATATTTTACCATCATCGCAAGTAATCTCTATAAGATGGGGGTTGACGAAGTGTTTTGAAGATACATTTTGGAGCATGAAAGGCACGCTATCTTAGCAGAGCTCATGAGGGTGTAGCAGGAGGTCACTACGTAGGGAAGGCCACGATGCAAAAGATCTTGAGAGCTGGACTATGGTGGCCTACCTTGCATAGTGACTCTGAAAACTATTGTAAAACCTACGATAAATACCAATGAACAAGAAGGCCATCACGCCGAGATGAGATGCCCCTACAACTGCAACTGGCCCTGCAAGCATTTGATAAGTGGGCCATCGATTTCATAGGGCCTATCAACCCACCGGGAAAGAAGACAGGTGCGCACTACATCATAACTACCACTGATTATGTAACCAGATGGGCCGAAGCACAAGTTGTGAAGGATTGCACTGCAAATACCACTGCGCATTTCATTTTTGAGCAGATTATGACCAGGTTTGGATGTCCAAAGATCTTAATGAGCGACAGAGGCACGCACTTTTTTAATGAAACACTATAGGTCTTAACAGAAGAATTTTGGATCCACCATGCGAAGAGAACTTCATATCATCCATAGGAAAACAAAGCAGTAGAAGCTTTTAATAAAATCGTGGAGCAAGCATTGACTAAGGTCTGTAACCTCCATCACAGCGACTGGGACATATGCATCTTGTATGTTCTTTAGGCCTATCGAACCACCTGGAGGAAGACACTGTTTCGAATGGTCTATGGCAACGAGGTTGTTATGCCCATGGAGCATATTGTTCCTATCCTACGCATTGCAGCCTTTATGAACATGACGGAGCCTGATATCATGGAGGATCGTTTAGCACAGCTTGTGGCTTTGGAGGAAGATCGTTTCATTGCTAATTTCCATCAGCAGGTTTAGAAGGCTTGGGATAAGGCATGGCATGATCGACATATTTTACAAAAGACATTTGCGGAGGGTGAGTTGGTCCTGTTGTATGATAGCCAATTTTTGAAACACCTAAGGAAGTTCCGTCAACACTGGCTAGGTCCCTATACAGTAAAAGAAATCACAGAGGGTGGAGCTATTTGATTAGCTACCCTGTGCGACGATATGTTACCAAGCTATGTCAATGGCAGCCGACTCAAACCATATCAGATCAAATGACTATATGGCTAGAGTAGCTGTATGGGGTAGAGTACGCCCACCAAGGAAGGTAAGTGCGGCCATAGATTTGGAAGCCTAGAGGGGTGCGCAGGGGGTGCAGGAGTGTGTTAATAATGTAGAAGGTGTGCTAGAAGCGCAGGGGTGCGCTAGGAGTGCAAGAGGTACACTGGGAGCGCAGTGGTGCGCTGGGCACACAGGAGGTACAAAAACTAGCCATTGGAACAGTAAAACTGGGTAAAAGCAAATTTTACCGTTGAAAGGAGCGGACGGTTGGCATTTAATGAGGCGATTTTAGAATATTTTTTATCGTTTACTTGATGGTAAGTTCCAAATGAGGTTCACCCAACCATTGATCGATCCCCGCAACTATAAAAGTATAAGGATAAATTAGACAAGGGTTTTGTATCTCTTGAATAGTTTGTACTTGGTTAGTTTGTCCTTGGAAAGTTTGTGTTGTGAGAGCATCTGTGCCTATTGCGTCTCGTTCATGTATGAGCCTCCTACACCTTGTGACAGTAGCAACCCTGAGTTCATTTTTCACGCCAGAATGATGGCCACCAATCTCACTGAAATCTCATAACCTATAACGTCGACAGAACAAGAATCCGAGGAAGTACTGGAAGTCCACCCCGAAGTGGAGGAGGTCATGTCCATGCCCAACAAGGAAAATAAAAAGGGGAAATAAAAAGCGCAAGGATCAGGGAAACCCACGAAATGGGTTGGGATGAAGCCCCGCACCTCACCCTGAAATGTGAAGTCCCTGCGGGCGGTGGGCCAGGCAAGCTCGCCTTGGCCAGTAAAGAGACCCCTTGTCTGCTCAGGAAAAGGCCCACATGGTTGAGCCAATAAATTGGCTACCACCCTTTGTTCAGCTTCGCAAGCCCTCAACATGCACACTAAATAATCTTGATGGCATGCACACCTATCTACAGATGCCACTAACTTCGAGTGAGGTCCCCGTCATTGGAGAACCCTTTGTCAAGCTCCATGAGGTCAAATTCGATGACCATGACCTGGAAAATTTGTAGGGCTTCCCCAAGCTCACCCCTGAGCTATACCTCGAAAGGATACTAGAAGACGATGGGATAAAGATCATCCCCATGCGCTGGGTGTGTGGGTTGGCTGGTTCCTAGCTCTTGAACCTGCTGAGGATGCCGCATTTTGGCCATTACAATATTACAGACCGAATTGTGCGCCAACTACTTGCCTTGGTCCATGATGGCAGTCTATGGATCCAGGATCGCATCCCTATTTATGCCACTTTTATTCACCGGATTACTAGCCTCCCCATGGAGGGACCAGACCCTATGCTGCGCGTGGGCAAGAAGTACGAGCAGAATATCACTGACAAAGTGCGCGAGGATTACCATGTGCTACGAAACACTCGGGGTTTCATGATCAACACCATCAGTGACCCTACTATGCAGATGGGTACCTTGTTTCTAGCGTGCAAACTAATGTGAAAATTTCAGGCTGCCACCGTTCTCGCATACTTCATTCAGCTGACAGGCCGATGTGAAAAGGGGTGTGATTCAATTGGGCCCAGTACCTATGCAATGAATTCTTGGCAAATGTTCGCGAGGCCTAGGATCAGGGGCGCACATTTTTCTACTCTTGGTTGCTACTTCTCATTGCGTTGGTCGCATGGGAAGCTCCGGAAGATTCGGTCCTCCCTGAGCTCAAGCCTGATATGTGTGAAGGGGCGTGCTATGCAAATTTGTGGGACTCCAAGGACATGTAGCGCATTAAGGACAATCAAGTCTTATGGGTTCTGTTTCAGAGTGGGCTCGTAGCAGTTATAGACTCTTGGCCACGTTTTTCGCCCACCATCAATGATAAGTATAAAAGCATCGCCGCATTCCAAGTAACTATGCATAATGTACAAATCCGAGGCCGCAAGGATCTAGTGTGGGTTTCGCTCCCCTACATGGTTGATGATGAAGACATTGACCGCCGAGTTGTGACTTGGCCTCCGCATTGGAAGTTGGGATTCAAATTAGGTACAAAGGACTTGGCAGGGACAAGCACCACGAAGGTCACCCCACCTGTCATCACCAAAGAAACCAGAGGATAGGGAAAAAGTACGGGGAAGGGTGCAGAAGCAGCATCGCAAAAGGGTTCGCAGCCAAGAAAAAGTAAGGGGAAGGGCATAGAAGCATCATTTAAGAAGGATGCACAACATGATCTCGATGCAGAAGGTCAGGAGGCAGGAGGTGTTGACTCCCCTCGAGGAACAAATCAAACGGGTGAACCTGCTAAAGGGCCATGGAAGAAGCAACACTCTCAATGAACAAAACGCGACGAAGGCGTTACACTGATAGAAGGGGACCTCGAGCAGATTGTAGACGCGGTCACTTTGGCTACAGAAGACAAATGGCTGGCTCTAGAAGAGCAACAAAAATCCGTGGTCGACACCCTCCAGGCTGAGCTTTGTACTTTATAGTTAAAGATTGACACTTTGCATATGAGTATGATCTAGGTCAGAACATCCCCAACCACAAGCAGTGCAGTGATCAGTATGCCAGAAAACTGCCTCTGACCTATACTTGGTGCAACCCTCATACTGATTCCACACGACTTAGGAGTGCAAGTCCAGGCCTGTGTAGAGGTACAGTTGGATCTCGCCTACCTACCACATGAACCGCTGCAACTTCTTCATGTGTCCCTGTTTGAAGAAATTCAGCACAGGGATCATCAAGTACACAAGCAACTTAGTACAGCTAAGAAGATAATTGAAGAAAATACCACTAAGGCATCTCAGGCACAGGCTACCTGAACTCTTTTCATCGCGTAGCAGACAGAACTAGAGCACCTAATTAGTAGGCTCTGTGCGGACATTGCCAAAGACATCCTGGCCACTAATACCCCCAAGCCAAGATTGAGGGGTTGTTCATAGCACTAAAAGCCTCAAGGACTGAGATCCAAGTGGTCAAGACGTAGATGGAACAATAGATCGCGGACTTGTAGGCCAAGTTGCAACCAGAGACACCTCCGGAGGTAAGGGCTCAATGAGTTGTGCTGGTTACAGAGGCCACAAACGTGATTACAGGTCAAATTTCTCAGGGTACCCAATTATTGGAAAAAATTATGCATCTATGGACCAAGGTGCAGCGTGACCCTCTCCTGCGCGAAATCAACCAAGAGCTGTGCCAAAAGGAAGAATAGTTCGACCAGATGGAAGCTACACTAACCACTTTGGTCCCTACTTAGTGATTGGCTAGACTATGCACCAGCCATGCGATCATAGATGACATGGAGGCTCTTCAACAAAGGAAGAATACACTGAGTGATCACCTCAAGCCATGGGCGGATGAGGCCATCAAGCTGTCCCAAGATGTTGATGTCACAGTAAAGTAGCTAAACCAAACTCTGGAGAGCGTCACCGCTGCTATAGAAGGCTCTACTTCACAGAAGGTGGAGATAGCCCAAAATGCTACTGCATAAAGTGAAGGAGTGTTGTCCCCGCTGGTGCATGCCATCAAGCAGCTACAAGCAAAGATGGAGAACCCACGACTGCAGTGAATTGGGACGAGTCACAAGATTGTGTTGGGGGACTGTTGGAGTAGGGTCCCCCAAAGCTACAAATTTTGTACAATATTGTATATTTTTGGTATTAATTATTCTAACGCAAGGGTTTTGGGGTGGGTCAAAGCCCCAAACGCATTGTAATGGGTCAAGGGTAGACCTAAATTCCGCAAACCATGGTTTGCGGACCACAGGAAAGCGTAGGCTAAGTCATTATAAATATATGAATATTTTGAATCTAGAGGTAGGCAAGAATTAAATCTGATGCTAAGTGTGAATTTTTAGATCTGTTTGGGTTATTTGGGTAAGGACTCCTGTTGGCTGTGTGCACAGAGATCCTCAGTCTTGTTGTATGCAGACCCCGCTAGGCTATGTGAGCGGGTTGTGTTTGTTGTAAGTCGATCTGATATTAATGAATGTGAAGTATTACTGAAGTATCTGTGTGTATCTGGATTGGTAATGGTTACTGAACACATCTGTGATGGTTAATAAGTTACGAATGTATCTGTGTTATGCAAATGTATATCTGTGATCTGTATCGGCTGCGAGTATAAGGGTTTTGTGAGGGTTTCTGTTTAGCTATGAATACATTTGTTTATGCTATAGGTTGCGTTTATGATATCATGTACTGATAATTGTTGCTACGCACATGGATGCGAATATATCGAATAGATATGAATAGCTCTGTTGTGGTTAATAACTAAATATATTATGAAAGCCTGCAAATAGACCTGTGTAAACCTGGGAAGTTGTGAATTCGGATCTGCTTGACTAACTTGCCCTTTCTTAGGGTGCGGAAACCTAGTTTCAGCACCTTCCCATACCGCTTTGGGTGAGACTTTGGCCTGCGCAAGTAGGTCACTACCGAAAGGGCCAGTAGTATAGGGGTTTTTTGGCAAACCTTAACCTCCGAACCTGGGTCAGGACCCCTTGAGCCAACACCACTGATATAGACTTATGCAGGAAGATAATAAAATATATAAATAAATATAAACGTAGAGATGCAACATGAATGACACTTCATTGCATTAATGTCAAATACTGAAAAATGATTACAAACAGAATGGAAAATAAACTAGCTTGGGCGATGACTAGAATGGAAGGAAGGAGAAATTCTACTATGTAATATTCTTAATTATTCCTAAGCTAATTGGAATAGTCAATTTTGTTTTATTTCTTCGTTTAGAGAATAAAAGTGTAAAGGAGGTTCATAGAATTCCTAATAAAGAATAAATCAGAGCCAAATGTGAAAAAGGCTAAATCTTGGCTACAAAATCAAGCACCCTTAGGTGTGAAAGGGGCTGGACATTTTGACTGGGTCAACCTTGACCAAATCTACAACGTTGTCCTAGAGGAGTGCCCATCAATGAGGCACATCACAGTTTTAGATGGAGATGCTTGGTGTGAAAGGAGTGTTTTCAATGAAGGTGGTTTAGGGTTTGCAAGCTCTCAACTTATAAGAGGAAGAGGATGGCAGCATGAAAAGGTTGTTGAATGATATTATATTTTTGAAGTATTGTCTGATTAGAAATACAAGCTTTCTTTTGTTGTTTAGCCTAGATTGCAAATGTTGCTTAGCATTGGGTGTTCCTGATCGGGAATACCACCTCTTTCCTTGATAGGCCTCTTGGAAGAGACTTGTATTGCATAGTCCACTATCTGGCTGTAGGCCAAGCTTCTTCTTCCAACTACAACACAGATCCTGTTGAGGGTTTGGCTATCTTTGAAAGCTGCAGCAAGTGGAGGCTAGATCTACTCAGATTTAGACCATTCTAGTGGTCCTTTCCAATGGGGAAGACTTCTATCCCATTGGCAAGAGAGTATTGGATCAGTGGAGCATCAATTTCAGATCTTGGCATGTGGCCAAACATATCTTAAACCCTACAACCAAGTTTTACTTCCAGATCTGCATTTTCTGTAGGTGCTGTTGCAGGGTCTTTTGGCACAGCTTTTTGGAGGAGTGATTTTCATGTGTTGGGGATCTGCCCTTCACCTTTGAGATCCATTAGAGAGGTTCATTATATTGTATATATCAGATCAGATCTTAACATTCCTGAATATCTGAAGATTTCTATAGATTTGCATCTTTTGATCTCAGATCTACTCCATGTACTTCATGTATTGCTGAAATCCCCAAGGAGAATTTGAAGAAGGGCCTATCTAGTGTATGGATCTGTTACAGATCTAAATTTTCATGCAAATATATGCTCTAGATCTGAAGTGTAATCAACAACTACTGCAGCTCAATAAAATAACGTTGTCAAGCCTTTTTCAGTCTATATATGTGATTGCAGCACCTCTTTTTGAGGATTTTCTTCCATTGGAGACTTCTATTTCCTATTGTACATCTTATGGGCCTCATTGTACATTTTATTTGTTGTTGTAAATGTTAAAGAAGGGTTTCCATATTGGCCTTATGCTCTTACTTTGATGATTCATGTTATTTTTTTTGCATAACTTTTATATATTGTTGCATTCCCCATTTTGGGATATTACAATGGTATCGAAGCATCATCTTGGCACAACCTGTGATTTCTAAGAAGCCAATATGTATTTTCAAGAAAATAAGGGACATAAGAAGTTTGATTACACTGAAGACAGAGAAGACAAGGGTGAAACGCCTTTATCTGGAAAAATGAAAGGGAAAGAGTTCTCAAAAACTCTGTTCCAAACTGTGCATGAGATGAAAAGAGAAATCAGAGGAATGAGGAAGGAAATACATTCAGATCCCTCAAAAATAATTTCACATGAAGAAAGCCCTAGTTCTTCATATTGTGTGTGTCAGCAGTCAACCACACAATCAGATCTACAATGTTTTAGCATGCCTACATTCTTGGCAAGAGAAGGAGAAGAAGGAGAAACATCAAAGGAGGAGACTCTTGGTGACTATCTCCAAGAATATGAATCTCAGTATAGAAGATTTAGGGATAATCTAAGCTTCCAAGATTTTTGTCAACTTAAAGAGGAGAGGAGATCCAACAAATACAATATAAGAAGAGGGTGCATGTAGCACACTTTGGGTAGGTTCTTTCTACCTACTTTTGATGGATCACCCAAGAGCTCAGCCAAGTATTAGGTAAGGAAGTTAGACACCTATTTCCAGCTACATCAAGTTTAAGAAGAAGAAGCCATAAGAGTAGCAGCGCTGCATCTCCAAGGTAATGCTTATGCCTGGTGGTTATTTGAATCTTATTCATTGAAAAATGCAAATATATCTACTTATGCAAAGTTCACTAGGAGGTTAGTGACAAGATTTGATTTTAAGCAATCTGAAACTTCCTTGGGTAAGAAAACCAAGCCCAAGAGTTTAGAACCTTTGGATGAGTTGGGAGGATCCATGAAGCCAACTCCATTTCAGAACTTTGTTGAGGGGGTTAAAGATCTGCTACATGATTTTCCAAGGGAAAAGGCCCCACTTCAGCAAGAGCTTTCTTCTCAAGAAGAAGACATGTGGATTCCTTTTTCAAGAGGGGATCAAGAAAAAGGATCTCTTAGTGATGAGGCATTCTCCATTGATGAAGAGAAGGAAGAGGAAGAGCTAGAAATATCCTCCAGCGCTGTGACAGTAGGAGGAGATCTACTTTTATTTGGAGATGGAGGTGAATCAATTGCTTCCACTAAAAGGGCTCTTGTATCTTTGTAAGAAGCTTCAAGGGATCTTACATATGAAGAGCATGAGAAACATGTTTCTATGATGATAGAAAATGTGACAAAACAATGGAGGAAGTGTGTTCCAACATTGGATACATTCTTGGGGACACACACTATGCTAGATCATTCCTTTGTGATCAAAACTCTTGACACCAAGGAGATGATGGGTGTACATGGGTTAATGACATCTAAGGAAATCACCTTAGACTGTGAGATATTGCAAAAGGTAGGAGGAGAAGAAAAAAGGAGGGATCACAATGCTGATATGGAAGGAGATGATCCACTATTACATGGAGGAAAGGATGGAGAAATTGCTCCAATTAGAAGCACTCTTGCATCCTTAAGAGTGAAATCCCATCATCATGAAACCTCCACACAAAAAACAAAGGTGAATTTTCATAGTGGAAGCAGAGATATGATGATCCCATCTGTTATGCATATGGGGATGATCCATGAGACCTCATTGTCTTGTGGGAAACCACCTGGGAGACCACCTGATTCAGATTTGGTGAAAGAATTCTCACACCTTGATGCTCCATTCATAGATCCAAGAAGGAAGGGAGCATTAGAAGACCATACTACAACGCTGAGAGTGTTGGGGGAGCTTAAGGAGGATTGAAATATTTTCCCCTTATCATCATTATCCATTCTCTCATCTCATACTATGTTGAGAGAAAATGTTGCAAGAATGAAGAAAGATACCATCATGGGGCAAGGAGGGCAGTCCTTGGCTATGAAAACTCAGAAGATAATCTCACTTGGAGAGAAATTTTCCATACATGAAAGAAGATGGTGGCCTCACATGCATACTTTGGTAAGACCAAGGGGGTTTTGGATAGCTGATAGCCTTCCATGGGAGAATAATTTCCAAAAACTTCCATCTTCATTTGAGCATGTGCATATACAAGAAGGGTAGCAAAGAGGGAATAACAACCTTCCATCATGTACTCTTGGCATGGGATATGTCAAGGAGGTGATGAAGGGAAGGGATGACCTTCCAACACATACCTTTGGCATGGGAGATGTCAAAGGAAGGAGCAGCGACATGACAGACATTTCAGTTGATAGATCATCAGCGCTGTCATTTTTGAAGAGTCTAGATCCATATTGGAAATCCCAACTGTTGGTGGATTATTCCAAGGATATTCACACATGAATGATTCTTGATGACCAACTACATGATGAGGGCTATTTATTCCAAGATGGAGTCATGTATGATCATGGTAGGATCTTCTTGTCTAGAGCCTCCAAGCTCAAGGAGAAGTTGATACAAAGGGCTTATGAAGAGTTCTGTTTCAGCCACACATATTCCATGAAGCTCAACAACATCATCATGAGGAGCTACTATTGGGAGGGCTTTGAAGGAGAACTATATTAGAATTTTCAAATATGCATGCACCATATGGAGATGGAGCAGCAACATATCTCTATGATAGAGTTAATTCAGCCTTCTATTTCTTCTTTTGAAAGAGGAGATAGATCTATGCACCACTTCGTTTGTTTGAGGAGGATTATTGGTGAAGAGCATACTTATGTAAATCATGTTTTATTTTTTGATTTTACGTGTTCTTGTACCATGTATATGTAGGCCATGAATCCAAGGAAGAGTGTTGTACCTTTTAAACTTCATGGCCAACTTTGGGCCAAAACTATTTTTGAACATGGCCACTCCCTTGGTGGACAAAGGGAGATTTTGTATCATGATGGGTGCATTTCTAAGGCACTAAATATATCTCAAACTTTCAACCATGGTGAGATGATATGGGAATCAAGTAAGTGGTGGGGAAACCACTTACCACATCTTGATCTAATGCAGTCAAGAGATTCACTGCGCTGGTTCCACTTGTGGGACTATGACCCACCTCCATATGCACAAAAATTTGTATGTATCCATGTTTTTTTGGTCCCCTACATTGATGATGTGCTTGTAATTTTTATGGGGATGATTGGAGGGAGGATGAAAGGATTGGATGTGCCTTTTGGGAGAGAGATTCTCCATGGTTCTTATGTTTCATATTTTTGCGAAAGCATTGGACCATCCATGATTGCTACATTGGGCCTCTTGTTTCCTTATGGGATGAGCCATTTGAGTAACTTGAGCACTTGGGAGGTGCCTCTCACATGGGAGGAGTTTTGCTATGAATTACTAATCTAGAGGGTGATTCATTTTGTATGGATGATAGCTTGGAGATTGGAGCTTCATATGGGAATGAAGGTTCCCTACATTTTCAGTTCTTTCCTTATAGTTTCTTGGGGACAAGCAATATTTGGGAGGGGAGGACTATAATATTCCTAATTAGTCCTAAGCTAATTGGAATATTCAATTTTGTTTTATTTCTTTGTTTAGAGAATAAAAGTGTAAAGGAGGTTCATAGAACTCCTAATAAAGAATAAATCAGAGCCAAATATGAAAAATGCTAAATATTGGCTGCAAATTAAGCACCCTTAGGTGTGAAAGGGGCTGGACATTTTGACTAGGTCAACCTTGACCAAATCTACAACGTTGTCTTGGAGGAGTGGCCATAAATGGGGCACATTGCAGTTTTATATGGAACTGCTTAGTTTGAAAGAAGTGTTTTCAATGAAGGTGGTTTAGGGTTTGCAAGCTCTCAACTTATAAAAGGAAGAGGATGGCAGCATGAAAAGGTTGTTGAATGATATCAAATTTCTGAAGTATTGTCTATTTAGACATACAAGCTTTCTTTGGCTGTTTAGCCTAGATTGAAAATGCTTCTTCTTCCAACTACAACACAGATCCTGTTGAGGGCTTGGTTGTATTTGAAAGTTGCAACAAGTGGAGGCTAGATCTACTCAGATCTAGACCATTCTAGTGCTCCTTTTCAATGGGGAAGGCTTCTATCACATTGGCAAGAGATTATTGGATCAGTGGAGCATCTATTTCAGATCTTGGCATGTGGCCAAACATATCTTAAACCATACAATGCAGTTTTACTTCTAGATCTGCGTTTTCTGTAGGTGTTGTTGCAGGGTCTTTTGGCACAGATTTTTGGAGGAGTGATTTTCATGTGTTGGGGATCTTCCCTTCACCTTTGAGATCCATTTGAAAGGGTCATTATATTATATATATCATATCAGATCTGAACATTCTTGAATATCTGAATATTTCTATAGATCTACAACTTTTGATCGCAGATCTACTCCATGTACTTCATGTATTGTTGAAAACCCCAAGGGGAATTTGCAGAAGGGCCTATCTAGTGTATGGATCTGTTACAGATCTAAATTTTCATGCATAGATATACTCTAGATCTGAAGTGTAATAAAAAACTGATGCAGCTCAATATTATAATGTTGTCAAGCCTTTTTCAGTCTATATATGTGATTGCAACACCTCTTTTTGAGGATTTTATTCCATTGGAGACTTCTATTTCCTATTGTACATATTATGGGCTTGATTGTACATCTGATTTGATGTTGTAAATGTTAAATAAGGGTCTCCATATTGGTCTCCTACTCTTACTTTGATGATCTGCGTTATTTTTCCTACATAACATTTATATATTGTTGCATTCCCCATTTTGGGATATTACATACTAGTATGAGTAGGATTTCAAGTCTCCAACTATGATATATTTTTTTGATCTAAGTGTCATGTTGGATAATGTGAATCATGTTTATAGCAATTCAATAATATCTCTTCACCATAATTTTGGTGTAGCTTTGATTTTTGGAAATCAATAGTCCCTCTTCCAAGGATTTCAATTCTACTACTGTAATATTCCAAAAGGGAGAATGCAGTAATAATTAAACACAATATAATAACTCTAGCAAGATAAACAATAAATCTTAAGACAACATCAAAATTTACAGAGAAGATGAGCCATTTTATTATATTGGAGAATAATCAGTTACACAATGTACAAAATATGAGTAGATCTAGCCAAAAAGTTGGTCTAGAATCACTCAGAAAATATGCTGCAATAGGTACAGTGTAACAAGAGAGGCTCTGAAGAAAATAATGCACTTTCCCTTCAGCAGAATATGAACATATAGTTGTAGGCTGAAAAGGAAAATGTAGATCTACTCAAATCTGGAGCTCAGATGATGCCAAGATTCAAGATCTGGTCAATGTGATGGATTCCCAAGATAACCCAGAAAGGATTTTCCAGATCTACAACTTTGGAAAATCACCTCCCTAGGATTTGATCCTTGATCTGTTGAGAAATACAGATCTGAATTTAGATCTAACAAATAGATGGCTGAAATATGTTACCAAATCAGATCTATGCTTGAAGGGTTGATTCCTTCTTCAGATCTACAAGCTAGAAGCTCTAGATTTAGCTTCTCAATCCTCCAATGATGATTGCAGCTGCTGCAACACAAATGCCAACAAAAACTACGCTGTGAGGAAAAGAGAGGCATTCTTCCTGCTGAAAAATGCTGCAATAAAATCCAAGCTGATGGTGAGACTGATGGCAATGTGAGGAAATGATCCCTCATAGGATTGCTAGCTGAAATACTAGCAACTTCCTTCCTCCCTTTTGATCTACAAGATAGACAACGTAATTCCTGAAGGAAGTACTGCTGCTAGGAGGTCAATAAATTTTTTTCTGATGCCAGATCTGCAATGAAGCTCTGGGAAGCTGATCTTTAAGCCCAAGGTGATAGGAATAATCCTTCACTGATTCTCCAGCTGAAGTACTAAAGACAACTTCCTCCTTCCAAAATGATCTTCAGAAATTTGCAATTTCTTAATATGAATGTTCTGCAGAAAGTAGGAAAAAGAGATGTGGCACTTAAAGCTTGATGTAGATTGAAGTATAAGAATATTTCTAGAGCTTCTCTAAGAAAGAGGTGGGAACCCTGACCAGGAAAATCCTGTGCTAAACAGCACTTGCAATCTCTGCTAAACAGCCCGAGAAAGCAATGAAATGTCACATGAAAATTCCAGATCTGAAAATATCTTTACATCAAGAATAATCAGCATGCCCTCATCCTTGCCTTCATCTTCTTTATATAACATTTGAGCCTTCCCAAGCCTCGACTCTCATCTAGACTACGCAGTGTATGTGGAAAATATCCTCCAAGTTGGATTGCGTTGTTTGACCAAATCAACCATCATGTCTAGGTGCAATGTACACCTTCTCCATCAAGTGTGCTTTGTTTGCACATCATCCTCCATCACTTTATCATGAATTTCTCATGATCTTTTGTTTGACATCTTCAAGATCTTAGTTGACTGAATCAACCTTTTGTTTGATATCTTCAAGATCTTAGTTGACTGTGTCAACCTACATGATCTATCTCATTAATGAGATAGGTTCTCCAATTTCATTCAGATTAGTAGTCTCTCAACTAACTTATTATGTAGATATAGGCTTAATTAATCCACATTCACACACAAAAAAGTGGATATTTATTCATATTGAGGATTGTGGGTCCCTCCACCCTTTTATTTACTTAATTCATTAAGAAAATCATGGACTCTAATATTCCAAATATGATGTGGAAATTTGGGAATATTATAGCCACCCCCCCCCCCCCCCCCTGACAAAATGTTGCTTGTCCTCAAGCAAATCCAAAAGTAGATGCAAAGCCATCTATTCCCCTCCAAATGGCATCCACATAAGGAAGGCTTCCTCAATTTTCTGCAATGGGTTATGCATTTTTGGTTCCAAATTTGTCGTTCAAAAACATATAGAATGACTTTTAACTATATGGTTAGATGTCCTCCTTCTATCATGAAGTACCAAGTGACAACCATATGATGTCCAAAATCATCATCAATACATGAGATACATAAAATAAAGTATCTCTTTCCACAAAGGAAAAGCTCTATCACACAATACATGTCTCCATCCCATGTTTTATGAATTTGATTGAGCATTGATATGCTCTCATACTTAGCCCTGTTGGCCTTGTTGGATCCAAGCATCATTCCAATTTTATGCAAAAGAAGAAGGAAAGGAGCTATATGGGTAGACAAGGATGTCAAACCATATTCTCCTAATAGTAACCACCGGAGAAAGGCCCTTTGCTGTCATCCTCCATCTCCTCCATGTAAGACGGACAAGAAAAACTCCCCCAAAAGAAACCAAAGCAACAAGAGATATTGTTGCTTTCTCTCCTCCTCATGTGCATCATGAAGAAAAAACATACTAATGGACATATGGGATGTCACATCAGCCCAATACAAAGAAACACCATCAATTCACATCATGAGAGCATCATGCCAAGCTTTACCCAATACAAAACACATAGACATAGGAGATGTCATGTGGTAGCCAATCTCTCTCAAGTCACACAAAATTGAACATGCCTCCTTTTGTTGCATACTATCATTGATACACAAGGCATGAATCAGAAAATCATGAGCTATTGGGTGGTAACCATACTCACCCAAGAGCAACTAGCGCAGCCATGCCTCCTTTTTCATTTCATAAGTGTTCCTCAAGGCATGGATTAAAGTAATAGGAGCCTTTGGGTGGTGACAAGAATCTCCCAAGGACAACCAACGTAACCAAGCTTGCTAGCCCATATAAATTTGCAAGTGGTCATGCAACCCCTTGCTTATCATTCTCACCCACTCACCCCAATATGGAAGATGAGTGATGCGCTGCATACTCATAGTATCCTCCCTTTGTAGAATACCATTCTTCTCAAACTGATGAAGAACTTTTCACTTCATGAAATGTTGAAGTGCACCTCCAATGAGACCTTCTTCTCATCCATGGCCTTCCAAAACCAATGAGGTTCTGGATCTACTATAGGTAGAAGTCTCTCTTTGAGTCGTGAGATGCTCATTGAGAAAGTGTCATCAAGAAAGGAGAAAATATTTCTCATATCTAGATGTCTACCATTCACCATCTTGTCCTCCATTGCTTCATGACTGAAGCTACCTTCAAAATTCTCCAATAATAATGCGGCCTCATCATTATCACTGCTTCTAAGTGACAGTGCTGTAGATCTGCAAGCTAATACATAAATTGTCTCAAAGAAAGGTACAATACTGATCTCATAACTATTCATTGTACAAAGGATTATGCTCATTCCTTCTTCTGAAACTCTACACTTCAACTCAAGAGGTTGAATGTAGCTCATCCATGAAAAACTGGGATAGATTTTCATCTCCTCCTTGATTAGATCAAGGGTCCTCTGCGCTGTGATAGTATGCTTCTTCAAATCATCATTTGAATCTAACCCTTGGTCATGCATTGGCCTTGATGGCATGTCCCCATAAGTTTCAATAAGATCTATTGAAACAATAGGTGATGAATGTGTATGCATACCTTGGATTAATTGATATGTGGGAACCTTTTGACAGAGCACAAGAGTTCCTCCAACCGAGACAATGGTGTCTCCAACTACTGGTAAGAGAGATGGCTACTCTTCTTCTGATGTACTAGCGCTGGAATCTTCCTCCTCTTCCTCATGCATATCCTAAATCATGCATGGGACTCTATATGTTAAGAGCTTAAGACTATCTTGCAAAGATGCAAGAGTCTCTTCTCCGGATGCAAGTACTTCTGCAGCTGGTGGTGAATGTGGTGACTTCTTGTCTAGAGTGACAAGATTGACATCCTCCTCCTTAGGAAATTGTTGCACATCTCTAGTTTTCTCCCATCAAATTCCTTCCTCAACTTGTGAAAGAAATTTGAATATTTATTCACCTTTCCATGCTCCATGTGAACAAACCACCAATCATTGGCTTAATCTAAGAGATGAAGTGCTACAATTTGAACAACCTCTTCTTCAACTACAAGATGTAGTCTGAAAAATGCATCTAACTCTCTCCTCCAAGCCTTAACAGTGCTTAAGGAAGACCCATCAAATGTAGGCAAATAGAATCTATTATGCCTTTTTCTTCTATTTTTGCTATAGGATCTTCTTTCTTCTTCGATTTTGAAGAATTGTTGGAGAGTTAGCTTCTCCTTGAATGCTCTAGACTGTGCTTTTTACTCTTCAAGATATAGACTGAGAGTCTCATGAGTCTCAGTTTCATTCCTTCCTTCATTTATGCACCCTTCACATTCTTCAAAGAAAGTGGGAATAGTGGATCTATGAGGAGATATAGGATTCTCCAGTTTTCTTCTTTGCTGATAGAAGTTTTGGGACCTTCCTCATCACATCTTCTTCTTGGACCTTCTTTTTTCCCTTCCTCGTTCATTTGATAGACCTCCTTGGGGAGATCTTGCATATATCTACAAAAATGAGAGGAAAAATTGTCTTTCTCCATGATAGATCTCATCTATCTCCTTCTTCTTTAGATGCAAAAGATGAAGTGTCCACAAGTTGAGCCAAATATCATGCTCGGATACCACTGTAATATCCCAAAAGGGATAATGCAGTAATACTTAAACACAATATAAGAACTGCAGCAAGATAAAAAATAAATCTTACGACAACATCAGAATTTACAGAGAAGCTGAGCTGTTCTATTATATTGGAGAAGAATCAGTTACACAATGTACAAAATATGAGTAGATCTAGCCAAAAATTTGGTCTAGAATCACTCAGAAAACATGCTGCAATAGGTACAGTGTAACTGGAGAGGCTCTGAAGAAAATACTGCATTTTCCCTTCAGCATAATATGAACATATAGCTACAGGCTGAAAAGTAAAATGCAAATCTACTCAAATCTGGAGCTCAGATGATGCCAAGATTCAAGATCTGGCCAATGTGATGGATTCCCAAGATATCCCAGAAAATATTTTCTAGATCTACAACTTTGGAAAATCACCTCCCTAGGATTTGATCCTTGATTTGCTGGGAAATATAGATCTGAAACTATATCCAAAAAATAGATGGCTGAAATATGTTATCATATTAGATCTATGCTTGAAGGGTTGATCCCTTCTTTAGATCTACAAGCTAGAAGCTCTAGATCTAGCTTCTCAATCCTCCAATGATGATTGCATCTGCTGCAACACAACTGACAACAAAAACTGCGCTGTGAGGTAAAGAGAGGCCTTATGCCTGCTGAAAAATGTTGCAATAAACTCCAGGCTGATGGTGAGACTGATGGCAATGTGAGGGAATGATCCCTCACGGGATTGCTAGCTAAAATACTAGCAACTTCCTTCCTCCCTTTTGATCTACAAGATAGACAAAGTAATTCCTAAAGGAAGTACTACTGCTGTGAGGTCAATAACTTTTGGCCTGATGCTAGATATGAAATGAAGCTCTGGGAAGCTGATATTTAAGCCCAAGATGCTAGGAATAATCCTTCACCAATTCTCCAGCTGAAGTACCGAAGACAACTTCCTCCTTCCAAACTGATCTTCAGAAATCTGCAATTTCTGAATATGAATGTTCTGTAGAAAGTAGGAAAAAGAGATGTGGCACTTAAAGCCTGATGTAGAATGAAGTACAAGAATATTTCTATAGATGATCTAATAAAGAGGTGGGATTCCCTACCAGGAACACCCTGTGCTAAACAATACTTGCAATCTCTGCTAAACAACCCGAGAAAGCAATGGAATGTCACATGACAATTCCAGATCTGAAAAGATATTTACATCAAGAATAATTAGCATGCCCTCATCCTTTCCTTCATCTTCTTTATATAACATTTGAGCCTTCCCAAGCCTTGGCCCTCATCTAGATTGCACAGTGTATGTGGACAAGATCCTCCAAGTTGGACTGCGCTGTTTGACCAAATCAACCATCATGTCTAGGTGCAATGTACACCTTCTCCATCAAGTGTGATTTGTTTGCACATCATCCTCCATCACTTTATCATGAATGTCTCATGATATTTTGTTTGACATCTTCAAGATCTTTGTTGACTGAATCAACCTTCTGTTTGATCTCTTCAAGATCTTAGTTGACTATGTCAACCTCCATGATCTATCTCATTAATGAGACAGGTTCTCCAATTTCATTCACATTAGTAGTTTCTCAACTACCTTATTATGTAGATCTAGGCTTAATTAATCCACATTCACACATACAAAAGTGGATATTTATTCATATTTAGGATTGTGGGTATGTCCACCCTTTTATTTACTTAATTCATTAAGAAAATCAAGGACTCTAATATTCCAAATATGATGTGGAAATTTGGGAATATTAAAACTACATTATTATTTCCAAATCCCATAAATCCTAAATAAATGTAGATAGGTGATCCCAAATTATCCATAAATATGCCTCCATCTCCCACCTCGCTTAGGTTACCTTTTTAAGTGCTATCAAAATTGAGCTTCCGAAAATTAGGGGAAGGAGGGCTTTAGGAGGAGGGAATAAGAATTGTAGTAGTGTGAAGAAAGGGAGAAATTGTGGCTCATGGATTAAGGAACCAAATTTGAAGCAGCAGGCCCCCTCCTCGCTTGAGGCCTACTAATTTTGGTCTAACTAGGATTGTGCGACAATTGATTCCTTTATATTTTTTTGAGATGTGATCCAAAAAGTGTTGTGAAGGAGGAAGTTATTCTTGAATATGCAACGATTCCACTCTTTCCAAATAGTCCAAAGGAGCAGACCTAGAAGGAGTGTTTGGATGCAGCACAAGATAGGATTATTAAAAAATTAAACCCTTCAATTGTTAATAGTGTGAGGGATATTGGATAAATTGCGGTTTTGTCTCTTCGTGCTAGCTTCTAGATCACTCCATATATGATTGGAATAGGGGTAATTGTTAAAGAGGTGCTCCACATTTTCAGCCTCTTGAAGGCATAGAGAATAGTGTGAGGGGTCCATATGCTTGTGTTTCTAAATGTTGTCCCAAGTTAATGTTTCCCATTAAACTAGAGTCCATAGGAATATGGAAACTTTCAACCATATACTTATTTTCCATATGCATCTACAAATGGAATCTTTTGGAAATTATTTGAAACCCACTTCCATGATATAGGCCTGAGGGCCAAAAAATGAACTACTCGGTTCATAACCCTATAACAATTTATCAGTGTTGGATATCGAGATTTTTATTTGTTGAAGCTTCTACCAAAAGTTTTACTAAGTATCCTGGCTGGGATTAGGGTTTCATTCTATCATAATTAACCATTGTCTCCATGTTTGATCCAAGTTAGAGGCATCCCAATATCTTTGACTTTGTGAAGGCCTTGAAATTTTATGTAGAGGCACATATCCCTTAAGTTATTTTAGTCTTGGAATTTTGGGAGTTGTTACCATGAGTCCTCCAAAAACATGGTTGTCTATCCATCATGGATTTCCCAAAAGCTATGTTGTTGTATCAAATTCATTCATTTTTTTGCTAGATTCAAAATGTAGGATCCTGCTTGGAATAAGGAAATTTTTAGGAGTTTCCCAATATGAATTTTCTATGCATATTTTATCATCTAGGTACATTTCCAAGGGTCTTGACCTCCTTAGAGCCAATGACATTAAATATTGGCTTCAAAAAATGTAGCTAAAGCTATAGGATCTCTTATCCCCAAACCTCCTTCAGCTTAGGTCTAGAGATCTTATCCCAAGCTACAAGCACCCACTTATTTTCTGATTTTCTCCTCTCCATAGGGAATACTCTTGCAGGCTCTTAATTGAGTAAGAATGAAGGAGGGAGAAATCACAATAGAGAAAAAATATATGGGTAAATCCCATAGAACCAAATTGAGGAGGATTATTCTTATTTCCAAGTTAATGTCAGAATGTCTAGTTGGTTAATTTTTTTGTTGAATTTTCTGGTGAGATCCTCCCATAAACTGAGTTTGAGGGAACTATCCAAAAGTAGTATTCTCAGGTATATTGTTAGAAATTTCTTGATTTGGAAACCAAGCATTATTGCAATATGTTTTTTCACAACCAAAGGCATATTAAAGAAAAAAATATGAGATTTAGCTCTGTTTATTTCCATACCTGAGGCAAAAGAGAAGTCCTCCAAAATTTGAGAAAATCCCTTGGATTCTTGAATAGTTGGAACACCCATACCCAAGGTATAATCCACAATTTTTTGTTGTGATAAAGGGAGATCGTCACCAAATATAGGCAACCCTTTGAATTTTTTTCTCCTCAATTTCCACTTTGAATGCTCAACCAAGACCCTCTGCTGCTATAATAAACAGAAAATGTGACATCATTTTTCCTTCCTATATATCACGAGAGGCTGAAAAAGGCACAGTAGGAAATACATTTAGCAAAATAGGGAGGACGATTGAAGAGATAAGGCTCCTTATCTAACATATCCAATCATGGTCAAAGTCAAAGGCATGGATAAGGTTGAAGAGATAGCTCCAATTTAGTTTATCAAATGCGTTAGAGAGATCAAGTTTTAGACCCATGCTAGTTTTCTTGGAGGATTTTAAAGAGTGAATGGTTTCATGTATAATCATTATACCATCCAAATTATGTTAGCCATCCACATAATCAATTTGTTATACTAAAATGAGGTGAGGTAATATGGGTTTGAGGAAATTGGCTGTTATTATAGTGATTACTTGGTAGATTAAATTACATAGAGAAATGGGCTAGGTGCCACTGGGGTCCTTGAATTTTTCCTTTTTTGGAACTAAAGTGAAGAAGGTCGATTTAAGATATTTTAGGATGGTTTTCAATCTCCTTGATTCCTCCACTGCTTTCAAGATATCATGTCTGATTATTGACTAACAGGCCTAAGAAAAGTCAATAGGGAAGCCGTGTGGTCCAAGGCCTTGTTCTAGGGCATAGAATTTGCTACCTTTTCCACTTCTTCATTGAGATATCTCTTAAGATAGCATCATTCTGATATTTGGTAACCAGAGGTAGAATGTGTTGACCTATTTGTGTATAGTCTCCAAGAGGTCCAACTTAGGGTTAGATAATAGTTGTTTATAATATTGATGAACCAATACATTATACATGTCCTCATGATCCTTAACCTTCACATGTGCCTGGTTTTTTAAGGAAGAAATATGATTGTGATGTTAATGTTTGAGCTTCAAATTGTGGAAGAAAGAAATATTTAGCTTGCATTCCTTCAACAATCTAACTATATATTTTTGTTGCCAAAGTTTTTCTTCCTATTTCCTTCTTTATTTAAGCAGAGTGGGAGTATGTGCTTCCTCTTTTATGAGGTCCTCTAACATTCCTTAGTTAATGGTACCCTATTGATGCACTCCATTTGGGATTCCAGGTTTTTTTTGTCCTTATTTTTGTTATCGAATTTCTCCTTATTCTAGGTTTTAAGTTGATATTTAATGTGCTTCAACTTCCTTTGTAGGCATAATGTAGTCGATCTTTCCAAGATGGCTACTTCTCCCCGCCAATCCTTGATGATGGAGTGGAAGTCAGGATGTTGGAACCAGAAACGCTCTAGGCAAAAAAACCTAGTTTTGGGGCAAGACTTGATTTCGATGTCTCATTAAGGGAATTTTGAGGTATAAAATTATCCTCCTAAGGAAAATAATAAAATAAGGGATGATTTTTTAAATAAAAAGAAAGTAAAATATTTTTTTTAATTTCATTTTCATCTTATCTCCTTATAGGTCTACTCAAATTTAAAGTGTAGACACCTGTTGGATGCAATATTAAATTCCACATCCAACGAGTACCCACTCTGCATGCTTCTGAAAAGAGTGTGTTGAGCATAATTTTTCACTGTGAGTATACTTAAAAGTATGCAGAGTGGGTACACATTAGATTTTAAATTTAATTATCCATTCAACATGTATCTACAGCTGAAATTTGAGTATACCTATAAGGAGATAAGCTAAAAATACAGCTGAAAGTTTCTTATTTTCTCTCCAAAATATTTGACACAAATTTTTAATGTTTTTTTCATTTTTTTTCAATATAGGTCTACTTAAAAGTATGCAAAGTGGGTATGCATTGGATGTGGAATTTAATTCTGCACCCAACAAGTGTATACACTTACAATTTGAGTAGACCTATAAGGAGATAAGTCGAAATACAATAAAAAAATTTAATCTTCTTTTCACTCCAAAATATTCATCCCCGAGGATAACGTCATCATCTTGAATCCTATTGGCTCTTTTAAAGTTAAATTTTTTATTATATTATTTGTTTTGAGGCCCATTTTTTACCTCAAAGTTTCCCTATCGAATTTGATCGGCCAATTATCTTAGCCATGGCTAGGGAAGATGGAAACCTACATGAAAATGTCATTGGAAATGATATTTACATAGATGATATACATATTAAGCTTAGAAGCTATTTTATAGAAGCAACCTCTATAGTTTTTCCTAGTATAATTATTGTTGATGGTGTTGAGTTCAACCAAATAATAATTCTTGACATCTTGGAAGAGGTTGATTTCACTTCTAACTTTTTAATAACACCCTTTTTATCTTCTAAATGTTTTATCAAATTGAAATGCCATTCTCCCCCCACCCTCCCCCTTGCCCTCCTGAGATCCAAGATGCTAGGGAGATGAGAAGACTAAGCTACTTGATGGAGTTAAAAAAATTTGACTTATCTCTGAGTAGTAAGGGATGTGGATGTTTGAAATAAAAGAAGGTTCTAACAATTATATGAGTCAAATATGAATAGTGAGAATTCTAAAAAAAAAAACATGTTAAGGATGGATACCTCTTGAGAGTTCCATATGATAATGAGACCTATGAATTGACGTTGGGTGTCAGGAGCTACTCATTGGCATCCTCGACACCATTTGTTTGTCAAATTGCATACAACTTCAGGGTAAGTTTTACTTTCCTAAATCATCAAGAAGGTCCACTTTTCTTTTTAAAAAAATTTCCTGCCCTTGAAATTGAGGCCTATAATATTCTAGGAGATTATATTCATGGGGGAGATGAGTTGATGTAAGGATAAACCTATGAGATAAAATTTATTCTACCTAAGTTGGAAATAATGTCACCCAGTTCTTCCAAAATGTGTTGGTTCCTATTATGAAATTTGTTCTTCTCATCCTTGTGTTGCTTTGTAATCGCCTTCATAGAATGGACATTGTTAGGTCCCTATAATACTACTGTAGCCCCTTATTGTTATTAGTGTATCCCCATTATTTTTATTTTTGTGCCCATGTAGTCCCCATATTGTTATTATTGGCCCCATAGGTGTAGCCCCATTATTGTTATTACTGTGCCAATCTGGTCCCCATATTATTATATTGTGACCCCTTAGACTCCTATATATAAAAGGTAGGTTTTGTCATTTGTATCATCCAAGAATTGTTCATTTATGTAATGTAACAGAGGTTTCCCCCTCCAAGAGGCTAATCTATAATTCATTGATATATATTTTCTTCTATTTTGTGAGTTGGTTTCATCACATTTGGTAACAGAGCTTTGGATTATAGGGTTTTGCTTCTCTAAATAGGTCATCTGGTAATTTTCACTGTAACTTTTTTCCTACGAGGCATCAGAAGCTGAAATTTTTACCACGGGGAGACTAAATATTGATGAAATTCGTGTAAAAATTTCATACCTTTGGTCACAATATTTTCGGAGATATGATCTATGTAAGTTAGGGTTTTTTTAGGCTCCATAATTTCATCTCAAACAGGCGACCGAGGGAAAATCATCATAAATTTCGTTTCAAATTTCGTTTCAAACATCATATTGGAATTCTGTAAAAAATGGTCGAAAGTGAACAGAATTTAATTTCTTGTGTATCTATTTCAGAGTCTAAGGTTGAAATAGTGACATGTGGCACATCGTACAAGTTCTCTCTAATGAACGAGCCCATAATTAGGCCATTGTGGTAGATCGGGAAGAACTTTGGCTTGAAGAATCCAAATTAGGTTTGACCTATGGCATTGGAAAGAAGACTCATAGGGATACTATAGGAATAAATTTTATATCTTTAAGATCCAAAATCACAGAGATAAATCAGGTTCAATATCGAGCTCCTAAAAAGGAAGAAAAAGGTGTGTATTTGTTTTTTAAAATTGCATAACTTTTGTTTGAAAAAGAAATTTAAAGTGATTCCAAGGGCGTATTGAAGCACAGATATAAGTATTGGATTCTAAAATTCCTCCCAAAAATAATTCCACACCCATTAATTCCTCATAAAACTCTACTATGACACATGAAGAGGAAGAATTGCATCATGATATATCAAAATTACGGGACCAAGTATTACAAATTTCTCTCACAAAGAGAAACCAAAGAGGAACTAAAAGGTGACATGGATGGTTTAAAAGGTGACATGAATGATTTAAAATCAGACATGGTGATGTAGGAGCATGAGGCTTAGAGACAAAAGGCTTCATTAATTATTCCAAAAATCTAAAAAAAAATTATAAGCAAAGGTGTTAGTACCTTTAGCTGTCAATTTACAGTTTTACTAGATAGGGTTGAACTAATATCTAGGAAGATTGAACTGTTTTAGATTAGATTCAGTATATTTAGTCTTTAGTTGATAGATTTAGGGAAGATATTATGTAATTAGGATTTTATCTAAGTTAGGATAATTCGATCCTCAAGAAGAGGTCGACTGTTATGTAAAACACTATTAAATGTAACCTTTGAGAAGGAGAAAATGGAATTGGGCCGTAGAAGAATTGATTGAGAGGATTTTGCCTCTGATTTAATAAAATTGCAGAACTTAATTATCTTTTGTATGCTTGGAAAATTCCCGAAGGGTTTCATATCTCCGAAAATCCATTGGATTTATACTTTCTGTGTAGAATTTGAGTGTGATTAGCTTCTGTGTGAAGGATTCGGAAGAGATTGCAGAACTTCTGTATCTACAGAAAAAAAATTGTGTAGCGATGATAGATATGTGATTGTCGAATTTCAGAGGGGAAAAGGGTTGAGATAGAGTGAGAATATACAAGTTTCCAGAGGAGCAGAAGGACAAAACAAAGAACCAGTCTGCGATCACAGGAATTTTGTAGCCTAAGTAGTTTTTTGAAAAACCAGCACTGTTGTCGCACTGCTTTTGGCATGCGAGTGGTTTTGTTAAAAACAAACGCGATTGAGTCGGATCACGACACATCACAGTGGCAATACCGCCAATTTCGCGTGACTGTGGGTTGATAAGTTACCGGGGCTATTTTTACGCGATAACCATCCGATCATAAGCATTGGAGATCTGACAGTGTTCGCATCGAAAGTTGCGTAGGTTTTAGAAAGGGTATGGAACCGACGGATTTTTTCAAAAAGAGCTTTATTAAAGGTTTGAAGTTTGGAACCCCTTTCGGAGGTTTTAACATTATTTAAAATTAAATTGTTATGTTTTCAAATTATAAAAAGGCTTAGTTTCCGTGTGGGATATCAAAAAATTCATTTTAATAAAACAATTAAAAAAAAATTAAATAGATTTTTATGACCGAAAGTGGAAATAAAGAGCATGAACAAGTCCCCCTAAATTATAAAACATAGTAACAAAATTTGAACAGCTCTCCTTAACGCCTGCACCCACATTGCCATCATTTGTGGTATCAGATTCGATTTTAAAGTAGCCATCGGAGCAGTATTCAGAACATTTTCCAGACACTGAACAAGCTTCCAAAAGTCAAAAAAAGAAATCCAACATGGTTTTCAGACTTGGTAGAGGAGGTGGTGCTGGTAGAAGAAGAGGTAGACCAGTTGCAAATGCTGAAGTACTAGAGACTATGTAGCAAATTCAAGCTAGATTGGAAGCAATGGAAACAGGACAACAGAGAGATCCTGGAGATGTTAGTGAAATTGAAGCCGAAGAAGAAGAAGGAGGAAATGTTGATCTTACTCCTGAGATGAGATTCTTTAATTCAGTTTTAGGATCTACATCCAAGCATAGACTGGAAGTACCAGCTTTTGCAGGAGGATTGAATCCAGAAGAGTTGATAGACTGGATCAATGAAATGAATAAATGCTTTGATTATGAAGAGATGGCTGAAGAAAAGAGAGTTAATTTTGTTGTCACAAGTTTGAAAGGACATGCAACACTTTGGTGGGGTGGAGTGCAAGCAGAAAGAAGGACGGTAAGCAGCCAATCAAGAATTGGAACATAATCGTAGCAAAGTTGAGAGGTAATTTTTTGCCTAGTGATTATCAGCTTTCATTATTTAGACAAATGCAGAATCTTAGATAGAGATTAATGACAGTAAAAGAATACACAGAAGAATTTTACAAAATAAGCATAAGAGTAGGACAAATTCAAGATACAGCAGAGAAGATTTCCAGGTACATAAATGGTCTCAGAATGGAGATTCAATATGAGATAAGTATATTGTCTCCTAAAACAGTAGAAGAGGCTTACCAAATGGCTTTAAAAGCTGAAGAAAAACTCATAAGGAAGAAATCGGCCAAAGGAAGAGGTACTTTCCGAGGGAGAGGAAGTCAAGGTGGTAGAGGAAGATCTACAGCACCAAGAGATGGAGCTAGCAGTAGCTCACCTTATTATGCACCCACAGAAGGTGATACAAGTGGCAGAAGGAATCCTTACAGAGGAAGAGGAGGCAGAAACAGAGGAAGAGAAGTTATATGTTACAGATGTAACAAATTAGGACATAGAGCCTATGAGTGTACAAAGCATGTGGGGACAAACTAGAGAAATTCAATTGTTGCTTAGGATGAAGAGGAAGTAGCAAAGTTTCCTGTAACAGAGAAATAAATTGTGCCAGAGAAAGGAGAATCTTTGGTGGTTAACAAAGTTTTGTTAAAACAAACAAAGGAAGTTGTTGATCCAACACAAAGAAAGACTTTGTTCAGAAGTGTGTGCAAGGTTCAAGGGAAATGTTGTCAATTGGTAATTGATAGTGGCAGTACATATAACTTGGTATCTACAAAGGTGATAGAGAAGTTGAAATTGAAGACAAAGGAACATCCAACACCCTACAAGGTTTCATGGCTTCAGAAAAGACATCAGTTGATAGTAAAATAACAATGTGAAATAGAATTGCAAATGGGCAGTTACAAAGATAAAATCATGTGTGATGTGATGCCTATGGATGTGTGTCACATATTGCTGGGTAGACCTTGGCAGTATGATAGAGAAGCAATACATGATGGAAAGAGAAACACTTACAATTTTTTCAAAGATGGTATGAATCAAACATTGTTACCTATGGAAGAAGAAGATGCATCAAGTAAAAATTCTGACCCAAAGGCTTTATTGTTGAGTGGAAAAGAATACCTACAGTAGATTGAAGATGATGAGGTAAATTTTTCTTTAGTTTGCAAACCTAAGGTAGTATTTACTTCTACTAAAATTTCTAATTTGCCAATTGAAATTCAAGAAATGTTGGACAACTACTGTGATATTATTGTGAATGATTTGCCTGATGAATTACCACCTGTAAGAAGAATCTGCCATCAGATAGATTTTATTCCAGGATCAAATTTTCCAAAAAAAGCAGCTTATATAATGACTCCTACAGAAAATGAAGAAATCAGAAAGCAAGTGTAGGAATTGGTTGACAAAGGTTTGATCAGAGAAAGTTTGAGTCCTTGTGCAGTACCTACAGTATTAAGTCCGAAGAAAGATGGAGGTTGGAGAATGTGCACTGATTCAAGAGCAATTAACAAGATAAAAATCAGGTATAGATTTCCTTTACTCAAAATTGAAGATTTGATGGATTGTTTGAGTGGAGCAAGATATTTTTCAAAAATAGATTTGAAAAGTGGGTATCATCAAATTAGGATAAGGGAAGGAGATGAATGGAAAACAACCTTTAAAACAAATGAGGGATTGTATATATGGATGGTAATGCCTTTTGTTTTATCAAATGCACCTAGTACATTTATGAGGCTTATGAATGAAGTATTGAAGGAATTTATTGGTAAATTTGAAATAGTATATCTGGATGATATATTAATTTACAACAAAACAAAGGAGGAACACCTGAGACATCTTAATTATGTCTTAAGGAAGTTACATCAAGAGAAGTTACTGGTAAATTTAAAGAAATTTTCATTCATGAAAGAAGAATTGGTATATCTAGGTTTTGTTGTTTCTGCTGAAGGATTAAAAATGGATCCAGAGAAGATAAAGGCAATTGTGGAGTGGCCTTCACCAAAAAGTGTTTTTGAGGTAATAAGTTTCCATGGTCTTGCTATTTTTTATAGAAAATTCATAAGGAATTTTAGTAATATCAATGCACCTATCATTGAAACCATAAATAAGGACAAACAACCATTTAAGTGGACTGTTGAAGCTGAAAGGAATTTTCAGTTCTTGAAGCAAAAGATAACTGAGAAACCTGTCTTAGTTTTTCCTAATTTTAATAAGCCTTTTCAAGTGAAATGTGATGCCAATGGGGAAGCTATTGGAGCTATATTAAGTCAAGAAGACAGACCTGTAGCATATTTTAGTGAGAATCTGAATGAGACAAGAAGGAAGTACTCTTCTTATGACAAGGAATTTTATACAATTGTACAGTCATTGAAGAAGTGGAGACATTATTTAATGTCTAAAGAATTTGTGCTATATTTAGATAATCATGCTTTACAGTATATTATGCAACAGCCTAAATTAAATCAAAAACATGCAAAATGGGTTGAATATCTTCAAAGTTTCAACTTTCTATTGAAGCATATAAGTGGTCAAGCAAACAAGGTAGCTGATGCCTTGAGTAGGAAAAGCATTTTTGTTCACGAAAGTCAAATTAAAGTGTTAGGTTCTGATTTTCTTAAAGAACTCTATAAGATAGATTTGGATTTCAAAGAAGCATTTGAAGCATGTTGTAATCCTTTTTTGATAGACAGAATTCAGTGGTTAGATTATTTCTTGCAAGATGGTTTATTGTTCAAAAGGAATCGGTTGTGCATACCAAATTGTTCTATGAGATAAAATTTAATCAGGAAAAAACATAGTGGTGGACTTGCTGGACATTTTGGTGTTGATAAGACTTATGAGCAACTAAGTCATTTTTATTTTTGGCCAAAGATGAGATCTGAAGTGGAAAAGTATGTGAAGAATTGTAAAATTTGTCAATATGCAAAAGGGTAAAGTCAAAATGCAGGTTTGTACATTCCATTACCTATTCCAGACAGACCTTGGGATATGGTAAGTATGAATTTTGTTTTAGGATTTCCTAAGACACGGAGAGGGAATGATGCAATTTATGTTGTAATTGACAGATTTTCAAAAATGATACATCTTATTCCATGTTATAAAACCAGTGATGCTACTCATGTTGCCAATTTGTTTTTCAAGGAGATTGTCAGATTACATGGTTTACCTAAAAGTGTTGTCTCTAATAGAGACACCAGGTTTTTTGGTCATTTTTGGAGGACATTGTGGAAGAATCTTGGTACTAAACTAAGTTTCAACTCAACTTATCACCCTCAGACTGATGGGCAGACTGAAGTAGTGAACAGGAGTTTGGGTAATCTTTTGAGAAGTCTTGCAGGAGAACATCCTAAACAATGGGATCATATTTTACCACAGGCAGAATATGCATATAATGATTCACCTAACAGAAGTATAAGGCAAAGTGCATTCCATATAGTTTATGGAATGCACCCAAGAGGAGTATCTGAATTGAGGAACTTGGGGAAAGCAAAAATGAGAAGTACTGAAGGAGAAGAGTTTGCTTCAAAAATTCAAGAAATACACGAACAAGTAAAGTAGCAGCTACAAGAAAGCAGCATCAAGTACAAAAACAGAACAGATTTGAGAAAAAGAGAAGTTAATTTTGAAGTTGGTGATTTGGTTTTAGCACACTTCAGAAAAGAAATATTTCCAAAGAGGGAGTATAACAAGTTAAAATTAAAAAAGATAGGACCATGCAGGATATTGAGAAATTTTTCTGCAAATTATTATGAAATTGAATTACCATCTGATATTGGAATATCTCCAATATTCAATGTTGCTGATTTGTACAAATATGAATATAGTGGCACAGATGACAGACCAAAAGATAGAGGAAAGGTTGACTAGGTTAAATAGTTACCCACAACAAAGAATTACAACCAGAGAGGATCTTAAAAAAGAAAGTGTTTAAGAAGACCAGAGGATAGGAATATTTCCAATATTTGATCAAGTGGAGGGATCAGCCAATTGAGGATGCTACCTGGATGACAGAAACCATGCTGTAGAAATTGGGCAGTTCTGTGGAGGAGCTCAAGGGCAGGAGTCCATGAAGATTTTTGTCCTCAGGAGTCTGATGCAGGAGCATGAGGCTTAGAGACAAAAGGCTTCATAAATTATTCCAAAAATCAAAAAAAAGTTTATAAGCAAAGGTGTTAGTACCTTTAGCTGTCAATTTACAGTTTTACTAGATAGGGTTGAACTATTATCTAGGAAGATTTAACTGTTTTAGATTAATTCAGTATATTTAGTCTTCATTTGATAGATTTAGGGAAGATATTATGTAATTATTATTTTATCTAAGTTAGGAGAATTTGATCCTCAAGAAGAGGTCGATTGTTATGTAAAAAACTATAAAATGTAACCTCTGAGAAGGAGAAAATGGAATTGGACCGTAGAAGAATTGATTGAGAGGATTTTGCCTCTGATTTAATAAAATTGCATAACTTAATTATCTGTTGTATGCTTGGAAAATTCCCAGAGGGTTTCATCTCTCCGAAAATCCATTGGATTTATACTTTCTGTGTAGAATTTGAGTGTGATTAGCTTGTGTGTGAAGGATTCGAAAGAGATTACAAAACCTCTGTATCTCCGGAAAAAAATCGTGTAGCGATGATAGATATGTGATTGTCAAATTGCATAGGGGAAAGGGTTGAGACAGAGTAAGAATATACAAGTTTCTAGAGGAGAAGAAGGAAAAATCAAAGAACCTGTACGCGATCACAGGAATTTTGTAGCCTAAATAGTTTTTTGAAAAACCAACACTGTTGTTGCACTGCTTTTGGCGTGCGAGTGGTTTTGTTAAAAACAAATGTGATCGAGTCAGATCACGACACGTCACGGTGGCAATACCGCCAATTTCGCATGACTGTGGGTTGATAAGTTTCCAGGGCTATTCTACGCGATATCCATCCAATCATAAGCATTGGAGATCTGACGGTGTTCGTACCGGAAGTTGCGCAGGTTTTAGAAAGGGTATGGAACCGACAGATTTGTTCAAAAAAAGATTTATTAAAGGTTTGAAGTTCGGAACCCATTCCAAAGGTTTTAACATTATTTAAAATTAAATTGTTATGTTTTCAAATTATAAAAGGGCTTAGTTTCCATGTGGGATATCAAAAAGTTCATTTTATTAAAACAATTAAAACAAATTTAAATAGAGTTTGATGACCGAAAGTGGAATAAAGAGGAGGAACAAGTCCCCCCTGAATTAGAAAACATAGCAACAAAATTTGAACAACTCTCCTTAACGCTTGCACCCACATTTCCATCACATGGGTGGGTTGAAGAATGGTATGGAAGGTATAGAAGTAGAAATGAAAGTTAACATGGAAGATTTCAAGAAAGACATGGAAGGTTTGAAAGAAGGTTTGACAAAGTTGCTACAAGAAAATCTTTCTAATGGAAAAAAGGTAGTAGAGGAAACTCATGATGAGAACAAAATAAATGTTAATCATGATTCCATAAACTCTAACGTTGGATTGAAGGCCCACCATATTCCAAAGATTGATATGAGGAAGTTTTATGGTAAGGATCCTGTAACATGGATACTACAAATGGAGAAATATTTTGATCTCCATAATCTGAAAAATACACAAAAGGTACATATTACAACTTTATATTTAGAACCCAATGCATTTGTATGGTATCAATGGCTTTTCTCTCGTAAAAAAATTGTAACTTGTTCAATTTTTACGAAGGAAATGATAGCACATTATGAGGATGCAAAGAGAAACACACTCTTTATCCAATTGATAAATCTCAAACAAAAGGGTTCAATGGTGGAGCACATTGAGGACTTCCAAAAATTGAATATAAGAGTAACTAATATTCCAGAGGAACACATGATTGATGTCTTCATAGGGACTTTAAAGGATAACATCCAACATGAGGTTCGCCTTTGGGAACCTGATTCATTGAAGAAGGAATTTAGGTTGGCAATAAAAGCTGGAAGAACAATTATGGCAGCAAGGAAGTCTACCATTCACAACTATAAAGATGGAAATGTTTATGCTCCTAGCCTTCAACAACCTACAAGGTTGACACCACAAAAATTGGAGGAAAAAAAGATAAAAAGGGCTATGTCACAGTTGTGATAGAAAATACACTAAAGTTCATAAGCGTGTTGAGAAGAAATTAATTTACATAGATTGTGAAGAGGAGGAAGAAAATGAACAAGAAAATTCAAAAGAAAAGGATGTACACCAGGAACCAACCCTAGAGAAAGAAGAAATGAATCTGACGATATCTTGCAATGCATTGGAAGGAATTACTGTTGGAGTCTATAAATCACTTATTAATGACCGAAAAACACACATTTAATTATCAATCGAGGGACGTCTGTTATTCCAATGACAATAGCACTGTTTGTGCCGATACATCAACCAGAAGCAGTCTCAAAGAAAAGAAATCATTGCGGAAGTAAAATGCTCAAAATAAATCACTCATGCAGAAATAAAAGAATCCACAATATTGAAATCACACTTCAATTTATTTGTTAACTCGCCACACAATAAGTACCCAGCTGGTGTCTTTATTAATCAGATGTGTAATAGCATATAAAGTATAGAAATCAAAGCAGATATATTCTCAGCTGAACCTTCAACAACAACACTCTAACAATACATAAACTGAAATCCAATTACATAAACACACAACTATTGTAACCATTGCAATCCCTTGTAAGAAGGAGGGCCCTTCCTCCCTAACAGGGCACAGGTAGAAAAGAAACTTTAACTGAACTTAAATGGATCACACATGTAACAGTAGTGACAATATGATCTGTATTAATCAAAACGCAATTACAGAGGAAAAAAAACATTGTTCTTTGCTAACCTCTTGACCTCTAGGGTCGAGAGATATATAGTTGTTACATCAGAAAATTTAGGATTAGATCAGTCATGAGAATCTTACGATTCTCATGCTGATCGAAATAGAACTTATGCAGTTATAACCAATCCCTAATAAATTTTTGATTAGGAATTAAAATATTACAATCAAAACTTCCCTTAGATTGTTTATCCCAAAAATAGAATGTTGATAACTCCTGCAACTATCATAACAAAACACATTTGTAGTGCAACCGCTAAGGAATAGATCAGCAACTGTTAGGTTCCTATATTACTAGTATAGTCCCTTATTGTTGTTAGTGTAACCCCCTTATTTTTATTATTGTACCTTTGTAACCCCCATTTTATTATTATTGTGCCCTTAAATTATTATTGTTAGGTCGGCTAGGATTACATTGTGGCCCACTAGGATTACATTATGGCCCCATGGAATCCTATATATAGAAAGAAGGTTTTGTAAATTGTATCATCCAAGAATTGTTCATTTATGTAATGTATTGGAGGTTGCCCCCTCGAAGTGGCTTATTTCTAAGGCGTTCATATCTCTTTTCTTCTATTTTTGGAGCTGGTTACACAACATTTGGTATCGGAGCTTTGGATTCTAGGGTTTCGCTGCTCCAAACAGGTCATCGTGGAATTTTCGCTATAACTTTTTTTCTACGAAGTTTCAGAAGCTGAAATTTTTAGGGTGCGAAGCTGAAATCCTGAGGAAGATTTTCCAAAAATTTCAGAGCTTGGTTCGCAATATTTTCAGAGATATCATCTGTGGAAGTTAGGTCTTTTTTCAAGCTCCTAGACAGGTCATCGTGGCATTTGCGCTATAAATTTTCTTCTACGAAGGTTCAGAATCTTAAATTCACATTGTGCAAAGATAAAATCCTAAGGAAATTCTTCAAAAAAATTCAGATCTTGATTCGCAATATTTTTGGAGATATGATCTGTGGAAGGTAGTGCTCTTTCAGGGTCCTGAATTTCATCTCAAAGAGGTGATCGTGGGAAAAGTTCAATAACTCTCTCTCTGGGGATCGGATTGGAGTGCCGTAAAAATTGGTTGCAATTAAACGGACTGTAGTTTCTTGGCTATAAATTTCAGAGACAAAGGGCAAAACAGTGACACATGGCAAGTCGTACAAGTTCGCTCTACTGAACCAGGACAAAATTAGGTCATTGTGGGAGATTGGACACAACTTTGTCTTGGAGAATCCAAATCAGGTCAGACCTGTGGCATCTGAAAGAAGCTTCAGAGGGATACTACAGGGATGAATTTTAGATATCGAATATTTTCAATTACAAAGATAATTCAATTTCAATATCGAGCTCCTCAAAGCAAGTAAAATGTGTGTATTTTTTTTCCGAATTGCATAAGTCTTGTTTGAAGAATCAAGTTGAATTGATTCCAAGGGCATCTTGTAGAATAGAAATCAATATTGGATTCTAAAATGGCCCCTAAAAATAATTCAACACCCATTAAGCCTTCAAAAGGCTCTACTATGACTCATGAAGATGAAGAATTGCAACATGATCTATCAAAATTACAAGAGCAAGTGCAACAGATTTCACTCTGGCAAAGAGCAACAAAAAATGAAATGGAAGTTTTGAAGAAAGGTGTGGAAGTGAAGATGGATAGTTTGAAGAAAGGCATGGAAGCTAAGATGGATGGCGTGGAAGCTAAGATGGATGGCATGGAAGTGGGCATGGAAGCTAAGATGGATGACATGAAAGACAACATGGAAAACATGAAGAATGATCTAAAAGCATACATGAAAGGCTTGATGACAAGCTTAAAACCAGAAATGATTCCTAATGGTGGAAATATAGTAGAAGAACCTCATGATGAGAACAAAATAAATGTTAATCGTGATTTCATAAACTCGAATGTTGGCGGGAAGAACCACCATATTCCAAAAATGGATATGAGGAAGTTTGATGGAAAGGATCCTGTAACATGGATACTACAGATGGAGCAATATTTTGATCTCCATAACGTGCAAAACACACAAAAGGTATGCATTGCAACTTAACATTTAGAAAAAAATACATTTGTATGGTATCGATGGCTTTGCTCCCATAAAAAAATTGTCACTTGGTCAAATTTTATAGAAGAAATGATAGCACATTATGAGGATACAAAGAGCAACACCTTCTTTAGCCAATTGATAAATCTCAAACAAAAGGGTTTAGTGGGGCAGCACATTGAGGACTTCCAAAAATTGAATATAAGGGTAACTGATATTCCAGAGGAACACAGGATGGATCTCTTCATAGGCACTTTAAAGGATAACATCCAACATGAAGTTCGTGTTTTGGAACCTGATTCATTGGAGAAGGCATTCAGGTTGGCAAGAAAAGTTGAATGTAAAATTATGGCGACAATGAAGCCTACCACTCAATTCTATAAAGAAGGAAGTGTTGCTACGCCTAGATTTCCACAACCTACAAGGTTGACACCACAACAATTGGAAGAAAAAAGAGAAAAAAGGGCTTTGCTACAGTTGTGATAGCAAATACACTAAAGGTCATAAGTGTGCTGAGAAGAAATTATTTTACATAGATTGTGAAGAGGAAGAAGAAAATGAACAAGAAGAGGATATACACCAGGAACCAGCCCTAGAAGAGGAAGAAATGAATCCGACTATATCGTGTAATGCACTGGCAGGAATTACCACTCCTCAAACTCTCAAGATAGAAGGACAGATCAAGAAGAAAAAGGTAATAGTGTTGATTGATTCAGGTAGCACCCATAATTTTATTCATTGTAAGGTAGCCAAGGAATTAAATTGTTTCCTATACCCAACACCATAATGTCAAGTGATGGTTGCAAATAGAGGAACTATAAATTGCTCTGGAAAATGCCATAATATCAAGCTAACCATGGGGGAATATGTATTGACTAGTCCAATGGTTGCCATTCCTATGGGAGGTGTTGATGTTGTACTAGGAGTACAATGGTTACAATCTTTGGGGACGGTAGCTTTTAATTTTCAAGAAATTTTCTTGAAATTTTTTTCAGAAGGAAAGGAAGTCGAATTACGGGGTATTGCGGGGAAGCCAGGAAGGATAATAAGCTCTAATGTCATGACAAAGATTCTAAAGAAAGAAAAACGAGGCGTAATTGCACAATTATGCTCACTAGAAGTTCCAACATCAAAATCATCTATTTCTGCAGATTTCCAACAAGTCTTGGACAATCATTCCAAGGTGTTTGAAACTCCCAAAGGACTCCCACCTATTCGTGATCATGATCATGCAATTCATTTGATTCCAGGAAGTGTTCCTCCAAACATTAGGCCTTATAGATATCCTTACTTCCAAAAGAGCGAAATTGAACGTATGATTGTAGAAATGCTAGAGGCAGGTATAATTCAACCTAGTCAAAGTTCTTTCTCTGCTCCTGTAGTATTGGTACACAAGAAGGATGGATCATGGCGAATGTGTCTGGATTATAGGGAGCTCAATTAGCTCACCATTAAAGATAAATTTCCCATTCCTGTGATTGATGAATTATTGGATGAATTACATGGAGCAATTTATTTTACCAAGTTGGATCTTCGTTCAGGATATCATCAAATTAGAATGAAGACTGAATATATTCCAAAAACAGCATTTCGAACTCATGAGGGTCATTATGAATTTTTGGACATGAATTTTGGCCTTACCAATGCACCTTCTACATTTCAAGGGTTGATGAATTCCATTTTCAAACCCTTCCTTAGAAAATTTGTTCTAGTATTTTTTGATGATATACTAATCTACAGCAGGTCTTGGAAGGATCATGTTGAACATGTTGACAGGGTGCTCAAACTATTGCAGGAGAAACAATTATATGCAAAAACATCCAAATGTTTCTTTGGAGTACAAGAGGTGGAATATCTGGGTCATATTGTATTTCACGAGGGTGTTAAAGTGGACCCTAACAAAATTAAAGCCATTAAGGAATGGAAAGTCCCCACAACCATAAATCAGTTGCGAGGATTTCTCGGGTTAACAGGGTATTATCGCAAGTTTGTTAAGAATTATGGGAGAATAGCAGCACCTCTAACAACATTATTGAAGAAAGATGCATTTTCATGTACTCCTGAAGCAACTAAGGCCTTTGAACGTCTTAAAGAGGCAATGTGCCTAGCACCGGTCTTAGCTACACCAGACTTCACAAAAACCTTTATTGTGGAATGTGATGCCTCAGAAAATGGAATTGGTGCAGTTTTAATGCAGGAAGGAAGACCCATTGCTTTTGAAAGTCGTCCAATCAAAGGAAAGTATTTACAGAAACCTATTTATGAGAAGGAAATGTTAGCAATACTACATGGACTAAAGAAATGGCGAACTTACCTAATGGGAAGACACTTCAAGGTAAAAACTGATCATGATAGTCTTAAACACTTTTTGGAACAAAGACTATCTTTAGAAGAGCAGCGAAAATGGGTCACAAAGATGTTGGGTTATGACTTTGAAATAATCTACAAAAAAGGAAAGCTTAATGTTGTTGCAGATGCACTCTCAAGAAAGAATGAAGAGGTGGAAGTATTGCTTTGTGCCATTTCTATTATCCAACCAGATTGGATAACCGAAGCAAGAGATGAATGGAAGAAGGACAAAGATGTATGGACACTCATTCAAAAGTTGCAAGAAGATCCTAGTACATCTGATACATTTAGTTGGAAAAATGATTCCTTATGGTACAAAGATTGCTTATATCTTTGTAAGAATTCCCAACTAAAACAAAAGATTCTTCTGGAATTGCACACTTCTCCTTTAGGAGGACACTCAGAATTTTTAAAAACTTACCACAGGGTGAAGAAAGAATTTTTTTGGGATGGCCTTAAATCTGATATTCAAAAGTTTGTGGCGGAATGTTTGGTTTGCCAGCAGAATAAAGTGGAAACAATTAAGACCCCGTGACTTCTACAACCTTTATCCATTCCAAGTCAACGTTGGGAGGAGATTTCAATGGATTTTATCACAGGTTTACCTAAGTCCGAAGGAAAGAGTGTCATCATGGTGGTAGTTGATACACTTACCAAGTATGCACACTTTTGTGCATTATCTCATCCATTTAAAGCAAGTACAGTTGCTACTACATTTATGGATAGAATTCAAAAGCTACATGGAAGCCCAAGGGTTATTGTGAGCGACAGAGATCCCATTTTTACCGGAAATTTTTGGATGGAGTTATTTTCTTGTTTGGGTACTCAATTAGCTCATAGCTCATCTTATCATCCTCAATCTGATGGTCAAACTGAGATAGTAAATAAATGTTTGGAAGGATATCTTCGTTGTTTTGTATCTGATAAACAAACACAATGGGTCAAGTGGATACCTCTCGCTGAATGGTGGTATAACACTTCCTTCCATACTGCAGCAAAAATGACCCCATTTATGGCACTTTATGGATATCATCCACCATCCATCACATCATCTTTAAGGAAAATTCGAAGGTTCAAGCAGTGGAAGATCACATCGAGCATCAGCAAGAAGTTCTCCAACTCTTAAAGGATAACCTGAATTTGGCACAAAATCGAATGAAACAACAGGCAGATCAACATCGTAGCGAGAGTAGTTTTGATGTAGGAGATTGGGTATTTTTACGGCTACAACCATACAAACAAATGTCCCTCAAGCAAGCAAAGAAGGATAATAAATTATCGCCAAAGTACTATGGTCCTTACAAGGTGTTGCAAAAGATTGGTACTATGGCATACAAATTTGAGCTTCCTGCTTCTTCGCGAGTACATCCAATTTTCCATGTTTCATGCTTAAAGAAGGTTATCGGTGAAAATATTCTAGTTCAAACAATATTACCAGAACTTGATGAGGAAGGAAAAATCATATTGGAACCTGAAGCGGTCACAGAAACAAGAACTCGACAACTACGGAATCGATCAATTTTAGAATATCTCATCAAGTGGAAGAACTTACCCACTGAAGATTCTACATGGGAGGATGAGAATTTTATACAGAAGCACCCAGAGCTACTCAAGTGTTGAGGACAACACCTTTTTGAAGGAGAGGGGCATGTTAGGTCCCTATATTACTAGTATAGTCCCTTATTGTTGTTAGTGTAACCCCCTTATTGTTATTATTGTACCCTTGTAACCCCCATTTTATTATTATTTTGCCCTTAAATTATTATTGTTAGGTCGGCTAGGATTACATTGTGGCCCACTAGGATTACATTATGGCCCCATGGAATCCTATATATAGAAAGAAGGTTTTGTAAATTGGATCATCCAAGAATTGTTCATTTATGTAATGTATTAGAGGTTGCCCCCTCGAAGTGGCTTATTTCTAAGGCATTCATATCTCTTTTCTTCTATTTTTGGAGTTGGTTACACAACATCAACAATATAAACAAGAGTGGTCAATGGTAAAACAGCAGGGTGTAAGAGAAAATTGTTGGTGGGTCTGTAACAACATAGTGTAACAACATCGCTTTTCTGTAATAGCACCATCTGAACTGCTTCTGTGAACTTCATGTTCGGGATCTTTGACATTTGAAAGGACAACAAAAGACCATCGATATTTCTCCAAAACATTCACCATCAGTTAGTCATAAAGGTATAATAGATCATAATAATTGGTGAATTGGCAAAATAAAAAAAGCAAGGTGAAACAACACAAGTCAGGGTAAAAAGGTGGGAAAAAGGGTAAAGACAATCCCATAAGTTAAGGTTACAAAGCAAGATAAGGGAGATAAGTGTAGGAAAAAATGTGCAAAACCAGCACCCAACAATTACCACTCCTCAAATTCTCAAGATAGGACATATCAAGAAGAAAAAGGTAATAGTGCTGATTGATTTGGGTAGTACCCATAATTTCATACATTATAAGATAGCCAAGGAATTGAATTTCTTCCTATATCTAGCACCAGAATGTCAAGTGATGGTAATTCCTTTGGAAAGTTCCATAGTATTAATCTAACCATGGGGGAATATGTATTGAATATTACAATTCTTTCTATTCCAATGGGTAGTGCTAATGTTGTACTAGGAGTCCAATGGTTACAATCCTTGGGGACTATAGCTTTAAATTTTCAAGAAATTTTATTGAAATTTTTTTGTGAAGGAAAGGAAGTTGAATTATGGGGTATTGCAAGGAAACCAGGAAAGATAATCAATTCTAATGTCATGACAAAGCTTCTAAATAAATAAAAATGAGGAGTAATTGCACAATTATGCTCAATACAGGTTCAAGCAGTGGAATTTCACATTGAGCATCAAAAACAAGTTCTCCAACTCTTAAAGGATAACCTCACTTTGGTGCAAAATCGAATGAAACGACAGGAAAATCAATATCACGGCGAAATAAATTTTGATATAGGAGACTGGGTAGTTTTACAGCTACAACCATACCAACAAATTTTCCTCAAGCAAGCTAAGAAGGATAATAAATTATCACCAAAGTATTATGGTCCTTACAAGGTGTTGCAAAATATTGGTACTATGGGATACAAATTGGAGCTTCCAGCATCTTCTCGAGTGGTCCCAATTTTCCATGTTTCATGCTTAAAGAAGGTTATAGGTGACAAACTTCCAGCTCAAACAATGGTGCTAGAACTTGACATGGAAGGAAAAATCATATTGGAACTTGAAGCAGTCATAGAAACAAGCACTCGACAACTATGAAATCGATCAATTTCAAAGTATCTCATCAAGTGGAAGAACTTACCAGTTGAATATTTCTCATGGGAGGATAAGAATATTTATACATAAGCATCCAGAACTACTCGAGCATTGAGGACAACACTTGTTTGAAAGAGAGGGGCATGTTAGGTCCCTATAATACTAGTGTAGCCCCTTATTGTTATTAGTGTATCCTCATTATTTTTTTGTTGTGCCCATATAGTCCCCATATTGTTATTATTGGCCCCAAAGGTGTAGCCCCATTATTGCTATTATTATGCCCATGTGGTCCCCATATTGTTATATTGTGACCCATTGGACTCCTATTTATAGAAGGTAGGTTTTGTCATTTGTATCATCCAAGAATTGTTCATTTATGTAGTGTAAAGGAGGTTTCCCCCTCGAAGAGGATGATTTTTAAGTAGTTGATCTATATTTTCTTCTATTTTTTTAGTTGGTTTCATAACAAACATGAACCCATAAAGTATTGGCATTGGTTTGTACTATTGAGACTTTTTGAGCTTGATGCATTGATTTGAGAATGGCTTTGCTTAGTATTTTGACTTTATGCTCTTGGATTGAGTTTGGGTCATAATCTTTCCATGCCTTAGTAATGCTTGGAAAGTCGAGAGCATACAATTCCATTTCTTTGGTGTGCTCATTATTGTGTGGCAGCTTAGAATATTTGTCTAATTATTCCTAAGGATCCATATTCAAGGGTTGTGAGGAGGTAACAAGATGAACCTTAGAGGAATTTTTATGGTTGTTGGTATCAAGAGTGTCTATCACTATGGGAGAGGGATTCAAAGGAGGGGTTGGGGATTCGATATTTGCAAGAAGTTCAAAGATATTGCTGGTAATGTAGGTTTTTCCAGAGTGTGTATGCGGGATTTGTGACTTAGGTCTATGGCGATGATTAATTGACCTGCAAAAGCCATCTTGATATGCATCTTGGCCTTGATTTGGAGAATCCTTAGGAACCAACATGGGGAATTTTTTGTAGATATTCCCATATTATTGATATCTATGACAATGAAATGGAATGTGTTTATAGTCCAAGGTTTTCTTCCATTATTCGTCTTCATTGTAGATATCAATTGAATATGGAATAGGTTATGATATTTTCATATATACACATGTGTGAGCATAAGATATGTATCTTTCTTGTTTAGTGGCTTCCGAGGCTTTGAAAAAATGACCTGGAGAATTTTTGATACCTGCTAATATTTCTTCATCACAAAATTCTTTGAGCAAGTTGTACATGTGGATCCAAATTGGGTTTGTCATCAAATCCTCTTTGTGTGGAACAAATCTCTCTGTCCAAAACCTAAGATATAATCCTACAAATTCAAAGAGGTATGGGACATTTTCAAAAACCCTTAGGTGATCTTACACATTACCAAAGATAATGGTGAAAAATCATTTCCCCCTAACTCCAATTCGATATGTCCCTTTTGCTTCCACTTGTGTTGAATCTAGTACGTGAGGGCTTTTTTGAGGGCCAAATGCGCAGTAATTTCCCGATTAAAACATGATATCGCATGTATTGAATGCAATCCCCAATTTGATTGGAATGTACCTCAAACTTTGGATCTATGGATACTTTTGGAAGGTAGTTTCCTAGAGGTCTATCATTGGTTAAAGCCTACCTTGAGGATCCGTGTTGTTTCTCTGAGTCTAGATTTTTTATAATCTCATCAGAGAAAAGATTAGCTAATTAGCCGAGGTGATGGTCATGTGTAGTAACTTTGCTATAAAAAAGAACTTTGATCCCTCCTATAACATTGACCATGGTGTGACCATGGTGGAAGGAATTACAAAGACGACGTGAGCAAGAAAAAAGGTCAATGGAAAGGTAAAGTAAGTTTTTTTCCAAAAAGTCAGAGCTCTTAGATCCCATTGAATTATTAATTTTTTTTATTTATTGATATAATTTATATATAATATATGCTGTTTTTAAGCAATCAAATTCTTTTTTTTCCATATATTTATCCAAAAATACATGATAAAGTGAAAAACACAAATCTTATTAAAGGTTCAATAATTATATAAAATTAAGATGTATAAATAATATTGACTTTAAAAATAGAGGTATTACATTAGTGACATATTCATCCGTGCAAGCTATTGTTATTTATATTAATGTATATTAATATGTTTAGTTAATCAAATTTAAATATTGAATTAAATATAAAAAAATTATTTCAGTTTTTTAAAATAATGAATGATGTATGATTAGACAAAGTATAATCATAATTACCTAGAGACCATTTGAGTATTAGGTATATAGAAAATGTCATTGATATTAAATGCCATTAATGTTTTATTATGGCATGTTTAATTTTTTTAAATCTAGGATGTTTAATGTTAGTATTATTTATTTATATTAAATTTTTTTAATATAAAGATTCTGTTAGCCATCAGTAAATTTTGTCACAGCAAATGATGGCTAAAACAGATCTTGAGCCTTCAAGAGATTATTTTCATAGAAAATTACTCATTCTTGAAGCCTTCTGGTGTTTTCTAACTTAAGAGTAATCTTCACTGTTTTTTCCTTCAAAAAATCCTCAAGAAGACCTATTGTATAAAGGAGATTGTTTTCAGCCATTTTCTCCATCTTTTCACCTTCATAAATTCCTCCAAAATCCCCCCATATCACTCATTTTTCCTTTTTTATTTATCCTCCATTTTCCTCTAAAAATCCTCTTTTTTCCTTCTCATTTACCCTTCATTTCCCTAATAAACCTTCTAAAAACCCTTTTTAAACCATGAAAATCCTTTTCTCTGGTTTAAAAAATCCCTATTTTACCTATCGGAACACTAAAAAACCCCAAAAAAACCCATTTTTGGGCCTATTCTGACCTTTTTCACACATTGGGTTTTAAACCCCCTTGGCTTAAGCCCCCTTCTTTTTTCCTTGCCACATAACCCTGTGCCCGCGACTAAGGCCTTAGCCCCTCGCGCATCGCACATTGGCGTTTCAAATTTCTATTTCCCATTACCTTTTCTTCCGATGGACCGATCTCCTGAGGGCTTAAATCCCCAGCTCCTTTTCCCTGGCCCCCGGTCCCTTATTCCTCCATGGGACTATGCCCCAGCACCTATCTTTAAGCCCCCATCGCATCGGCAAATCACGTCTTTTTCTTCATTACACTTCTTCTTCCCCCTGCCGATGTTTCAACCCCCGATAAGATCTCCACCGTCGATCTACCAAGATCGACGGTTGTTGGCACTCCCCTACTTATCCGTCTCCCATTGTTTCCATCCTCTTTACCCCCCCAACGACAAATCTCCACCGTTGATCTGGGAGATCCAACCGTTATCTATCCCCGTTCCTTCATGAATTTTCACAATTCCTAGCCCCCCTTTTCCTTGGCTTTCGGTCCCCTACTCCCCCATCGAACCTTTTCCCTTCCCCATTCTTTAAGCCCCCTTCCCTTTTTTTTCCCCCGCCATAATTTTCAAAACTTACATCAATCCCCACCGTAGATCTTATTGATCTAACGGTTCTCGTTTAACCTGATCAAACAACCCATCGCACATAACATCCCGCTACCAAACAAAAGAGCTGATGCCAGCATTATGGCCCACCTCCCACTACTCTATCGATCATCCAACCAGCATTTGCCACCTGTCTTCCATTGCCTCCTCACCCAAGCACCTTACATCTTTTGCGCTCCCCCATGGCAGTTGGATCTACACCCCCATATCCAACGACCACATTCAATTTCGCGCAGATTTTCGTGTCGGGGTTTAACAACCCAAATCTACGTGAAACAGGCGGTTTTGGGGTGGAAACGTGGCGATCAACATGTGGTATCACGTTCGATCGCATCAAAACCACTTACCGTCTGTCTACCACGCGAAAATCGACTGCGGTTTCGCAAAACTTCCATCCTCCGTCTTCGCGCCAATATTAAAAAATTTGTTTGTTTCGCCTCTCCACCATGAAATTTCTTCCTCTTCCTTCATATCCCGCTCCTATGTACATTGATCCTCCTGCCCTCCACTTAACCTCTGATGGCAATCTACCCATCCCTCGCACAGGTTTTATATAACGGTTTGTTTTGTTTGTTGCAAGTGCAATGGCTGTCGAAGCTGAAGACCACCCCATAGGTAGACCAGTGGTGGAAACCCTCTAGGATGGCGATCCTTGGGGTTTTAAATTAAAAAGGGGAGGTGCACGACCCTCAAGTATTTTTATCAATGCCTCATAAGCACTGTTTAGATAATAAAACCCTCCAGCGCGGCAGGAAACCCCTGCAGATACAAAGACAGAGATTAAAATTTTAAAGGATGAAGGTTAAATTCAAAAGCCCGAAGATCAAAAGGCTTAAACCAAGTAAAATTATGGATAAAGCGCAATGATTAAAGAAAGAAATAAAGGCTAAAGACCACAGGAAAGATGATTAAAGTTTAATACAGTCAGCAAAAAGGACAAAAAGCCCCGAAGATGATAAGAAGGCCTTAAGCATAATCAGAGGCCTAAATCAGTGTTTAAAGCAACAAAGAATACAGTTCAATAAAGGAAACCTCCAAATGCCACATCAGTGAGGAAATTAATCCTCAAAATGCCACCTACAATTTCATTTTCCTCAAAAGAATACAAATTGAATGCACAATCAGAGATATTTGCCAAAGACAACTCAGAAGTAATTGTCATCCTACCAAAAGCCTCCAAAGTTAACAAAAGTGACTGAAGTAGATAAAAATCAATGTAAAATTAATTAATACAGAGTTAAAACATCTGAAATATTCTCCATAAGGCCTCCCAAAGGTTGAGAAGCATTTACTCTGTATTAATTAAACAATTAGACCTTCTTTCCACTCCACCTCCTCAATTCACCTATATATATCATATGAGAAGTTCATTATTATTGTTGGTTGAATACTTATCAAGTGTAAATAGTTATTGAGGCTGCTGAAGCTCTGTTAGTAATTGAAGAAATATAGGCTGAGATGAGAATTTTGAAGCTGTAAATACCTACGGGACTTGAAGATTGTAACTGGTTTGAACATCAAATATACAAGCTGATTTATGGGATCATGGTATATGTCAATGGTGATGTTTTTCGTACTGTAATTTTTATTTTACTGATGTTTTCATACTGTCCACTAGTCTCTAATAAAGAACAGCAAATATAGATTAAGATTTACTGTAAATTACCCTAAATCTCACTGATAAATCTTTATCTCTATGTTTTCTTCTAATTGTGTTTTAAGGATAATTCAATAGAGTATAACCAGTGAATTTTTGGTGAGCCCATCTTTCCTGAGTATAACTTGAGATATTGTCTTTGAAATTTTCCCTAAGTGTATGCCAAAAGCAGGCTAGATTCAAAGTTCTTACCTGATCTTAGGCTACTTTTTATGTTCATATTGAGTGTTTTCTTTGAGAATGTGTTGAAAGAGGACTAGGTTAAAAGTCCTTATTTGATCTTAAGCTATTCTTTGTTTACCTTAAATGTTTTCCTTTGAGAGTATGCTGAAAGCAGGATAGATTAAAAGTTCTTACTTGATCTTAAGTTGCCCTATGTTTTCTTATATGTTTGTTTCTTTCATCACACTTCTTGATGTTTCATACCATAACTCAATCTAAAAGATCCTTTGATATAGATGACTTACCCCATAGACTACTCTTGAAATTTGTTGTGCAATTAAATCCTTTTGTGACTCCATAGCCCAATGGATTGATATTGTTTCTTACCTATCCTATCAGCTGAACCATTCTCTCAACCTACTCACACCTTTACCCTTCAAAAGACTTCCTTCATTTTGATGATATCCATCCCAACAAAAAACAAACAAACCCTTGTACTTCATAACTAGCTTAATATCATATCTTTTGAAAACACTTATAAAGAGAGATCCCTCTCTGAATCCAGGAGGGCTAGATCCTAGGATTCCAAAGTGGTTTTGATGTAGACTCTGTAGTGTTTGTTCTTTCCATTCTTGCAAACTACGGAGGCCTAACAGATTCGATGGCCAACTATGTTTTTTTTAATCTTCGGGAGTAATTTGTATTATATATATAAAGTTAATAAATAAATAAATTTTAAGATGTAATTTTTTTTTTTTTTTTAATAATATTTTTCAAATAAAATTAACAATTTTCTTACCATGAAAATAGTGTTAGGAAACAAAAATTAGCTTGCAAATACTAATATGATATGCACTTTCCATGCTTAATAAAGCCTTAACATCTTGAGTGCTTACCTTTAGTTCTTTTGTTGCCTCTTAATGGTTTTGAAGCTATAACATAAATACCAACACCCAAAATCCTTAGGCCTTTTCAATGAAAAATCTCAAGGAGACCCACCTAAAATAGGAGCGAGGGGATTTCTCTGCTTCTCTCAAAATTGTTTCATCAACTTCAATGCTAGAACTAGACGATATCCTAGTAACCATAGTGAATTTGAAACAATCAAGCTGGTTTTAATACTAGTCGTGGAAAAATGAATCACTCAAATACAATCCCTCATAGACTCTCTCCGGGCGATAAAATGGTTAAAGGATGGATATGTGGATATTCCAAAAATTAGATGTAGAATTTTGTCAAAAATAATAACTCTACCTAATAATTGTAATAGTTGCATATATTTTGAAATTGGAAGGGATCTTCTAGAGTAAACAGCAGGAATGTGTTTAATCACCATGTTCCCTTTTAATCTCCAACATCCAATGTTAAATTCATGGGGTGATTAAAAACCTCGATTCAAATGGGCAATCACAAATTTACTAAGAACAATGTGACCTTTGATGGAATACAACCATCAACCACCTAGAGGAAAAGTAATTTACCTCTCCACATATAAAATTTGGAAGATCGCTGCCAAATAGGGTTGGAAGGTCGATACAAATAGGATGTGGAAGGTTGCTATGCCTACCTTAAGTGGATGGTGGAGAGTCGATGTTGTCTGAATATTGATCACCTATCAACATTTGACAGTTACGCCTTTGGGGGTTGCATTACTTAATAGGGAACTTGTAAAATTTAACCCATTTTCCAAAGAACCTTGATTATAAGATTTAAAATATACATTAATAAAACAAATCTTTACCTTAGAAGTATTAATTAAAAATAATTACATTTCATAAAGTCAATTGGTTTTATGTCGAGTGGTTGGGAGGAATGGTTGTTGTAAGCAGTCCTTTGAAGATTGAAAAATATATATTCCTCATATGAAATCCAAAGATTTCCCTTTAAAAATAAAATGAAATTACATCTCATAACAAAAAATCGATTATATTGATCTCATAGTATTAAACCATCTAAAACAATTTGATTCATAAACATTTTTCTCATTCAATTATGACCATAAATATATATATATATATATATATATATATATATATATATATATATACACACAATTTGTAAAAAAATCACACAAATTTCTAACCCATTTATAAATCTTGAAAAAAAAATGTCATCCACTAATAGAAATAATATTTGGTTCTAAGGGTTTTTGAAGCGTTAGTGTTTTCAGCAGTTTGATGACCAATTAGGGGGGGTTTGCACTCCTACACCCTATGCCTGATCCTGTTACAGATGGTTTTAATTTGTTGGTCGTGAATGGGCCAAGGTTTTAGAAGGTAAAGCCTTCTCTTTTTGTCAAGGAATTGGAGAAAATCCCAAATTTGGAGGTATTTGTGTCTCGATTAAGAACTTAAGCTTTGCAATTAATCGAGTGCAACTTGGTTTTCCAATTCATGGGGATTTGGCACTCTCGATGTTTTGTGAGGTTGTGGGTGGAAAAAGTTGGAAACCCATGATGAAGGGTTAAGTCTCTTCAGTCTCTAAAAAAAAGGGTTTTTTACTTTCTTCTTCTAAAAAAAGGTAGATCGAGACCTTATATTCATAAGTGAGCCTTATTTCATGGGGGCTTAAGGGTTATATCTAGATCGATGGTGTTTAGATTTTAACCCAGAAAGTGAAATTCCATCTACAGTCCTAGTATTGGTGAAACTCCCCATTTTTCCATTGCATTGTTGGAATGATACCACTTTAAGAAGTATTGGAAATTCCCTTAGCAAGTATGTGCTTCTACTTGGAAGTGGATTTGGATAAGGGATTCCAAACAACCAAAAATCTCAATCTAGGCAGTTGATCCCATATTCAAGAGGTAGACTATGATCAAGTTCCATTCAAATGCAAATTATGCCATGAATATGGCCACTTTGCAAGAATATACAAAAAGAAACAGGAAGAGTAAAAAAACAAGGGGAGGAAGGAGAACAATGGAAAAATCAAAAAAGGAGAAGAGGCCCAGTAAAACAACAAAAAAAATAAACCAAGGAAAGTAGATGAGACTGGGAATTTTTGGAAATACTGAGAGGGGGATTGGGGGGGGGGGGTGAATCAGTATTCCTTTCAATTATAGCATTATTTAATCTTCAATTATTATCAGTGTTTGTAAAATGATAGCAAAAAACAAGAGGAACACAAATGCACACAGTTTTTAAGGTGGAAACTCACTCTGGGACAAAAAACACCTAATGCTTTTCTAATAATTCTTTAATATTCAACTCCAATTAAAAATAAAGCTCCAACTTCCTAAAATCTAGAAAAGCATTCTTCTCCAGTTCCCACTGGATGGATGCTCCAATGCCGAGATTCTTCAGTAGTCAACTGAACGGATACCCCAACACCCAATGAGCTACAACTCACCCTAGCACCACCCTACCACCCTATAGAAGAATAAAAGAAGAATGGACTCCCATACCAGGGAAAATAGTCCACTTTACAATTATATAGAATGATGTAGAAGAAGAAGATATACTAGACCATAACCCCAACTTTGACACAACCACCTAATGATGATCCTAGACCTCCCAACATTGCCTCTTCAACCCTTGGCAGATAGACACTAGTACAATTTTTACAATAACGTATTTAATGACTTAGTACAATGATACCTTTACAATGATTGTATGCAAAGCTGCCCACTTGAAGACTTCATAGGAAGAACTTCTTGCTGATGTTATGAACCTTGGTTGCTACTCTTGTCATGCTACCCTCTTCTGCACCTTGCTTTTCTTTTCTGCCATAGAAAGTTTGGTCTTTTGCAACCCTTGACAACACATGATCTAGCTTTTTCTTGCCTTCTAGGAGCTAGATATTGAAACTGGTGTATATCTGTTATTTCATATCCTCAATATCTGATTTTTGGTCCTGTAGTAGTCCTATGATTTTTATTTCCAATGTCATAGGTCTAACCCAATTTGGAATCTTCAAGAGAGAGTTATACCCAATTTCTCACAATGCCCTAATTATGGATTGTTTCAGTAGAGCGCACTTGTACGACATGCCATGTGTCAATGTTTCTTCATTTGGCTCTAAAATTGATAGAGAAAAAATCACAGACTGTGCAATATCCACCACTTCTTACATAATTCCAATCCAATACTCAAAGAGAGAGTTATGACGAGTTTACCAAGGTCACTTCTTTGAGATGAATTTCAGGAGCATGAAAAAACCCTGACTTCCACAGATCATATCTCCAAAAATATTGTGCACCTTGATCTGAAATTTTTACAGAAGCTTTCTCAGGATTTCTGCTTCACCTCATGAAAATTTCAGCTTCTGAACCTTCATATAAAAAATGTTAGAGTGCAAATTCCACGATGACCTGTTTCATATGGCCGAATCCCTTGCCTAAGGAGGAAATGAAGATCACAATTTATATAAATGCTTAAGTTGAGAGGGGCTTCAACAAGTGAATGTGGGAGGGATTTTAGGAGCTTAAAAAATATTAATTATTAATTTTCAATGACCCATGTTCCAACCCCATGGGGTTTTAGCCCACTAACTGGGGGTACAAACTTCAAACATGAATATCTCTCAAACCCTGAAGAATTACATGGAGTGCCATATCAACGAAAACATCTTGATAAGTAGAAACCATCAAAAGCATTATTGACCCAGAATATATTAATTTTGTAGGTTAAAATTCCCATGCAATATTTGGTTAGCCCCTGGTGTTGCTTGGGTTGAAATCAATGAAAAATGCTGATAAACAATCTCCCCCTTTGGCATTGATGGCAACACAAGTACTCCCCCTGCGATCATGACACCTCTTCCTACAAAATTCTCTCCCCCTTTGACATCAATGGCAAAGGGTAACTCCCCCTGAAACATAACCATCCTGCGGACCTGTACACACTTCCACTCCCCCTTACACACAACCGTCCTGTAGACCTGTAATCTACTTCCACTCCCCCTTTATATTCTGAAAAAGGAAAATATAATGAGAACTTGGGAGAATCCCAAGCTTCTGGCAAAGATATTCCAATGCTGGCGAATATTTAATATGTGATTCTTTTGGTGCTTCTTGGAATCTTGCTACTTGTCCAACTGCTTGCATAACATCTGGTCGGGAGGCTGTTACATATAGAAGACTACTAATCATATATCTGTACAACCTTTGATCCACATCCTTAGATGAGTCGTCTATGCTCAATTTGCAACTTGTTACCATTGGATTAAGGATGGGTTTGCAATCTTCCATTTTAAATTTCTTGAGCATTTACTTGATGTACTTGTCTTGAAATATAAATATTCCTTTCTCTTGCTGATATATTTGAATCCCTAAGAAGTATGTTAGCTCACTAAGTAAAGACATCTCGAAATCACTTTGCACCATTGTAGAAAACTTCTTACTTAGTCGATCATCATTGCTACCAATTATTGTATCATCCTCTTTAGCTATTATACATACTTTAGTTGCCTTATCCAGAACATATATGTCATTTGGAGCTTGACTTGCTGTAGCCACAATTTCACCATACATGCCTTTCTTGATTTCACATTTTGTGGAATTGAATAGTATTGGGTGTCCTTGATCACACATTTTTCCAACACTGTGCAGATTGTGAGTCATGTTTTCAACCAATAGAACATTCTTGGCTAGAGCATATTTGCTTCCGAGAGTGACAGTACCTGATCCTATAACATTTGAAGATCCATCATTTCCAAAGGACATGGTTCCATCCTTCTTCTCTTTCAGAGATACAAATTTATTTCTATCTCCAGTCATATGCGTTGAGCAACTGCTATCAACATACCACACATATTTTTTCTTTTGAGCCTTGAAAGTGAGAGCACAATTATCATTCTTCTTCTTCTTCCATGTTCGTTTGTTCTATGGCTTCGAAGATTCTTCTGGAGGATTTTCAAGTCTGCAGCCTTTGGCTATGTGTCCAAAGTTTCGACATTTGTAACATTCAGTATTATTTCTTAAATGTTCAAATCTATTGACGTTTTGTTGAGCCTTGGGAGGTTCATATTTGACAGATCTCTTGGAATTGTATTCGTTCCTAAGGTACGTGTGATATTATACAACTTTATGACCAAATTTTCCACATGAATAACAATAGCTATAAAAAATATGTTGGTACCTGGATGGAAATTTTCGTCGAGGAATTGTCTTCCAAGGCTGTTCTTGCGAATCTTTTCCAATGAAGTCTACATGCATGTCAGATCTCATAGGTTCATTTTATTTTGTTGTAGAAGGTCCTGCTTCTTCTTCTTTGTAACCGATGCCAGTTTTGTCGTTGTAAGATTGTTGATTGTTGATGAGTTCTTCCAATGCCCTTGAGCTATTGGCATAGTTTTGGATAGTTTTTCCTTTCTTCACTTCCTCACACAATGAGACTACCTCGGCTTCTAATTCTTCCCTTTCTTGGTTGATTTCTTCCAACTTCTTTTGAAGTGACTCTTCAATGCATTTGTGTTCTTCAACTTCAATTTTAAGACCTTGAACTTGTTCATCAAGAGTATTGGAACAGATCTTCCCCGCCTTGAGATCTTTTATAAGCTTGATTGCTTCCTCAGAAAATTCTTCTATGGTCCATCCTTCTTCTTCGTTGTTTGATACCTCTTGTTTATTGTGCTTGGGTTTATTGTGCTCGGCCATAAACAATACTCTCTCATTGGCTTCTTCTTCACTATCATTGTCTTCATTAGAAGATGAGCTATCTTCTTTAGAGAGAAAGTTCCTTTTGGATCCTTGCTTGTTGAATTTCTTAAATCCTTTCTTTCCTTTTGAGTTTCCATTACTTCTGTTTGGAAATTTTGCTGCAAAATTCCCAACCTCATTACAGCTGAAACATATCAATGGAAGTTTACCATTGAATTGTGTCTTACCAATTTTTAGTTTTCTCATGAAGTAAGCATATTCTTCATCTGAAAGACCTTCTTCATCATCTCCCTTTTCTTCACATTTGCAGGTGCATGTCTTTTCAATTAAAGGTTGTTTATCCTTATTGGCTTTCTTAGATGCAATGAACGCAGTCTCTAGATGCGAAGTACCCTCTTCTTCATCAATTCTCGTTTCATATGCTATGAGAACTCCATGTAATTCCTATTTGCTGAGTTTGTCCAGATTTGCACTGTATTCTAAGACTGATACCTTTGGGTCGAATCTCCCTGGTAACGTTCTAAGAATCTTCCGTATAATAGTCTTCTCGTCAACTGGCTCTCCTAATCCTTCCAGAGTATTGGTTATTTCATCAACGTATTGGAAGTATGCAGCAATGTTGCAATCTTCTTTCATTCTGAGTTGCTCAAATTTTACTCTATAGATTTGAAGCTTTTCTTCTTTGACATTTGAGTCACCTGCATATATATTGTCAACCTTGTCCCATACATTTTTGGCAGTTTTACAACCCAACACCTTATGATAAGCAAATTCAATAAGTCCACTGATAATAATATTCTTTGCTTTTGCATCATTTACCAAATTCTTCTTACCTTGTTCATCCGTAGTTGATGTAAATCCATTTTGAATAGTGTCCCATACTTCGTAACCATGCACCAAGAGATAGACCTCCATTATTCCTTTCCAGAGTGCATAATTATTTTCATTCAATAGAGGTACACCATTCTTGGTATGCTCCATGACCTCTTTCCAGCTGTTAAACTGCTATTGAAAGAACCAAGCTCTGATACCAATTGTTGGAAATACTGAGAGGGGGGGGAGGGGGGGTGAATCAGTATTCCTTTCAATTAGAGCATTAGTTAATCTTCAATTATTATCAGTGTTTGTACAATGATAGCAGCAAACAAGAGGAACACAAATTGTAGAAATTTGAATAATAGCTGAATTATTCACTGAGATTATCCTGATTACACACCATTTAAGCTTCATGCATAATACATAACCTCTTCTACAATTGATCATCAATATGCGGAAATAGAAGCAGTCGCATGCGCACATTAAAACATAATCAAGCACACATATAGCACAGTATGTAATGGGGAAAGCTAATAGTTGAAAACCCCCAACTATATGTATATTATAATGATAGAGAAAATGTAACAATACATAGCACAAAGCTCTCACAGCTCTTAGCACTATCTCACATGCTACACACAAACTAGCTCGGAAGATGAACAAGTCACAGGTTCAAATCTCCTCCACAAGTCTGCCAGCCTCTACTGCGCAATCCAAGATGAATAATGATGAGATCCAAGTTCGAATCCACCTGGCTTGTACTGCGCAATCCTCATTGGCAATCTCAATCAATGTGTGTGAAAATCTCATGCACAGCCATAGTCACAACTGATAGTAGACTCACCCTTTCACCCACCTCCAACACTGGTCTCCACTGAACTGTCCATGCATTTCAGTTAACTGATGTGTTCTTTAGTTGATTTATGAGTTAATAATTAGTGAATTAATTAATAATTAATTCACACCACTCATCACTAGTGTATTTATTAGTTATACTAAATACAACTAGTTCAACTAAGTTAAACCGAACACAACTCCACCAACTGTCTCATCAACTCCACCAAACTCTGCCACATGAGTTCTAACTGAAGTCAACCATGCAATAGCTCAATTAACCCTTAGGAAAAGCATATTTCCTTCTGTCAGCTGCATGTGCCACATCTGTGCACTTAACTGAAGTGCTCCAAGAGGATAAGAAAATGTTTATAGTCCAAATATTATTAAGGGCTAATAATATTTGATTGATCTATTTTTAGACTGGCAGTCTAAAAATAGACTTTGCCCAATGTCTAAAAATAGAGGTCCATATATTTTTACCAACTTGACCAATCATCCATAAATAGCATCCTACAACTCATAGACCATGATCCATATGTCTAAAAATAGACATAGTCTAAAATAGACTTTGCGACAAAAATCACTTGTGTGGCCCCCACCTATTTTAGGTGATCACTTTCCAACTAGGATCAGGAAAGATGTTTCAAGATGCCTCCTTCACTGTTTCTTGTTTCAATCTTCAACACTCCCTCTCAAGAAGAAAGGACTGTCTTTGCATGCGACATGCAACTCCATGCATTCGCCCTGCAACCTTCACAAGCACCATGAAACTCCATGCATCTGCTTTGCAACTCCTCTGAAACTGAATAGGCTCCAAAAAAATCAATAAGTCTGATGCATTTATCATCAAATTCTTCAATTTATGCTAGTACCAACTGCACATGTCATCAGGAACCACTGCGCTGTTGAACTCTTGCACCCATGCACTTTGCACTTGTTGTCAACTCTGATTCGCGCTCCAGTATCTGACACTGTCACTTTGATCTGCCTGCATCAATCCAACTGATCATGCTACTGCTGCGTTGTGGGCACCTCGTAGGCAGGTTCAATTCATGAGATCCACACCATCTCAATGAATCCTGCCCAAAAATCTCCTCTTGGGATTATTCATGCATGTCGCCCCACCTCTCACCTGGTGGCATAGCTGCATGCACTCCCTCTGCCCATCTGGCATGAAATTTCTCTGCATGAGTGGTTTCTTCCACTCCATGATCCTCATCTTGTGGATTCTCCACATCCCGAGGTTCACACTTACCTGCATGCAAATCTAGCTCCCTCTCAAGCATCAATTGCATGTCTTTCTTGCACTTCCCAACAGTAGGAAGCTCCGTAGACATCCCATCTACTTCAAGTCTGTAGAGATTCTTTGCTCGAATCCAAACTTTCTTGACTTTTCCTGTTGCCTTGTGCCGAAGGAAAACTTTTCCTTCACTAAAGACAACTTCATACCCTTTATCCTCTAACATTGCGACTGAGATCAAATTCTTCTTTAAACCTGGAACATGCATTACATCTTGTAAAAGAATGAGTTTACCTAACTCCCTCTGAAAGGTTATGGTACCAATGCCGGTCGCATTGTATCGTCCGTTGTCGCCCAACTCAACATGCAACTGGAGATCTTTCTCCACCAAGTCACTGAAAAGATTCACATCTCCCGTCATGTGAAAGGAAGCGCCACTATCAAAATACCACCCCAATCCCAATGCACTAGACACCATGCATGCGATCAATGAGAAGTCCAGCTCAAATTGCGAGGCAAGAGCCTCACCAACTGCAGCTCCAGCAGCCTGCTTGTTCTTCTTCTTCTGTGGACAATTCGTGGCGTAATGCCCATGCTCGTGACAGTGAAAACACTTCACTTTGGACATGTCATGCTCTTTACCATCTGCACCGGATTGAGAATCATTCTTCTTGCCCTTCCCCTTCCTTTCTTTGGCAGCCAAAGTGCAATCCTCTTCATCAGATGCCTTTGATGAAGATCCATCCCTGGTACTCCACCTTATCTCCTCTTGCACAAGATCCGACCAAAGTCGCTCCCATCCTGGAAATTTCTCCCGACCATTGACAGAGTCCTCGCAGCTATGCCAACTCTTCGGAAGCCCAAGGAGAGCCAAGCTCACCGAGTCTTATTCATCCACACTAACTCCTACACTCCCAAGCTCATCCCTGTAGTGGACAAACTTTGTCAAGTATACCGGAATAGTGTCATTCTTCTCCATCTTTATTTTCCTGAGTTTATCCTTGAGTGCCAACTTCCTCTGGTCGCTCTTGCTTTGGAATAAATCTGTCAAGGCTTTCCACATCAAAAATGGAGAAGCCTTACCATGCAAGATGGATACTATGTGATCCTTCACACCCTCCAACAGAATCCTTCGACACCTTGATGTCTTCTTTTGCCAAGCCTCAACTTGAGCAGCATCAGTAGGCTTTGGGACTTTAGCATCTATGAACTCCTTCAGCCCATTTTCATCTAACACCTCCTCCATCCTATATTTCCATGCAATATAATTTGAGCTGCCTTCAAGAGCATACTCCAATCGCAATCCTTGATAAGACATTTTGACTTCAACACCAAGAAAACACTGCTGCAAATTCGAATTCCACCAGCTCAAAACTCAACCGCTTCTAATCTGTGAGAAAAAAGTATTTCTAGCACAGAGATCAACTGTAGGGGCATTTACTGGATATATCACCTTTCAAAGAAAGGATGGATCCAGAGGCTACCTGGCCCGCTTACAGACTCTGTCTACTGAAATAAATTGTAATCACTGTAATAGATCCGATGATCAATTTTCCTCTGATACCATGCATAAATTTGAATAAAAGTTGAATTATTCACTGAGATTATCCTGATTACACACATTTAAACTTCATGCATAATACATAACCTCTTCTACAATTGATCATCAATATGTGGAAATAGAAGCAGTCACATGCGTACATTAAAACATAATCAAGCACACATATAGCACAGTATGTAATGGGGAAAGCTAATAGCCGAAAACCCCCAACTATCTGTATATTATAATGATAGATAACATGTAACAATACATAGCACAAAGCTCTCACAGCTCTCAGCACTATCTCACATGCTACACACAAACTAGCACGGAAGATGAACAAGTCACAGGTTCAAATCTCCTCCACAAGTTTGCCTGCCTCTACTGCGCAATCCAAGATGAATAATGATGAGATCCAAGTTCGAATCCACCTGGCTTGTACTGCGCAATCCTCATTGGCAATCTCAATCAATGTGTGTGCAAATCTCATGCACATCCATAGTCACAACTGATAGTAGACTCACCCTTTCACCCACCTCTAACACTGGTCTCCACTGAACTATCCATGCATTGCAGTTAACTGATGTGTTCTTTAGTTGATTTATGAGTTAATAATTAGTGAATTAATTAATAATTAATTCACACCACTCATCACTAGTGTATTTATCAGCTAGACTAAATACAACTAGTTCAACTAAGTTAAACCGAACACAACTCCACCAACTGTCTCATCAACTCCACCAAACTCTGCCACATGAGTTCTAACTAAAGTCAACCATGCAATAGCTCAACTAACCCTTAGGAAAAGTGTATTTCCTTCTGTCAGCTGCATGTGCCACATCCAAGCATCAAACTGAAGTGCTCCAAGAGGATAAGATAATGTTTATAGTCCAAATATTATTAAGGGCTAATAATATTTGACTGATCTATTTTTAGACTGGCAGTCTAAAAATAGACTTCGCCTAATGTCTAAAAATAGAGGTCCATCTATTTTTACCAACTTGACCAATCATCCATAAATAGCATCCTGCAACTCATAGACCATGATCCATATGTCTAAAAATAGACATAGTCTAAAAATAGACTTTGCAACAAAAATCACTTGTGTGGCCCCCACCTAGTTTAGGTGATCACTTTCCGACTAGGATCAGGAAAGATGTTTCAGAATGCCTCCTTCATTGTTTCTTGTTGCAATATTCAACACAAATGCACACAATTTTTAAGGTGGAAACCCACTCTGGGAGAAAAACCACCTAATGCTTTTCTAATAATTCTTTAATATTCAACTCCAATTGAAAATAAAGCTCCAACTTCCTAGAATCTATAAAAGCATTCTTCTCCAGCTCCCACTGGATGGACGCTCCAACGCCCAAGATTCTTCAGTAGTCAACTAAATGGATGCCCCAACACCCAATGAGATACAACTCACCCTAGCACCACCCTACCACACTATAGAAGAATAAAAGAAGAATGGACTCTCGTACTGGGGAAAATGGTCCACTTTACAATGATATAGAATGATGAAGAAGAAGAAGATATACTAGACCATAACCCAAACTTCACAACACCACCTAATGATGATCCTAGACCTCCCAACACTGCCTCTTCAACCCTTGGCAAATATACACTAGTACAATTTGTACAATAATGTATTTACAATGACTAAGTACAATGATACCTTTACAATGATTATAAGGCAGAGTCGCCACTTGAAGACTTCATAGGATGAACTTCTTGCTGTTGTTATGAACCTTGGTTGCTACTCTTGTCATGCTACCCTTTTCTGCACCTTGCTTTGCTTTTCTGCCATAGAAATTCCGGTCCTTTGCAACCCTTGACAACACATGATCTAGCTTTTTCTTGCCTTCTAGGAGCTCAATATTGAATCTAGTGTATCTCTGTTATTTCAGATCCTCAATATCTGATTTTCAGTCTTGTAGTATTCCTCTGAGTCATCTTTCCAATGCCATAGGTCTGACCCAGTTTAGATTCTTCAAGAGAGAGTTATACCCAATCTCTCACAATGCCCTAATTATGGATTGTTTCAGCAGAGTGCACTTGTACGGTGTGCCACGTGTCATTGTTTCTTCATTTGGCTCTGAAATTTATAGAGTGAAAATTATAGACTATAAAATATCCACCACATTTTACGTAATTCCAATCCGATACTCATAGAGAGAGTTATGATGAATTTACGAAGGTCACTTCTTTGAAATGAATTTCAGGAGCCTACAAAAACCCTAACTTCCACAGATCATATCTCCAAAAATATTGCGCAACTTGATCTGAAATTTTTATAGCAACTTCCTTAGTATTTCGGCTTCGCCTAATAAAAATTTCAGCTTCTTACACTTCGTAGAAAAAAATTTAGAGCGCAAATTCCACGATGACCTGTTTCAGATGGCCGAATCCCTTGCGTAAGGAGGAAATGAAGATCACAATTTATATAAATGCTTAATTTGAGAGGGGCTTAAACAAGTGAACGTGGAAGGGATTTTATGAGCTTAAAAAATATTAATTATGACTTTTCAATGACCCATGCCCCAACCCCATGGGGTTTTAGCCCACTAACTGGGGGTACAAACTTCAAACATGAATATCTCTCAAACCGTGAAGAATTACATGGCGTGCCATATATCAAAGAAAACATATCGACAAGTAGAAACCATAAAAATCATTATTGACCCAAAATATATTAATTTGGTAGGTCAAAATTCCCATGCAATTTTGGGTTAGCCCCTGGTGCTGTTTAGGTTGACATCAATGACAACCGTTGATCAACATGAATAAAGGGAAAGGACCATCCTCCCCCAAAAAACCAATATTCGATGTGGATAAGGAACCTCAAAGGGAAGAAAGAGAATAGTAACAATTATAAGGCATTAAATATGGTGAATGAAGAAGATACAATTCCACAAGATAACCCCTCCTCTCAAGAGAAAGATCAAAATTTGGTATAAGATCCAAATCCAAAAACAATTTATCAAAATACGTCTTTTTTAGAAGAATATTTGGTGTCAGCACAATAAATCATGGAGTCTACTTTGAATAAGGAAAACTTCCTTCGCCCAAAAAAAACTAGGATGGGGTTGCATTTTCCAAATTCAACAGATGATAAATTGGAGGCTGAGAAGGAAAATGAACTAGAGAGGCTCCAAAAAAAGTTATGTTGAAATACTAAGAGAGAGGTGATATTAGGGAAAATAGAAAAAGATATGTAAATGGGAAATTAGTCAATTCTAGATCCAAAACTCAAAGGATATAGAAACACCAAAAAACGAGGAAACTATACCCCTTCACAAGTGGAAACCCATACAAGTAGTAAGTAATGAAGGTTCTCTCCTATAATTGCAGGGGATTAGGGTCAGAAAAAAGAATGGGGGAGGTGAAGTCATTAATCAAGAAAGAACGACCTTTAGTTCTACTTCTCCAAGGGACAAAAATGCAGGACCAAGAGATCATTCAAAAACAACATAAGATTTGGAATGATAGCGAGGAGATTTTAAAATCAATAGTTGAATCAAATCCTCTCATATTCCTTAAAGCTAAATGGATTGGCATTTCAAAATTAAAAAGGATAGCATTATCAACCAATTATAGTATAACATGTAAATTTTATTTTTTGGTGGGTCGGTTTTCTAAGGTATATACCTACAAAAACTTGTTTTTTGTTGTCCACTTTGGAGTCTCTCAAGAAAAATTGTAGTTTTGTTGGATAAGAGGGCTCAATATTTTTTTTTTTTTTTAAATATAGCTACGTACTACCTGACGTATTTGTTGCAATCCAGGTGCATACTTGCATATAAATACAAAATTCCCATGCTGATTTAAAAAAGAAATAAAAATGTCCACGGGATCTTGGATAGATGGTGATTGGGTGCTCTGTTAAAACACTCATTGATGTGAAGTCACCGGTTCAATTTCCATCCCTAATCGAGGTGATATATTGGACATGAAGAAGATGTAGTCGTGACAAGATTACCAAAAATAAATAAAAAATAAGACCAAGAAAAGTCCTTTTATTTATCATAAAATATAATTTGATTTGTTTTTTTCAATATTTATGAAACAAAATTATATGTAAAAATAAAATAAAATTAATAAATATTCTAAAGAATAAAACATAATTATCTTATTATATATTTATCAAAAGTAATTATTATATTATCTTGTTTGGGGTGCAAGAACATGAATAATTGGCTTTCATTGAGGAACAACTCTACAACAAACCAAATCTTGCACCTCCAATCAATCCAACCATTCTAGTCATCATTGATATTTCCATGTCCACTTTATGGTTTCAGTTAACTTATGGTTTTTATACTTCACTTGGAATTTACAAGTACTATGGTATAATGTCTTGAATAATGAAGTCCTGGCCAATGGACCTCTTTATATATAAATGATTAGTTTGTGGACATTTGGAACAAAATACATTAAATTTTTTCATTGGTTTGATTTCCACTTTGGAAGACTACAACAAAAAGATTTTGATATTATGTAATCTAGTATCAGTTTAATAAAAGGAAGCTTGTTTTCAAAAAAAGGTAATTATTGTATTTTAAAAATTATCTAAAAAATGCTTCTCCATATATATGAATGGCATTTATGATAAACTCATTTACATAACCTAATACTTTCTCCACATTCATGAATGACATTCCTACTAAATTAGTAGACATAAATGAATACTTTTCTCACATTTATGAATGGAATTCCTACTAAATTCATCAACATAAACTAATACATCTAATTTAAGGAGATTTGAACCAAATATATACTAATATAGAATTAACTGAATATCTAACAACATTGAAAATAATCAGTTAAGCTAATCTAGAAAACTAAAAAATGCACCATTCAAAATAATATATGATATACTACATCTTTGATAATAATTTAGTGAAGAGTGTCCACAATGGGGGCGTTAATGGTGATTATAAGGGATCCTTGTGGGTTGATCCTGCCACTATGGGACACGATGGGTGTTTAGTCAATTTAATGTCTTAAATTACTTACATAAATTATCAATCGAGGTTTGTAAACTGATGAAGTGTAGTGCACTGTATGTGCTTAGTTAACCTTTCTTCTTACTTCGTTGTTTTTATTTTATGTTGTTTTGGGGGTTTTTGTTTTTTGATGTCTAAGAATGTTTAATCTAAAACCTATGAAAATATTTAAATGAATCTAATTAAGAAGGAAGAAAAGGAAATGTTCCTAAATTAATCTAATTTACATAAAAATAAATCAAAGACTTTTGGTTGGTTAGAATCTAATTTGGAAAACAGAGCATCTATCTTATCTTATCATTAGTTCTATTCCATGGATATAATTCTTAAAATTGAGATTGGAATTGCGGTGTTTGCCTTAAGTAAAAGCAGAGAATGAAAACAAATAATGTAATTCTAGTTACTCCAACATTCAATTATGAAATGTGACCTTTTTGAAATGATGTGTAAGTAAGCCCCACGGGGGTAGGCGAGTTGGTAATCGGAATGCGGTGAAGTTCGTTTGTAAGGCGAGCCCGACAAGAGGTCACGAGTTCAAATCCCCCGGACTAAAGCGGAGCTATGGAGAGGGGCGGGCACATGCTCCCAGTGGGTATAGTGGTAGCGGTCAGAATCGACCCCGTGTAACGTGAGTCGCGAGGCTGCCCCAGTTGCCGATCCCACTGTAAAAAAAATAAATAAATAAATTAAAAAAAAAAAAATGATGTGTAAGTAACTAACTATACTTTACCTTCTAATGTCCTAGAACAGTAAGAAAATGATGCAAAGGAAAACATCTACTGTATATTTAGATACTCCAACATTCAATTATGAAGTGTCACCTTCTTGAGATGGTGTTAAGTAACTAATTATACCTAATGATCTAGAAAAGCAAGTAAAGTATGCAAAAAGTAACTCAGTAATTGCATTCATTAAACATTCAAGCATTCAGTCTTGAAACATAAATAAATCAATCTCCTTGGAATGACCTTTAGAATATCAATGATGCAACTAAGTGAGGATCTGAAAGAAAAATGTGAAAGCATGTAAAACTGATTGAAAACAAATAATGTATATTTGATTTTCCCCAACATTCAATGTGAAGTATTACCTTCTTGAGTTGTGTAAGAAGTCAACTATACCTTAGTTTATAAATTACTAGAAAGCAAATAAAAATGTGCAGAATAAATTCAATAACTGTATGAATTAGACATTCAATCATTTAGTTCAGAATCATCATCATGACTTTTGAGAACATCCATTTACACAATTAATTGATAATTCTATTCTAAGAAAATGAATGACAGAACAGTAAGAAAACTAGATGATTGTATATTCTTATTGCTTCATTCTTAATTCGATTTGAAAACAGAGTTATCTATCTTCATGGAATATTTTAGAAGAGCAAGGCTTACACAGTTATGTTTTTAACATTATGCTATTGATCAAAACTTGAATGAAACATTAATCTAATAAGAAAATATAATTGTTGAAAACAGAGTAATGGAAATTAAATTTAAAACAACAAATGAAAAACCTCCTCTAGTGCAGGGGCCCTCTGCAACTGATTTGGCTGAAACTCTAGCTAGTTAAAGGTGCACTTAAGCAATCGTTGGCAACGTAAACTTTGTATTATGATGGAACAAAGTCTTAATAAAGAGTATCAGCAAAAAGATTAAACTTAGAACTTAATTTCTTAACTGTCTTCTTAGTTTTGTACAACCAATATTTAAAGGAAAATACACATAACTATCTATGAGATAATCTTTCTACAAGTGGCTAATTGTAAAATTGCAATAGGATTGTTTGACTCTTGATTTTCTACGATAGAGAAAATCAAGAGTCCTTCTACTCTCGGCTAAAGTACTTTGACTATGCCTTTGGCCATGATCTTAGGCTTTCTTTTCTGTCGATCTTAACCGAGTGAATAGGACAAAATCCACGTGTAGATGATTCTAGAAACACCCATGTGGTTCAATTCTTCATTTGACACCTAGAACCCACCAAAACATGAGAGTAGCTACGGAGTCCACAGTTAGCTACAGAATAGGCCACATTCTGTAGCTAAATTACAAGAATCTATTAAAATAGCAAGAACATGAAAATATAACATGGCAGTCATTTTAATGCATTCCTTAAGCCAAAACATAGCATTTATCATTGATTGGGGAATGCGATCTTATGATAAAGTAAGGAAAAAAGGTGAGAAAGGATGTCAATGAGAGGGTAATTCTGAGGTTCAACATACCCCCACTGCAAAATCATTGCATGTCTTCATACAATTTGCCAAAAATGTGAGTTCTCCTACCCTACTGCATTTGCTCAGACACGTCTGCTAGCACATCCAATTTCCTTCTTTTGTTTTTCTTTGAAGTGACTATCATCCTGGGCCTTCTCATAAGAAGCTTGTACTTGAGTTTAATGACTACTATGTTTAGTAACTTATTATTTCTTTTCAATTACCTGTTTTTATTATACCACAGTCCTAGATGCAGAATGGTATTATCATGAATTACCTTGTCCAACTTGTTTTGTTGCTTCAAAGTCTCATTCTCCTGTTTGATATGTCTATTCAATATCTCTAGTTCATAAATATCTTGTTTGAGAGCATCAACTAGAGGTTCTTGTGGATTGACAGAAGGTTATGGGTTCATTGATGCACTTCTCTTCTCCAGTGATTCTACATAATCATATATTTCTTGTTGTACTGGGTCTATGCCTGGAGATCTTCTACTAGGGCTACCTTCAAAATTATGAATAGGAGAATTTTGAGGACTGTGTGCAGGAGAAATGTTGACAGGAGATGGTATTTGGGTTTCTTAATCTAATATTATAGGCTCTGTCTCTTTTGATCATGTTTTCTTCATTAAAACTTGGAGTTTGGAGCTCCTTCTTGGTTGTGAAGAACTTACATTTTCCTCAATTGTAACCTTACTCCTCTTTCTTATTTTTCCTCCTGCCTTGATTTACTTCCTGATTTTTTTCAGTTCTTCAGAGATTAGCTTTTCATCATTCTTCTGCAATGAATATTCAGGTTTGTTTTCAATATTTATATCAGTCTTCTTCATTCTGCTTTTTTTGACATTATCTTCTTTAGGTGATTCTGGTGCTTCTTGAAAATGGTTTCTAATAAGGAAATCCTCCCAAGTATCTCCTATGATTTTTAAATGAAACTCAATCAGTATCATTACCAACCCATGATGATGCATGGTGGAATCTATGAACTATATTCTCTTTTTCACATTTGTGACCATCCTTTTTAAACTATTTAGCAGAAAGAAAGGAAGATTGATTTCACCATTTTCTAAGAAATTCATCAGTAAACGGATATGGTATACATACATGCAACCAAACCTTCCTTCACAAGTGATAAATTTCTGTAAAACCAAGAGCATGTTCCTCCATTTACTTTTAAGAGCTGAACTGAGGATACATTTTCTAAAAACAGAGACATCCATACCTGGGTTTTTGAGTATTACTTTCCATGATTCACTGTGGAACTCCTTGTTTTTGAACCATATTTCACCATGCCTTGGAAGTTCTATAGCTTCAGCCATGAATGAATTAGTGACTGTAAACTTGATATCTCCAATTTCTACTTATGTGCCATCAAAAGACCAAGCAAAGGATTATGTAATCTCCTTGTGGAAACCATCGAATTTCTCTATGAATTTGAACCATCCAGCTTTCTGCAACATTTCCTTGATATGTGGGTATCCTTCCATGTACTTTTCTCCTACCAGATCTGATCTAAAAATTAGCCCCATGCCTTCTACTATGCAGAGTTCTCAGCCTTCAGAATTACCCTTCCCTATTTTATGAAATGAATTGGCTATGGATTTGATGAAAGGTATCGAGGGTTTGCAGGAATAAATAGATGGTAGGGGTTTTGGAGAAACGTAGACAAGTATGTCATGGCATAGGTCATGACCGTTAATCATCAATGAGAGAGTCAATTATGGACCATTATGCAACATAATACGAGGGATGTGGCTGATAAGTAATATGATGGAAACCGTAATCAAATCAAATGATGATCTGTCAAGGGAGCATATGACTATCCATAGTATACATTCTTTATGTTTTTACCTTGCTATTAAAATAAATTTTTGCACTTTACCTTTTAGAACTAACATTTTCGTTTGTTGTTTCTTTGGTGTTGATCCTTTAGGTGCCCTTTTAGCATGTTGGTCTTCAAAACACAATCCTTCAATTTATTGTAATCATCATTTGTTTGTAGGTTGTACAATTGTGTCAGAACTGTTGAATGAGATGTGGCTGTAGAATAGAATTGGTTGCAGAATTGAATTGGCTGCAGAATGGAATCAACTGCAGAATGTGATCAGTTGCAGAATGTGATCAGCTACAAAATGTAGTCAACTGCAGAATTTATCTGCTGCAGAATGGAATCTATAAAAAGAAATGAAGTATTGCTATGGAATATGAATGTGATATGAAATGGAAATGGAATATGACTGTGAAATTTAATGAGTGTGACTATGGAATGAAAGTGGAATATGACTTGTGAAAGGAATGAAAGTGGAGTGAGATGGAATGAAACTATAAAATGAAATGAATTTGCAGATTATGAGTTGTAATGAATGTAGTTATGTGTCACTACTTATTACAGAAAATAAATGGAAAATACAGGATCTCAGAAATCTCTAATTTTCACCTTGTATTTTCTGTATAAGTATGCCAATCATTGATTGGTTTTCATACTTATAAAATTTTATTTTTTATTTATTTTTTTTATTTTATTTTTTTATATATAGGATAAATAAAAGCTAATTTAGTGAAGAAGAATAATTCTTCTTCACTAAATTCATATCAATATTATCTCGGAAAATATTGACAAACTCTTCTCTTGAAAGTGGTTTATGATATACTTTCAACCAATGACCATTCACAAGAAGAGGTACCTTTTCTACATCTATTGTCCTTATCTTTACTGCTCCATTATTAAAGACTTTTTCAATCTCATATGGCCTAAGCCAATGAATCTGAAACTTTCCATGAAAATATTTGAATTTTGAATCGAACAAAAGTGCCCAATCCCCTGCTTGAAACTTATTCTCCTTGATATACTTATCATGCCATTTAGCCCTTTGCTTCTGGACTATAATGGTTCTTTGAACTGCATCTTGCCTAATTTCATCAAGCTCATTTAGTTGCTCCAATCTATGTTTCTATGCTTCTGATAAATTAAGTCCCAATTGGACTGCCATCTTGAAGGTTCGAATCTGAAAATCTATAGGGAACAGGACTTGTTTTCCATAAACAAGTTCATAGGGAGTATGTCTTTTTGTATTCATCCATGTAGTTCTGTAGGCCCATAAGGCTTCAAGAAGCCTTTCTTCCCAATATCTTCTATGTAGATGTACAGTCTTAGTGAGAATTCCTTCAATCACTTTATTGGTAGATTCAACTTGACCATTTTCCTATGGATGATAAGGAGTAGGCTTTTTTTTTTTGATCTTGTAATCTTCTACTAGTGTTTTCACCAACTTGGATGTAAAATGGGTTCCCTGATCTGTCACAATTTCTCTTGGAACACCAAAATGAGTGAATATATTCTCAAAAAGAAAATTAACTATAGATATTTCATTAGAAAAAGGTAATTCTTTAGCCTCTACCCATTTAGTGACATAATCAATGCATACCAAAATATACTTCTTTTGTTTAGATGGTGGATTGATAGGTCCAAAAAAATCAAAGGCCCATTTTTCAAAAGGTTCAATGAATACCTGAAGTTGTAATGGAATTTCATTTGAAGGAGCAGGTTTCCCTACCCGTTGGCAGTTGTCACACCTTTTGACATATTCTTTGGCATCTCTGAAGATGGATGGCTAATAATATCCTAAATGAAGGATTTTATAGGCTGTACTCTTGTTAGCGAAGTGTCCACCACAAGGTTCATCATGACATGCTTTAAGAATTTCAGGAATTTCATATTCTCGAACGCATCTTCTGATAATGAGATCTAGACCTGTCTTATACAATTCATTAGTAATCCATGAGTATATTGCACTTATTTGAATGATTTTTCTTTTCTCTCTAGAAAGAAAATGTGAAGGTAATTTTCCTGAACTAAGTAATTGGCAATATCTGCAAACCAAGGAGTCTGAGTAGTTATTGAAAAAAGATATTCATCAAGAAATTTATGTTCAACTGGAGTATAATCTTTGATATTTTGAATTCTAGACAAGAAATCAGCAACTATGTTTTGTTTTCCAAGTCGGTCTAGAACAGTGATTTTGAATTCTTGTAGGAGTAATAACCATCTTGTAACTCCGCCATTAGTAATAGATTTCCATTAAGTACCTGATTTTAGAGTGATCTGTATGAAAAAAGGTTTCATAGCCTGTTATATAATGTATGAATTTGTTGATAGCATGAACAACAACTAAGAATTCCTTTTCAGTTACAGTGTAATTTAACTCTGTGGGAGTCAAATTCTTACTTGTGTAACAGATGGCATAGGGGATCAAATATTTTTGTCCTAATACAACTGCTAGAGTTGTATCTGAAGCATCTGTTGAAATGTGAAAAGGTAGTTTCCAATTTGGACCTTTTAATATGGGTGATTCAGAAATTTTTTCTTTTAAAGTTCAAATGCTAACTGGCAATCAAGATTCCAACTAAATTCACAATCTTTGGTGAGTAGTTTGAAGAGTGGGGATTCTATTTTAGTGAAATTTTCTATAAATATTCTATAATATTCCGTGAATCCTATAAAAATTCTAACATCCTTTTGACAACTTGGAATTGATAGTTTGGAGATGACTTCAACTTTAGATTTATCAACTTTAATTCCATCTCCTGAAATGTGATGTCCTAAAACAATCCCTCATGTAAACATCATAAAACATTTTTCATGGCTTAGTGAAAGGTTTTCTTCCTTACATCTTTTAAGAACCTTTTCCAAATTTTCTAAAGCTTCTTCAAATATATTCCCATAAAATATAAAGTCATCCATATACACCTCTATACAATCATGTATTATATCAGAAACAATTCCTAGTACTACCCTTTGGAATGTTGCAGGTGCAATGCACAATCCAAAAGGAAGTAATCGGTAGGCATAAGTTCCCCATGGATAGGTGAATGTGGTCTTATCTTGATCTTTAGATGCTACCTGAATTTGATTATAGCCACTAAAACCATCTAGGAATGAGAAATACTTCTTACCTGCTAATGTATCCAACACTTGATCTATAAAGGGTAAATGAAAATGGTCTTTTAGGGTAGCTTTATTCAATTCTCAATAATCAATGCATACCCTCCATTTACCATTATTTTTTGGCACAATCACTAACGGGGAAACCCACTGACTGTCTGAAATTGGGTAAATAAAGTTTGCATTTAGCAAATTTTGCAATTCTTATTTCACAATTTCCCTAAGATTTAGATTCATCCGTCTTTGAGGTTGTTTGATAGGTTTACAATTTTCCTCAATGTAAATGTGATGTATACAATTCTTAAGACTAATTCCTTTCATGTCAGTGTATTCCCATGCAGATGCAGAAGAATGTTGTTGTAATGTTTTGATTAGCTTTTCCTGTTGGAATTTTTCCAAGTTATTGTTTATGTTTAAAGTTTTCCTTGGAAAGATTTCAACTGTAAAGCTACCAAACTATTCCATAGAATAAAGAGACATCTGCCTAGATGAAAAATATTCAATATTGGATTTTTCTTGAAATTGATCATGTTCATATTCTAAGGATGATTCAAAATTTTCCATTGAATTTAAGATTTGACTATCTTCACTAATGGTTGAAATAGTAAAGAGAGGTTGTATATCATTTTCATCATCAATCCATTCTTTTTCATCTAACTCTGTGATTGTTCTTGCTGGAGGATATAGAGTGAATTTCTTTGTTGAGTTACCATCATATATATACATGTCACCAGATATACAGCTGATGAAAGCATGATCTGTAGCCAACCAAGGTCTTCCTAACATAAGTGGATGCCCTCCTAGATTATTCTTAGGGGTTAAGATCATAAAATCAACAGGGTACTCCCAAGAGTCTAATGATACTAAAATATCTTCTATGCTCCTAAATCAATCAATGTATTTGAAATTTCAACTCCATTGATATGTGTTTTTACAACTGGACTTCCTAGATCTAAATATTTTTGTATGGAAATTTTTCCCATCATTGTGTCTGTTATTTTTCCTACAAGTTGATTTTTTTTTTCTTTTGTTTTTCTTCCTGGTTTCTTCATGCTCAATTCCTTTATTGTTTTAGCTAAAATTGGAATCTCCTTAATGGCTTGTAACAAAGGGATTTTGATACAAAAAAATTTTAATTCATCTAGAAAATCATAATTAGGCAACATAATATGCTTTTCTACTCCTCTATCAACTTGTAATGTTTCAGGAAAAGGAGGTGTAGAATTAGATATTGATGGTTGCTCTATGCTAGGAGTTAATTTTATTGGTTCTTTTTGTTTTTCATTTTCAGATTTTTGATTTTGAAGAGATGTTACTTCTTCAAAACTTTTATTGGTGTGTAGAAAATCTTCCTCAGAATTGTCTTGTTCTTGAATAACTACAGAAGGCTCATTAGGGGAATTTTGAGGTCTAAAATGGGCCTCTTAAAGAAATAATAAAATAATAGCTAAACCAATAAAATAGTCTTTATGAGTTTTCAATTCACTTTTTGCACCACAATCCATGTAACCATAGTTAAATTCAATTCAAAATTTGTACCAAAATAAAATTAATAAAAAAATTGTATTGATGTGACTATAAATAAGAATGCGTTTTTAAAAAAAATCATTATCATTGAACAAGTAATGCATTTGTCCTTTGTACTTAAATAACTTAAAATAAAATATAAATATAAATTTATAAATTCATAATTATATTATATGCTATTAATTAGATTTTATATTATTTAAATTTTATAATAACATGTAATTAATATACTATATAAAAATAATATAATATAATATAATATAATAAATGTATAGGGATATGCATTGTTTCTTTCAAGAAATATGAAATGACAATAATATATTTTTATTCAAAAAGTGTGAAATGACATTTATTATGAGTTCTTTACATTGACTTTAAAAGTACTTAGAGCACTATCATGGTTAACCATGAGGTTCTATCCACCATTGAGAATGTGACAAGAAAGTACCTTTAACTCAAGCAATGCCACCTCAACCATTAGGGATGATGTCATCCCCTAAAATGTGAATGGTTCTCATAAAGTGGATTTTGATTGTACATTTTCCTTAGGAGGCCCATTTTAGACCTCCAAATTCCCCTAATGTTTTCTTTTCTAATATCCTACCAGATCTAAGTTTAACATCATTAATATCTAGAGGAATAATCATGTAGGTTGGAAATTGTTGTCCTTATATCATATAGGTATTCTGAGGATTTTTATTATTAGGGTTTGGTAATGGTTGGGCAGGTAGCTGATTTGGTCTCTGAGGGAATGGTAGTGAGATTTGTGGATTTTGGTTTTTGTTTTAGAGTTGGGGTTGTTGATTTTGTTGAGGAATTTGTTGGGGATGATAGTTTTGATATGATGGAGGATATTGATAGTATTGAGAGAATATTCCATAGGTATTTTGCATTCCTTAAGCCCAAGGTTGAGATTGAGATTGAGATTGAGGTCAAGGCTGCTGCCAAGAATTCTAGTTAGGTGGGGGCTGAGTAAACATTTTGTTATTAAAACCTTGAGTTTATGGCCCCTGCCATGGTCTTATAGAGACGAAGAAAAGAGATTATGTTGGATTTGAAGTTGTTTCTTCTTGAAAAATAGCCTTAAGACCAGGAATTGAAGGAAAACTCTTAGTCTCATGACTTTATGAACAAATCATACAGGTCTCTATGACTTTTGCATCAATAGGACATTCTCTTAAAGCATGTTTTTTCTAAATTTGAGACAGAAAATAGCTAAAGCATCAATCTCAGCTTTCTGCTTGTTTTGTAACTTAAGGGTGTCTATCTGTTCACTAAGACTCCCTAAAATGTTTGTTTTAAATTCATCAAGCATGTTTCCAATTTATGTCCTGCTCACTAGTCCAGTTGCAGATTTATTTACCATAGAAAGAGAAGGATCTCTTGGACCTTTACCAGTTATTGATTTTCCTCTTGAAATATCAATACATAATTCCCCAATCTCAGGTAATGGGAGTTGAGAAATATCCCCCTTCGCCATCATATTAAGGATGTCTATCCACTCATCTCTAATGGCCTTCAACAAAAGAGATTTTAAAGTATCTTGATCTAAATTATCCATTTTTTTCTCTTTTTATATTATAGTTGAATCTTCTAATTAAATCTTCCAAATTCTCATCCTCTCTTTGCATCATTTTAAACACTTCCTCCTTGTGATTGATAGGTATTAAATAATCCAAATACTTTTCTAAAAATGCTCTCTTCATATCATTCCATGTTCTGATAGATCGAGTGATTAAACTCATGAACCATTTTAGAGTTGATCCTTTCAATGTTGAAAGAAACAATTTGAGTTTTTGAGAGTCTTGTAAATAATCATAAGTTCTGCACAAGACTTCAAATTCAAACAAAAAGGTTTCAGGATCTTCACTTTTCAATCCATGAAAATTTGGGAGGACAGAAGGTGAGATATTTTTCATTGTCGCATTTGTATCTTCATCAACTATAGGGAATCCAAAAGAACTCTCAATTACCCTATTTCTTCTGCCTCCTTATGAATTTCCTCTACCTCTCCCTCTATCTCCTCATCTACCTCTACCTCCTCCAAATATTACATTTTCTCCATTTATAATTTCTCCTCTTCCTTCCATTATAGATTCTTCAGAGCTAATATAAGATTCAACTTGTAAGGTTAACTGCTTTTCCTCTGGTTTTTCTATCAATGGTATGTTGAATAAAGGTTCTTCCTCTTCCTCTCCACTAGGAATTTCTAACTCTTCAACTAAAGTGTGTTCTCCTGTAGAGGTAAAAAAGGTTACTCCTTCTGTTGGAGATCTAGGATCTTCTTCCTTTAAGATTGCCTCAGTGGATGAAGTTGGAGATCCTCCTAATTTGATTTATGACCTTAGAACTTCAAGAAGTCTATGGCTAGTGAAATATGGAATATGATTTTGAGATGAAGGTGTATCACTTATTAGTCTTGGTGAAGTGTTTGGTATTGTAGGTATTAAACTCCTACCTCTAGCTGTGAATCTATCCCTAGAGTCTCTTTCTCTACGCATATCATTTTTTTAGATGTAAGAAATGAGGTTTCCTAATTACACTTCCCCGGCAACGACGCCAAAATGTTTAGTCAATTTAAAATTTCTTACATAAATTATCAACCGAGGTTTGTAAACTAATGAAGAGTAGTGCACTGTATGTGCTTAGTTAACCTTTCTTCTTACTTCGTTGTTTGTATTTTATGTTGTTTTTGGGGTTTTTGTTCTTTGATGTCTAAGAATGTTTAATCTAAAACCTATGAAAAGATTTAAATGAATCTAATTAGGAAGGAAGAAAATGAAATGTTCCTAAATTAATCTAATTCACATAAAAATAAATCAAATACTATTAGCTGGTTAGAATATAATTTGGAAAATAGTGCATCTATCTTATCTTATCATTAGTTCTATTCCATGGGTCTAACTCTTAAAATTGAGATTGAAATTGCAGTGTTTGTCTTAAGTAAGAGCAGAGAATGAAAACAACTAATGTACTTCTAGTTACTCCAGCATTCAATTATGAAATGTGACCTTCTTGAAATGATGTGTAAGTAACTATCTATACTTTATCTTCTAATGCCCTAGAACAGTAAGCAAATGATGCAAAGGAAAAAATCTACTGTATATTTAGATACTCGAAAATTCAATTATGAAGTGTGACCTTCTTGAAATGGTGTTAAGTAACTAATTATACCTAAGGATATAGAAAATCAAGTAAAGTATGCAGAAATTAACTCAGTAATTTCATTCATTAAACATTCAATCATTCAATCTTGAAACATGATTAAATCATTCTCCTTGGAATGACCTTTAGGAATATCAATGATGCAACTAAGTGAGGATCTGAAAGAAAAATGTGAAAGCATGTAAAACTGATTGCAAACAACTAATGTATATTTGACTTTCTCCAACATTCAATGTGAAGTATTACCTTCTTGAGATGTTGTGTAAAAAGTCAACTATACCTTAGTTTCTAAATTCCTAGAAAGCAAATAAAAATGTGCAGAAAAAACTCAATAACTGTATGAATTAGACATTCAATCATTTAGTTCAGAATCATCATCATGAAATGACTTTTGAGAACATCCATTTACACAATTAATTGGTAATTATATTCTAAGAAAATGAATGACAGGACAGTAAGAAAACTATTAATTGTATATTCTTATTGCTTCAATCTTAATTCGATTTGAAAACAGAGTTATCTATATTCACGAAATATTTTAGAAGAAAAAGGCTTACACCGTTATGTTTTTAACATTATGCTATTGACCAAAACTGGAATGAAACATTAATCTAATAAGAAAACATAATTGTTGAAAACAAAGTAATGGAAATTAAACTGAAAACAACAAATGAAAAACCTCCTCCAGTGTCGGGACCCTCTGCAACTGATTTGGCTGAAATGCTAGCTGGTTAAAGGTGCACTTAAGCAATCATTGGCAACGTAAACTTTTTATTATGATGGAACGAAGTCTTAATACAGAGTATCAGCAAAAAGCTTAAACTTAAAACTTAATTTCTTAATTGTCTTCTCGGTTCTGTACAACCTGTATTTAAAGGAAAATACACATAACTATCTATGAGTTAATCTTGCTACAAGTGGCTAATTATAGAATTGCAATAGGACTATTTGACTCTTGATTTGCTACGATAGAGTAAATAAAGAGTCCTGCTGTTTCGGGGAATATCACCCTAGAGGTTCGTTGGGTTACAACCTCCATAGAGCAGGGGCATGCTATCTAAGAAGGACTCACACAACCATGCACGTTCAGAAAAACTAAATAGAGTAGAATGAGAAAGTTACCCGTAGGTCCTACGGTTGAAATAGATCCAGCGGGGTCCAAACCTCCAGCAACCGTCCTTCCTTCTTCTTTGAAAAACAAGAAAAAGAAACAAGCACAGAAACGGTTGTACAGCATTGACTATGTAAATGTTAGTGAAAACCATATATAACATTAAATAAACCATATTGAATGCTTTAAACATAATATTCTTCATATGTGTAAGCACACACTATAAGTATATTTCGGAAACGACCTGAGGTATACATGAAAAACATAAAAATAATAACACAAAATTAATGAGTGGAGAGATATTTTGATCCCTCCCGGCCTTGAAAAACAATAAATGCCGGATAAAATCCCTTCATGCCTCTTTAATTCTTTCCATTGGGTGCATACAGATAAATATGAAAGAATGATCATCTCAAAGAAACAAGGGTTTCTGGAGGCTGAGCCAGGAAAGATGCCGGGAGGCGAATCTCTATCCGGTGGATGAGAATATGAGTATGACAGTGTAATTATAATATCAATAATTCTCTCTCTCCCTTAGGCCATACACATGAGGGCTTTTTATAGTCCCTCCAAGTAGTTTCAGCAGTTGGAAACAGTTGGCCACGGGCTAGGGTGGTTGAACTACCTGAGTAACCATCGACCCAGCGCGAAATTAGGGATTTTTTATATATTTTTTAATCATTTTAATGGCATACGCGGAAAAGTCTAGCTGGACTCGCGTATACACGCGGAAAAGTACGGGCATAGTCGCGTATGGGGGATTTTACACTGTTTTTAAGTGAATTTGTCCAAGTCTGTAGGAATGGGTGCCAAAAAGCCATAAAGCAATCATGAATCATGTCAAGGTGAGAAATGATGCTATAACAGATGCCCCCTAATATATGAGGTCAGAAGGGGTACATGATGGCCGAAATGTATTGTGCACATAGAAAGAACTTCGCAAGGACAAGAGAGGACTTCACCAGATTTCAGCCTCCCAAAAACCAATGAAAGAAACAGAGAGTCAACTCATGCTGAGGCGGGCATACCCATGCTCAGTAAAAAATACATCATATGGAAAGTATTGAATAGATCCAACATGTATACAAGTATAACTGAACTGAATGTACATAGTGAATCATCTGAGCAGGGCCCAGAAATATAAGTCTGAATCAATGTCCAAGTATCACATATAGAAAGTTGATCAAGGATGGTGCAACTGGATGTCTGATCATATAAGTAACTGAATCTCCAAGTACCGGATCATAAGTGGTGGAATCAAACGGTACAATCACGCAACTCGGGAGTCAACATATAGGATGCTGCTGTACTGAACTGCAACATATAAGGGTGGACGACATCACTGGCAGAAACTGAATGGACTGTCAAAAGTGAACCGAAAAATGTTGATGCAACCCGAGGTCTTCACCGATCACTATGGCACAATTCTACACAATGGGAATAAATGAGCTGAAGTCGACCATGTGAGAAATCGTTGGATTACCGGGCAATGATGTATCCCGTTAACCAACGCGAGACAACCCACCGATAATGATAATGAGTGTCAAGGTGCCCCAGTACAATCTGACAAGTGCGAATGAATGAGTTGAAGTCAAACACTTGAAAGAATCTACCAATCAGGAGGCAATGATGAATCCTCACTGTCGATAGCGAAGAGTCTGCCACTGATGACTGCAAACCCTAAGGTACTGACAAAAGACTCTAGACCTTGTTCCCAGAGCAATGAGTCGGAGTCGATGGGAAAAGATCTGCTGGAAGGAAGGCATTAAGGCATCCCACATCAGTCCAGCGCGAGTGTAACCCGCATGCCAAGATTTGGAAGGAATCGGACGAAGGAGAGTGATGGAACCAAAACCAAAGTACGTTTCCGACGTGCACAAGATGAAGCTAGCGCACGGAAGAAACCCTCTGAACCAACCAATAATGAAAGCTGACACAGAGGCGAGAAATCCACCGATAGGGTCAAATGGAAATCGAGGTACTGCACGAATCCCAAGTGTGATAATGTGTGCTGACGTCGAACACAGGGGAAACCACTCAGTCAAAGACCCATGATGATGATCAAATGCTAAGCACGAGGTCACCTATCAATAATGAAAATAGGCCCAAGGTGCGGCTCTAGGCTTGCTCTCAGAGCAATGTGTCGTAGTCGATAAGAGACAAACCCGCCGGCGAGAAGTCAATGGGGACCTTCTCAAACCAGCACGAGCAGAAGATCAAAAACATCTGATGTGATAGAACATGATACTGACAAGACCGGGAAGGCCGACTGAATAATGAGTCAAGAGACACCGCAGAATGGCCGACTCAGGCTAGACTTCCCTTGAACAAAAGCACGACTCTGTGATGACCATGGCAGTAAAAAGTGACACTGTATAAGTCTGTCTTGCAGGAGGCAAAACAAACTCTCCATATGATTGGAAGAGATAACCAACCGGGGGAGAACTGACAAGTGAAACATGGTAAAGGTTGAACCTAGGTCAAAACTAAAACCATCCCAAATGAAGGAAATATATATAAGTATATGTGCTTTGTTCAAGGGCGACAAACTGACTCTGTACTGCCATCAAAACAACGAAGATACATCCCGTTCCCGCTCTTTTTGTTATATTTGATTTTTTTGTCTTTTTCATATAATAAACCTGAAAAAGAATAAAAGAATGCTATGGTACAATGGATAGAACGAGTATCAAGAAATCAGATGCACTAGTTCCTGGGATTGGAACAATCCTATGCTCAATGCAAGGTGGCGAAAACTGGTAAGTGATACTCAGAGGAACGTTCCATCCATGGGTAAAGGTGTCAAGTCGTGATAGCTAAGTGCATGCAATGGTTAACTTGTACAGAAAGTCAAGGTCAAAAGTTGGCTTAAACATCGAGTCCAAATGAAGCCGGCTAAAGGCCAGGATAAACAAGTAGCCAATATGCAATGCAGTAATACAACTTAAACGACACTAGGGAGCCTCTAGGGTAAAAGCCAGAAAAATGATAGTGAAGAAGAAGAAGAATGAAGCTTCAACACATAAGACATGGTGGGACTAAAGAGGACTCCCGAGCCTACATAAAACGCATCATGGGCAACAAGTGATAGCGAGGAACTAACTAAGAAGCCCATGTAAAGGAAGGCTCTACCATCAAGTCATGATTAAATAATCGGCGAGTGAAATGGGTGTAATACTCATGACTTGATGGGATCGACCCTAAGGCAAGTGATCAGTATGGAGGCCAGTTATGCAAGATGCAACGGAAAGTGATTTCCCTAACCTATATGCTAGTGAAGATCATATACCTGACATGGCGAGTCGGTAATCATGGATCAAAAACCGGGAAAAATCTCAAAATCGTCAAAATGTACCTGAAAACATACCAAACTGGGCACTTCCAAGCATCCGAGTTATGCAGCTTAAGATAGATTTTAAAAATGAGCATAACAATTTTTTGCGAAAATTTTCAACTTTTTAGGCATAAATAGACAAATTACCTCTCATTTGGTTCATTATTGCATTGCTGATTTGGAAAAAGTGCTCTGGAGCTAAAAACTTCTTTCGTCAAATCAGGAACAACCGACCGTCGAAACGCGCCGAAATTTCAGGTAGGCTCTTCAATCATCCTTGTCAATCATTTTGTCCGTTTGGAAATTAAAATTATGAAAAGCAATGTGCGGTTGCTTGAAATGCTTGTAAATTATTGGGAACCAGATCAGGATTGCTTCATAATTGATCAGATGCCAATACGCATTGAAGTGGAGGATATATATTTCATCACTGGACTCTCCAGGAGGGGAGAACCAGTAGACTTGCACGGAAAGCCCCTGGGAGGGTTAACCGTGGAAGATTATGTCCACGTATATTGCGTAGAGGGTTCCAAAAAGGTTGGAACTCAGATTGCAATTAAAGATGTGAGGGATTTTCACATGAAAATCCTCATTTTCACCATCAGCAAAGTGGCAGGATTAGCCTCTCTACATCAGGCGTCCAGGACGCAAATGAGCATAGCAGTAGAGTGTTTGACTCATGTGTATGATTGGTGCTGACCACGTGCGGATGTGAACGACATCGCTTAGAGCTCGCCAAGTAAAGACTAAACATTTTGGCTATGGTGCCATTTTTACAACGACTCTTCTTTGAGATCTAATACGGCGTTGAGACCACGGAAGTCATCTCTACCATCGATGGCCCGCACGACCAAGGGCTGCCGGGTCGGCGAGGTGATCTTTACATGCGGGGGTAGTGAAGTGCCTCGAACCATGGGATGATGAGTTCTTCCTTTGGTGGGGAAGAAGACAAATCATGGCGGTGGATGACTATCCCTATGCGGGATGGACTTTCGTGGAGATCCGGATCTGGTTCTTCCACAGACACGACGCAGAACGGTCGGTGGTTACCGAGTGCAGCTTATATAATTTTTTTGGATTTTTTCAAATATGTATGAAAAAATGAAAAACAAACATGTTTTTGATTGGATTCATAATGACTGACAATTCAAAATGATCATGATTCAGATGTTGGACCAGTTCGACCTGAGGGGCTCCCGCGCCACAAGTGCCGCAGGGGCGAAGCAGAGACAGTGGATTCAGATAGGACACTCCAGGCCGTGCAGAGAAACTTGGAGGGATTAAACCACCAAATCCCTATGGCTGCTATGGAGGACCTGCCGGAAGCCATCCAGAGACGGGTGGTAGGAGTACCCCGAGACTGGGTTAGATTATTCCGCCGAGTTGCCACTGCAGTCACGTTCTATAGGAACGCGGCTCTTGGGCAGGGACCTCAGAAGTAGACCGATATTATGTATCAGATGACTGTATATTCTTTTTTGAGACTGAACATGATGGGGCATAAGCCCAAGTTTTGTATGATCTTATGGATCCAAATTTTGTAAAGTTTTTGAACACACCGATGATATATATACAACGACATTTGATGTGATGTGATAAATGTATCAAATGTATGATGTTTTTGATGATTAAAACTTTATTGTATTGAATGATTAATATGCCAATCTAAAGCCTGATTAGCCAATGAGTCAGCCAACCAATTGTCAGGTCGAGGAATATGAATGAAAGTTAAAAATTGAAATGACCTTTGTAACAAACGTACCCTCAAGAAAAATCGTAATAAAAATGGATCTAGTACCCAATAAGTGTTGTTCAACTGCGACACCACCAGCTGAGAGTCCAAGAAAACTACCAACGAATCAACACCCAAAGATATTGCCTTCGAGAGTAGATGAACCACTGCAGTGTATTCTGCTATATTATTGGAAGCAGGACCAATGCAGACTGCTCTTGATACTAACAGCTGACCGAATGGATAATGAAGCACCCAAGTCGCAGAAGCTAAGTTCCGGGTGTGTCTACTAGCACCATCGACGAAACCGAAATGACTCATGACATCCAACACAACCTGCCAAAGCAGATCAAAAACATCACCAACTCATCAAAAATCGAAAATCAATCAGATATGTACAAAGCAAAAATTTACTATATACAAAAGCAACATGCCAGGCTGAAGCCTGGGCATAATACTTCTTCAAATAGAGCCCATTTCGGGGCTCCGGCAACTCGTTCCCTTCAAAATCAACCAAGGTATAAGCTCCTTTCTTAAGGACTTTTTTAACGATATAGGGGCCATACCACATCGACTTAAACTTTCCTGCCCCCAGGGCATCCTTTTCTTGGGCATAGACCAAAACAAGGTCACCTTCCGAAAAGACCCTAGGCTTGACCGCCTTATCGTACTGAACTTTTACTCGGTTTTTATGTGCTTCATTCATCGTGGCAGCATCCTGACGCTGGTCATCGAGATGTTCCAGATGAAGAAGCCGTTCTGCTAGACTAGAAGTGTCAGGAAGAAGTTCAACAGCTAACTTAAGAGAAGGAATCTCGCATTCAATGGGAAATATGGATTCCACCCCGTGCACTAGCTGAAATGGAGTAAAGCCAGTTGCAGTTTTCACTGACGTCCTGTATGCCCAAAGTGCAGGATATAGCATAATATGCCAGTTGGATCTAGCTTTATCAATTGTCCTTTGAAGAATTGTCTTCAAGGATTTATTCACGGCTTCCCCTTGCCCATTGGCTTGAGGATAATACGGAGATGAATGCTCCTGCCGGAAACCCAATTTGAGAGCCAACTCAGCCATCATACTATTCTGAAAATGACTGCCATGATCAGTGACAATCTCTCTAGGAATACCAAAACGAGCAATAACCTGGTTGAAGAGAAAAAGAGCTGCAGTCTCACCATCATTCCCAAAAGTAGGCATAGCCTCGACCCACTTCGTAAAGTAGTCTACTGCTACAATAATGTACTTGTGACCTTTAGCCGAAGGCGGGTTACAAGTAGTATAATCAATACCCCACTTTGTAAAGGGGCCGACAGTAATGACTGGAAAAAGCGGAGCTGGATGAGCACGCATTTTTCGAGTATAAACCTGACACGGATGACACTTTTTGACCGATTCAATACAGTCTTTGAAAATCGAGGGCCAAAAGTATCCAGCACGCAAAATCTTTTGGGCTGTAGCAAGCCCAGATAAATGACCCCCACAAGCTCCACTGTGAGAATCATTGAGCACAGCCTCAGCTTCTTCGAGAGTTAAGCAGCGTCTCAGGATTGAATCAACCCCTCGACGGTATAAAGCATCACCGATAATCAAATAATTCTTGGCCAAGTGACGCAACTTACGACGCTCATCTTTCGAAAAAGTAGAGGGAAACTTCGCAGTCTGGAGATACACAATGATATCTCCATACCAAGGATCCTGTGAAGAGATAAGAAACAAGTGTTCATCCGGAAAGGATTCATCATAAATCATCTCTTCTCCACAGGGCAACTCGGAGATCAATTCCGCGAAAACCAATGATTTCTTGGATTTGGCAGACATAAATTCAAGATCAAATTCCTGCAAAATCACAATCCATCGATTGTATTTGCCCCCAATCACTGCTATTTGAGACAAAGTTTGAAAATGGATTGGCGGACACCGCCGGGTATAGGGCACTAGAGAATAATGTAATACCGGAGTGTTTTGCCATGACGCAGACTGCGCTGGGCTAATTTTTCTGTCGAATTATTACTAAGGGTCCGATCCCTACAGTCCTCGACTAGGTACTAAATAACATACTACACGGTATCATCTTCTGAACCGGAACCATCTTAGATGGTAGATTACATTGTTGCCGGATAAAAGAAAATCTCTTCTATAATCGGGTGGACTCAGTAAAGGAGCAGAGGTCAATGCCTTTTTCAAAGCATCGAACGAGCGTTGAGCGTAGTCGTCCCAAAGAAAAGGAACTCCTTTCTTCAACAGTCTCATATATCCCTTTGTAATCTCAGCATAATTGACGATAAATCTCCAAAGAAAATTAGACTTCCCTTGAAGACTTTGAAGCTGACGAATTGAAGACGGGGGAGGCAACCGAAGTATTGCCTCAACCTTGAAGGGATCTACCCTTATCCCTTCCCTAGACACAATGAATCCCAATAGCCGACCAGATGTAACCGCGAAAACGCACTTGTTCGGATTCAATCGAATTTTATAAAAACGACATCTCTCAAATATTTGCCAGAGGTGACCAGGATGATCCATCCTCTTGCGAGAATGAGCAGCTAAATCATCTAAGTATGCCTCAATAATATTTTTGATGTCGTGGAAGGCATAAGACATGGCCCGCTGGAAGGTAGCCCCAGCATTTTTAAGACCAAAAGGCATCTTCTTGTATGCAAATGTACCCCAGGGACAAATAAATGCGGTCTTATGTTGATCTTCTGGATGGATAGTAATTTGATTATATCCAGAGAAACCGTCCATGAAAGAGAAAATCTCATTACCGACACACTCGTTAATGATCTGATCAATGAATGGTGTGGGGTAATTATCTTTAGGACACGCTTTATTTAGGTCTCTGAAATCGATGCACACTCGAATCGTTCCTTGCTTTTTATCTACGGGAACGGGGTTTGAAACCCATTCAGTCAGAGGAACAGGGAAAATGAATCCCGCCTTAAGCAGCTTTTCAACTTTAGCTTTGATAGCTGCTGCCTTTCTAGGATTGACCGGACGAAGTTTTTGCCTGACCGGCTTAGTGTTTTCATACGTCTTGATCTCATGTTGGACAATAGATGGATCTATGCCAGGCATTTCCTCATAAGACCAAGTGAATACATCCCTATACTCTTTAAAGAGCTCGGTGTAAATTTGAACCTCTTCATGGGAACATTCAGCTCCAATGAAGACATTCTCGATAATATTGGGATCCCTGGAAATGTTCACCGGGATAGTAGGAGAAATCACAGCCATGTTCCCTTCGGCATAAACCTGTGTTGGTGCTAAAGGGTTCAAGACTGGGTGAACAGGACCAGGAGACTGAGGACTTGGAAAACTTGTTTCAACTTCGCTCAAGTCAGGTAAAAAATAAGACCGATGATGCAAATCATCCCACGGTCTCGCTACATGCATCATTGCTTCCGGAATCGCCTCTTCGAGATGGAAAGTGGTATCTGAAATATCACAGGCGAGGAAAAAGATTTGTTAGCGTCCAGTGGGCCCGCCGCCATCCAACTCTTCCGGTGAAAGAGGAGCTGGGATGGATTCTGCAGAGTCAACAATGGACTGATATGCAATCTCAGCTGCAGAAATCAGAAATGCCATTCCACCCACTTGACCTTCCTCTAATGTGGCAGTAGGGGAAGGTAAGGTCCAAGGGTCCGAAAAATAATGAGTTCTAAAGAACTCTCTTCGAAGTGGAGCCTTGGAGGATGAAATAGCATTAATATGAACCATAGGAGGAGGAATATCGAAAGTACCCATCAAGGAGGAATACATTCCAACTCCTAGATTCTCAACAGGTGCCTTAGTATTGTCCAATTTAGGAACATATGAGTCAGAAGACTTATTCAGGTCTACAGGAGGACAGTCCAGTTGATCCACTGTAACGATCCTCCCTTCGTGGGGGAAACATACAACTCGAAATAATGAGGATGCAATAGCATCAATCTCATAAATCCAATTCCTCCGCAACAGAAGGTTGTAGTCCAAGGCTGCATCCACTACCTCAACCTCTATATCGACGATTTTGCCCCCAACACAGATGGACAAAGCCGGGACAATACCATGGGGTCTGTGAGAATAACCATCGAACGCAGTAAGAACAGTGCTAGATGGAACAGCTTTGGGAGATCCAAGTGTCTTCCAGCATGCGAGAGACATCACGCATGTAGAAGCACCCTCATCAACAACCGTTCGAAAGATATTGCACTTCCGATACGACGATTTAATATGAAATGCCATGTGATGAGGAAGTCTCTTCTTAAAATTAGCCATATCAAAAGTAATCAGAAGAGAATTTTTCGGATCAATAGCCCCAATGGCAGTGAGCAAAGCACTGCGCTGAGCCGGACAAGACTGGAGTACCTCTAAAGCTGACATAGCACAAGGACTCTACGCCAGATCTTCTACAATCAAGTAGTTCTGGGCAGCCCTCGCGTTCGGATTAATCGTTGACCGCTTAGAAGATGCTTTTGGCATCCGAGGCATAGACTCAACAGTTGGCTTCGTGATGTGAAGCGGCTCAGTAGCATCAGGAACTTCCTTAGCTTTCGAAGATTCCTCTCCGCCATAATCACGGGATCTCGTAGCGATATCCACGTGAGCACTCATCATAAAAATGTTCGATGGAATTTCCCCTTCCTGGGTACTTCCAGAGGAAGCCCCAGGATTCTGGTTCGCGCCAACAACTAATTGCTGCCCTTGGGGAAAAGGGTTTGTTAACACAGCCTGGGAACTAGAAGAACCCTGCTGGCTTAACAAGCGCTGAGCATCCTAAATTTTAGGGCAAAGGTGTGTGAGATGGTCTCCAGCACAAAGCTTGCACGGAAACTTCACTTTCTTTTTCTCCTTTTGACCCTCACCAACACGCTCGTTGGTTTTGTTTGCATTACCCTTCCCGTTCTTGCCCTTCTTCTTGTTATTTCGTCCCTTCTTCTTCCCATCGGATTGTTGATTTCCTTTGGGATCAGAAGATTGGACTGCATTTATGGACAAAGACTGGGAAGGTGATGACTCTGCAGGCACAGCCTGACTAGAAGGAGCAGATTGTAAAGACAACTACTACAATTGAGAAAGCAGGCTGGTTGCACCACTATTGACCGATCCGACAAGTCCGTCACCATGTGGACTAGGTTTAGTTTTCGATAAATATAACTTGGAGCGAGGAGCATTGGGAAAATACTTATAAAGTACCCCAGACTGAGAATAGATCAGTTCTAGCTGCTGGGCCCTAAAAATGGCCTGCTCCTCGGAAAATACCCCAGATAGGGATACATCCTTTGAAATATCTGACTGCAGGGATTTGAGAAACCATTCGAGAAGGAATTCACCTGGAATATGTGCTTTGATAAGCCTCTTCCTTCTCCTCCATTCCTGAATGTGATCAGAAATGTGCGTTGCCTCATCCTGTTTAAAATTAGCCAGGAGTTCAATCCCAGCCTCATATCTGACGGGCAACTGGAAATGGTTTAGAAATGTGACAGCCAGTTCTCCAAATGTAGCGAAACTGCCCCCAGTGAGCTCGATATACCATTTGGCAGCGTTTCCAGTTAGGGTGCGTTGAAATAATCTCAACCTAATCGAATCATCGATCAGGGAGTTCGAAGAACACCATAAGTGGAAAGTAGTGATGTGGTCAGCCGAATCCTCTCCATTCTTACCTTCAAACTTTGGAATGTCTGAAGGAAGTTTGGTCGGGACCGGAGGCCACCCCGGACTATAACGAATCGGATCATTAGTCAACTTCGACAGATCTGGCAAGTTTAACGTTGCCAGAAAAGGTAAGCGAGGCAGAGCCTGAGGATTCCATCCTTGATGGGATGGATTCCCAACATTCTGAAAAGAATAGCCTGGATTTGATAAGGCACCAGGTTGCCAGAAAGGACTCGTAGAAAACGGAGAAGAACCTCCTCCCCACGCCGAGTTACCAAAGCCCAGACCAGTTCCCCCCGCTGAAGTATTAATTGAAGAGGAGAGCCCCTGATAGGGGTTCCAAGCATTAGACAGAGGAGAAAAGGACTGATAAGCACTCGATGAAGGGAAAGAAGCATTCCCTTGATGACCTGCGTAAAACTAATTCCCTGCCCCCGCTGTAGTAAAGACAGGATTCCATCCCGTAAGAGTAGTCGAACTTTGCCCCCCAGACCAAGGGTTGAAACTCTGGGTCTGGGATGTAAACGGAAACGACCCTAAAGAAGGATTGGAACTAGGAATGTGTCCAGTCCCAAAGGGGAAACCCTGAAAGGAAGCTGATCCACTAGCCATGTTAGACATGGACGTAGATCCAGCTGAAGCAGCAGAAAAGGTAAAAGAGGGATTCCCACTAGAGGGCATCCCTGAACAAAAGGGACCAGAATGAGAAGCATATGCTTGGGTGAAACCAGAGCCAAACATAGCAGCACTAGAAGCAATCGAAGATGAAGCAATAGTGCCCCCTGCTTCGACAGAAGCAGGAGTCTGAATGCCCGCAGCACTCACAGCAGAAGTTGCATTCCCAGTCGTGGCCATCGAAAGATAAGAATGATACGGAAGATCTTCCGGTCTCTCTGACTCAGGTCCGATGTACTGAACAACGAATGGATAATCAGGAGGAAGAGGAGATGGACCTGTAGCTGGAGGCTCAGGTACGTCTTCTACTTGAAAATCTTCTTCCTGAGGAAACAAAACTCGCGAGGTGAGCGGAACGCTCCTCTCGGGACTGACACCAGAATCAGCTATAAAACCTTCAGACCTCTGTGGAGGATCACTCTCCACTGCGTCAGACGCCAAAGGGTGGTAACCACCTGCTAAATCACTCCTACGCCTTCTCGAAGAAGGCTCTGAACTCTCGGGAGATAACCCCTAGATTCTCCTCGATCGTCGAGGCGCTTGATCAGCCACTTTTATAGATTTTAAATTAGACTCAAAAAAGTGAAAAGCTAGGCAAGCTAGGAGAAAAGAGCACTCACTAAAATAAAAATCCCTGAGATACAGTCAAGCAAACAACCTCCAAGTATTTCCGCTCCGGGTGATGAGGACCGGACACCAAAATACAGGAAAGCAAAATATAGGACCTCCCGAAAGCAGTCTGGGATGATTAGGGCCCAGAACAACTAGCGAAGGTATCAGAAACAGTTACGCCGACCTCCTAACGACAGCCTTTGCCGGCTCAAGCACCCAAGCTTCGCAAGGGCACCCCCCAGAAGTACTGCTGAAAGTGATGCGATGTCTGCCTCAGGTACCACGGGTATTCCCCCCCGCAGTCACCTGTGTGGAACCTAGGAACAGCAACTATGGACACCAATCCGTATCAGAAGCTGGGCGGAACGGTCTTGAGGTCAGATTCAGCTAATCGGAGGGGGGGTATCCCTCTTCTTAACCTTCACTTCCCCTCGCGCTTGACTCTCTGATGAGAGCTTTCCCAGTCCACCTCACGGAGTTGGATTTCGCTCAATTAATCAACTTCTATGTTTGTTTGAGCGGCCTTGGAGAGTTAACTCTCCACTCACCTATTCCAAGGCCCTACAACCTAGCTAGTTGGTGTTTGACACTTAGAAAACTTGCTAGTTGATTTTAGATTAAATCGCTTATTTTAATGGGTTGTTATATTAAGTCACAAGGATATGGAGATGAAACTTATGGTGTTTTGACGCAAAAGAAATTAATAAAAACTTAACTACATGCACATGCAGTTATTGTCTTTCGATGAAAAGCAATCTCTATACAGGTTCTACGAGATTAAAAATTGTATTTTTTCTTTTCAAATAACAAGCTCACACTCACAAAAACAATGAAACTGACTAAATGATAAAATGCACCTAATGCAAATCACTACAAGCATGCAAATTCTAAGATGCAACAATCTCCTAAAGCAGAGTGAAATTCCCAAAAAGCTCTTTCATTTTTAACTCTTCTTGGTTGCCCAGAAATCTAGTTCTTGAAATCAAGAACTCTTAATATAAGACACCAAAAACGCTCAAAAACAAGAAGAATAAATCAAAAACAACTCCTCCCAAAATCAAGCTAAAAACCAAAGCAAGAAACTTCACTAAAGCTCCAAAAGATATGGCGAAACGAAAACAAAAATGCAACAACAAAAGCAAGAAACAAGACAAAATGTTCTTTGAACTTTTGAATTGCAAAAACAAAAAGCAAAACAAATGTTTTTTGAGCTTTTATGTTTTATAAAGAAAGAGCTCGAAAAGACCAAGCACAACTATCAAAATCCAAATCAAACAAGACTGAATTTCAAGTACAAACTTCAACAATGCTCCAAACCTTATAAGGCTAACTAGTAGCAAGATCAATAAGAGCAAAAGAAGACAAGAAAACTCAGCCACTTAGCCTAGAACAATAGTACAAACTTGTCACAAACAAAAACTTCGAAGAAGCAAGAAAACTCCTCAAAAAGTTGCAACAAGACCTAGCCTACTGAACTCAAGAAAACCAATAAAAAAACGAGCAAAAATCGTAATGCAAAGCACAACACAAGCATAGGAACGAGTAATCAAGTAGAAGCTCTCTGTTCTGATAAAGCAGAACAGCCAAGAATTCTCAGAAAGCGATCTTGGTACTCAATCCATAAGTGCCAGCACCAGAAACAACACTTTGCCAAAAAGACTAGTTTTCAATCAAACGAAAGAGAGAAAAGACCTGAAACCATTTCCTTCACAATCCAGAGAGTACAGAGACACTGTAGGAACAGGTCTCCACAGCCATAAAGGAAAAAAAAGTCAAGAAACTCAAAAATTCAAAATCTGCCTAGGTATACGCTACTTCACAGTTATGCAACCAGCGTGCATACGCGTCTGTGCTAAGGGAAACTCGCGTATACGCGGGTCCGTTTAGACAAACGCGCATGTATACGTGACTGTGTGCAGAAAAAAGCGCGTATGCAAAGGTAAATAATGAAAAAAAAAAAAAGTACAAGCCTGGATAAGAAACCAGGACTTGAGACTGACTGAGACAAAATAAACTGGACTACAAATGAAAGTTAAAATTGTCGGCAACCTACCAAACAGCTGAAACCACCCAACAGGGGAGTCAGAAGAATGTGCTCCCCAGTGGAGTCACCAGTTCTGTTTCGAGGAATATCACCCTAGAGGTTCGTTGGGTTACAACCTCCACAGAGCAGGGGCATGCTATCTAAGAAGGACTCACACAACCATGCACGTTCAGAAAAACTAAATAGAGTAGAATGAGAAAAAAGTTACCCGTAGGTCCTACGCTTGAAGTAGATCCGGCACAATGGGAAACCTCCAAAGAACCGTCCTTCCTTCTTAACCCGAAAGACAAGAAGAAACAAGCACGAAGAACCGGTCAGGATGAAGATATACCGTCTCAAAATGTTAGTAGTCCATATATAACATTAAATAAACCATAATGAATGCTTTAAATAACAATATTCTTCATATATGTAAGCACACACTAACACGTATATTTCGGGAACAGCACGGTACTTCTGTATTATAAATAGCATGTACAAAAGTAATGAGTGGATAGATCACCTGATCCTTCCACGGCCTTCGAGCAGACCGTCGTCCGGATCCGTCCCGCCCTTGCCTCGCTAAGACTCTTTCCAAACTGGTGCATACGAGATGACATATAGAAAGATGATCATCTCAAGGAAACAAGGGTTTCCTGAACTGAACTAGGAAAGTGCAGGAGGCACGGGGAATCAGACTTGGATAGGGAATACCAATAGAGTATAATATCAATAAATTCTCTCTCCCTCTTAGGCCATACACATGAGGGCTTTTTATACTTCCTCCAAGTAGTTTCAACAGTTGGCCACAGGCTGGGGTGGTTGAACTACCTGAGTAACCATCAACACAGCGCGAAATTAGGGATTTTTTATATATTTTTTAATCATTTTAATGGCATACATGGAAAAGTGCAGCTGGACTCGCGTATACACGCGGAAAAGTACGGGCATAGTCGCGTATGGGGATTTTTACACTGTTTTTAAGTGAATTTGTCCAAGTCTGTAGGAATGGGTGCCCAAAACCATATAAGAAATCATGAATCATATGAAGGTGAGAAATGATGCTATAACACCTACTACTCTCGGCTAATGCACTTTGACTATGCCTCTGACCATGATCTTAGGCCTACTTTTCTGTCGATCTTAACCAAGTGAATAGGACAAAATCCATGTGGAGATGATTCTAGAAATGCCCATGTGGCTCAATTCTTCATTTGACACCTGGAACCTGCCAGACCATGAGAGTAGCTACTGAATCCATAGTTAGCTGCAGAATTGGCTGCGTTCAGTAGCTAAATTGAAAAAATATATTAAAATAGCAAGAACATGAAAATATAACATGGCAGTCATTTTAATGCATTCCTTAAGCCAAAACATAGCATTTATCATTGATTAGGGAATGTGATCTTATGAGAAAGTAAGGGAAAAAGGTGAGAAAGGATGTCAAGGAGAGGGTAATTTTGAGGTTCAACAATGGGTATTTATGAACAGGGGGCATGACTAACCCCCAACATGCATTTGCATGGAATGCACCAAATGGCCACATACGACTATTTATTTGTGGCATCAATTTGGTTGTTGGTGTTCTATGAGAGAGTATGGATCAAAGGTGAGGTTGAGTCATCGACCTCCCTGCTGTCGGTGGCAATTCTTCACCATGTCATTGAGAGGAAAGAATTTTCTAGAGTGCCTAGTACTGATATGGCGCGGTATTTTCATGGTGTGGTGTCGAGGAAGAGGTGGTGGGTGGGAAATGGACTTGGGAATTGGACTTGGGTGGGAATCGGAACAGCTAGCAATCCATGGCTAGAAAACGCATTTTCCAAAAATGGAGGCATCAGGATTTGAAACCAGGACCTGGATCCCTTAGATCAATGTATCTAAGAATGAAATCCAAGAGATGGCTCCAAATAAATCCTTAATTCTAAGTGGGTTAAATAGATCTCCCACACTTAGATGTCCTCAGAAAATGCCCAATGAAGGGACTGCAATATATGCAAGAACAAGATATGGAGCAACAATGTTATTTTATGAAGTCTGCACACATGAAGAAGTAGATAGCCAAAAAATATATTATATAGTAGAAAATGTGTACAATTCTTTGAGGAATCAATCACTCAAGCTGGGCAATGAAAGCCTCAATGGAGCATATATAGGAAAATGCAAGAACACTGCTTTACATGAAAAGCCCTGGCTAAAATAATGCAGTTTATAGGAGTTACTACATAATAAAAAATGAGAATAGAATGATATGTCAATAACAGCTCAAATAAATGAGGGGGAGAAAGCTCTCAACCCCTGAAAACACTAATACAGAAATAATGCACAATCCTTAGAAGGATTGGCTACAATACATGTACAAATGGCAAATCTGCAGAAATGCCAGAGTTGCTAGGCAGCAACTACAACTCAATAATAGAAATACATGGAGATGGCTGAAGATGATGCTCAAAATGAAACAAACCTCCTCCAATGGATCTCTCAATTCAAGGTTGATCCTGGCACTGAAGATCTTGCCCTCCAAGAAGCTGGTGCAACCTCTCACTGCAAGTGTGCACTGAAATAATGCAGTCTTGAGGATGGACTATGCTGTCTATGATGGGAGATGTTGGCCTTGGTGACAAGATGTGAAAATTAGCTCTAAAATCCCTTTCACTAACCTCTCGGAGCAATAGAGACTCCCTCCTCTGAAAGATAAGCCAAAGAGATGTGTTGTGGAACCCTCCACTGCAATGCCCCAGCAACACTGCAGTATACTTGAGTAGAAATAATGCAGTATCTGAAGAATGGCTTTGGCCTGGAGCCAATATGTGGAGAATATGAAGTGCAATCCTTCAATATGCCCCTCAAGAAAGAAAGGAAATCCTAAACATGAAACCCTCATGCTAAGCAGCACTGCAACTCTGTTAAACAGCTGGAGTGTGCAATTTGTCTGAATAGAAAAATAATCAAATGATCCAAGATATCTCACTATGGTTGCCCCTTCCTTCTTTTATACAAGTGAATTCCTCTTTGCCATGGACCCCACACATTAGGGTTTCATCCACAAGGAATCTTTCTCCCTCTAAAACTGCGTTGTCTTCTCATGCAAGCTACACCTCTTTAGGCAGCGCTATTGACTTGGTCAAACTTGACCTTGTCCTCATGCATTTGCCCCTTTTCACACTGGAACGTGCAAAATAAAGTTGTTCCATGGATCCTTTTCACACTATGAAGGATCTTATTCCTACTCATGGGCATTTTACCCATTTTATTCACCTCCTAGATGAAATAAGCAAAAATTAATGTTCCAATTTTCTTCATGAAAAATTGGGAACATTACAATCCTCCCCTCTCAAATATTGCTTGTCCTCAAGCAAGTGAAAGGATAGACTCATGAGTTTTTTTCTTCTTCTCTCCCTGTAGCATCCTTGTATGATGATCTTCTCTAAGGAAAGTGATGCTATATCATCAATCAAATCTCCACAATGCTCCTCCTCAGCATGTAAGTCAGCTATCAAGCTATCATCATGTGAAAGTGAAATACTCAAGAGGATAAAAAAGTGATGTCTAGAGGTCCCTTTGAAGAATGGGATCTGAAATATAATGGGAACTAACTTTCCCATTTGGATCCTCCATATCCAAGCTATGAGCCATGAAAAATGAGTCACCTTCTAGCTAGGCAACTCCTGAAAGCTGTCATCCACCTTTGGCTCCGGCAAAGTAGGTGGGATGAAAATCTGCACGTGGTAGACTATGTAGCCTACCCCACACTGTCCATCTCTCCACTTGTGACAAGTGTAGAGTGTTGGATGTCCATGGGCTGCAATAATTTTTCCCTCAAGTGGAAAAAAGAGGACTAGACCTCCAAATATCTCTCCCCCAATGCTGCAAATCAAGCTGGCCCAAGTATCCCCATATATGATGAGTTGTAAATCATCATCATATGGCTCACCTCATAAAAATACAAATGCGCTATCAAGGTGACCATATCATATCCCATGTTCCCCTTAGAACATGTACTGCAAAAAGTGTGAGGAATTTCTCCCTCAAAGGACACATCCACACAATGTGTCTCTCTCCCAAGCATGCTCCTCATAAAGACAGCAACAATAGAACCATAAGGAGCAAAGATGAGAATCATGCTTGCTGCCATATGCAACAAATGTGAAGGACAATGGTCCCTCAAGTGCAACCAACGCAGCTTGACCCTCAACTGCAATAGAGACTGATAAAATGAGTGGCTTCTCAACCACTTGCCTGCTGCTCCAATCTCCTCATAAGTATGGAGGAATTGAAAAATGTAAGATGTACAATGATCATTTCCTCCATAATGTATCTCTTCACCAAGCCCTCCTATGGAATGGCCATCAATCATGCTCATGGCCCCATCTAAACCATGTGGTCAAGAAAAAAGAATGCTCCTCCTTGGAGCATCATCCTGCACATGTATGGTTAGGGGATGCACACATACATTATATAAATAATCATGTAAACAATAATGAATACCCTTACCACATCTCCTACTCATACAAGTGGAGTGGCTCATAAGTAAGTCTCATCTCTTCTACAAAGGGAAAAGAGGTGGTTGTGCTAACTCTCTCAAATAATCATGTCTCTCCTCCATCTCTATGTGATCCATGCATCTACTCATATGCTGATATATCTCCTCTTCAAAGCCCATCCAACAATACCCCTCCATGATGGTGTGGTATGCTCTCATAGAATAAGTGGGGTTGAAAAGGAAATCCTCCTAAGCTGCTTGTAGCAAATTCTCCTTGATCTTGGAAGCTCTAGGAAAGAAGATCCTACCATGATAAAAGATGACCCCATCTCTGACTGAATATGCCTCCTAATGCAACTGGCCATTCAAGATCATGCAAGTAAAAATATCCTTGGAATACTCCACCAACAGCTGGGAGCTCCAATGTGGATCTAATCTCCATAGTGACAGTGCTAATGATCTCTCATGAAGAGCATCTGTCATATGGTCATCCTCCTCTATGACATCTCCTAGGCCAAAGATGTAAGTTGGAAGGCTGCTAACCTTCCCTTGTTGCTTCTGCCACAACGCAGAATCTGAAATGGAAGTGGGTGATGCTGATGTTGAGAGAATGCTCTCTCTCTCCTTGAGTCTACCCCAAACTCCCAGCGCTGTATCAAGCTCTCTCCAGGTCTCCAACCTCCTGAAATCAATGATTGGTGCTCCAACATGTGAAACATCCATCCTCCTCTGTTGATCCAGTGGTCTCCCCGGCAAAATGTCTCCATGCAATGAGACATCATCATCAAGAGATGACTGAATAGATGAATGGAGATAACCCTCCATGCTTCCACTGCGCAATCCAATCACCTTCTTAGGAGCATCAACCTCCATAGATGAATAGGGATGTATACTCCTCATCTCAAGATGTTGGGTCTTCTCCCTATTTCCTCCTTGTGTCTCCATGGTTTCACACCTCCTCAACAATGGCACAGATAGAACATGAGTTGTGCCTTGATCTCCATAGATGAGATCCTAGGGACTTCCTTGCAAAGATGCAAGCATCCCTCTATGTGGAGCAAGAGCTCCTCTTTCCTCTGCATGAGGTGCTAGATCAACTCTAGATCTAACAGCGTTGTTGCCCTCAAGCTCTACAAAATGAGTGGGCAACCTCCCAATGATTTGATCCCTCTTTGGAAAAGAGATCCTCATGCCTCCTTGCTCAAAAGTGTGAGAAGAAAGCTTCTCCTCCGGCAAAGTATGGTGCAAGTTTTCAGCCTCCCTCATGGTTTTCTGAAATGGAATTGTGTTTTTATGCAAGGGTTTTGTTTTATTTTTCTCATTCAGCTCCTCCATGTGTTTCTCATGAATCCCTCTATCAAATCTTTTCACTAAGGCTTTAGTGAAATTTTTATAAGATGAAATGTTTACATTTTTCAAAGAAAAGGATTCAAATATCCACCAGGCAAAAGCCTTACCTCTCAAATGCAGCGCTGCAACTTTGATGGATTCATCCTCAATAATGTGGTGGTGCTGAAAAAAGGTCTTCAAATCTTCAACCCAAGCTTTGGCTGAACATACAGGTGAACCTTCAAAGGTAGATAGATGAAATCTATCCTGTTGTTCTTTCCCATTCACCTTCATCTTGCAAAACTATGAAAAACTGAGATGATCTCTGAATTTCTGAGTTTGAAACTCATACTCCTTCAAGAAATTACTAAGGGTTTCCCTCCTAGCAACCTCTTCTCTTCTTTCCATATCTCTTCCGGAAATCTTGGGCATGTGACTGCATTGTACAAGATGGTGTGTAGCTGCATGCTCACACTCCTCCAATCTAGAGTTTTCTTTTGAATCAAACCCTCTAGGAGATTCCCTATACTTCCTTCGGATCTCCTCATTCTCTACATGGATCATATATAAATATTTAGGAAGAAGCTTGGTAATCTTATCCCTTTTTTCTTTTTATTCTCCAAAATATGGAGTCTTTCTTTTGCTTATTTCTTTGTCTCCTTGATGAGAATAGGAAGTGCAGGGTTCTTCCTCTTCTCTCTGTTTATCCTCCTTGGGGAAGCTCTTTTCTTCTATGAAAATAGATGAGATTAAGCTTGTCTTCTTCATCATCTTCTTCTCCTTCTTTCTTGGGCTTGAATGCCACAGGCTGAGCCAATAAAGGGGCTTTGATACCACTATAATGTTCCCAAATCGGAATAGTTAGCAATCCATGGCTGGAAAACGCATTTTCCAGAAATGGAGGTAGCAGGATTTGAAACCAGGACCTAGATCCCTTAGATAAGCGTATCTAAGAATTAAATCCAAGAGATGGCTCCAAATAAATCCTTCTAAGTGGGTTAAACAGATCTCCCACACTTATATGTCCTCAAAAAATGCCTAATGAAGGGACTACAATATATGCAAGAACAAGATATGGAGCAACAGCGTTATTTTATGAAGTCTGCACACATGAAGAAGTAGATATCCAAAAAATATATGATATAGCAGCAAATGTGTACAATTCTTTGAGGAGTCAATCACTTAAGTTGGGCAATGAAAGCCTCAATGGAGCATATACAGGAAAATGCAAGAACACTGCTTTACATGAAAAGCCCTGGCTAAAATAACGCAGTTTATAGGAGTTACTGCATAATACAAAATGAGAATAGAATGATATGTCAATAACAGCTCAAATAAATGAGGGGGAGCAAGCTCTCAACCCCTAAAAACACTAATACAGCAATAATTCACAATCCTTAGAAGGATTGGTTACAATACATGTACAAATGGAAAATATGCAGAAATGTTGGAGTTGTTGGGAAGCAGCTGCAACTCAATAATAGAAATACATGGAGATGGCTGAATATGATGCTCAAACTGAAACAAACCTCCTCCAATGGATCTCTCAATGCAAGGTTAATCCTGGCACTGAAGATCTTTCCCTCCAAGAAGCTAGTGCAACCTCTCACTGCAAGTGTGCACTGAAATAACGCAGTCTTGAGGATGGACGGTGCTGTCTATGATGGGAGATGTTGGCCTTGGTTCCAATATGTGTAAAATATATCTGAAATCCCTTTCACTAACCTCTCAGAGCAAGATAAACTCCCTCCTCTGAAAGATAAGACAAAGAGATGTGTTGTGGAACCCTTCACTGCAATGCCCCAGCAACACTGCATTATACTTGAGCAGAAATAACGCAGTATCTGAAGAATGGCTTTGGCCTTGAGCCAAGATGTGGAGAAGATGAAGTGAAATCCTTCAAGAGGCCCCTCAATAAGGAGAGTAAACCCTAAACAGGAATCCCTCGTGCTAAGCAGCACTGCAACTCTGCTGAACAACCGGAGTGTGCAATTTGTCTGAATAGAAAAATAATCAAATGATCCAAGATAACTCACTATGGCTGCCCCTTCCTCCTTTTATACAAGTGAATGCCTCTTTTCCATGGACCCCACACATTAGGGTTTCATCCACAATGAATCTTTCTCCCTCCAAAACTGTGTTGTCTTCTCATGCAAGCTACACCTCTTTAGGCAGCGTTGTTGACTTGGTCAAACTTGACCTTGTCCTCATGCATTTGCCCCTTTTCACACTAGAAGGTGCAAAATAAAGCTGCTCCATGGATCCTTTTCACACTATGAAAGATGTTATTCCTACTCATGGGCCTTTTACCCATTTTATTCACCTCCTAGATGAAATAAGAAAAAATTAATGTTCCAATTTCCTTCATGAAAAATTGGGAACATTACATTCATGTGAGGATTTATGTGTCAAGCTATGTGTTTTTTATGAGAAATTTATGAGTTAATTATCTTTTAAAAACTCATGTTCAGCAAAAAAAATGCAGAGAAATAATACATAGAATACACATTACACCATCACTGATAACAGAGTTCACCCCTCCTAGGCTACATCTCCATGGACTTGCTTCAACTGGCCATGACCTCTATGGATTAATGGTAAAATGTCTGATTACATGCACCTGCAATGCTCCAATGTATTTTCAACTTGCTCCATTGGATTCAAAAGACCCAAAACCCTAAAAAATGACTATTCAATCTTTGAAAATGGTTTCCAGCTAATCTAGGCTTGACCTTCTCTCCTAGTGGCCCTCAGTTTCTTTTATATTCAAAGTGGAAAAAAACACTTTTAGAAGTGCTCCAATGCCTCTGCAACCTATTCCACTATGGTCATAGCATCAAAATTATCTAAAAATCACTCTTCTTGCTCCCAATTTGGTCTTGAGCTGATCTAGGCATGGCCTTCCCTCCTGGTGGCCCTAACTTCTTTTTTTCTCCTCTACCTCTGTAACATGTACCAATGGGTTTAGAGCATGCCAATCTCCTAGGAATGACTCTTCCTGAGCCAAAATTGGTCAAAAATTGCTCCATATGTGCTTCATTCAATTTTTCTTGGTAAACCGCCTCTAAAATTGGAGAAGGCTCTAGTTAGGGCAACTAAAATTGGAATTTCATCGAAACTGGGGAAATCGTCGAATTAACCACCAAAATAAGTGCAGTTTAATTAAGGCTTAAACTATATTAACTAGCAAATAATTTTGGTTAGCGCTAAACACACAGTTTATAACAAATCTAAATTAATTATATGATAAGCGCAATTATCATTTGGTTATGGATTAAATAACATGTGTTAACACTAATTTGCATTAACAATCTCCATTGCTCCTAGTCATAGCACAAAGTCCTGTGGGAGGGGGTTCGCCCGTGAGGCTAGCCCCCTCCATTCTCCCATTGGTAAATACATTTGACTTCAATTATAAACATTGTGCATAGTCTATTAAGACTTGATGTTGTGGCCCATTGGTATGGAGGGCACGTTGTAGGCGAGAGGTCATGGGGTCGAACCCCGGCCTCTGCCCAACCTATGCATATAAATATTTTGTGCTACCATTCCAAAGCCTTTGAACTTGATAACCTTTGGATATAAATTAATGCACCCATATAAATATTTAATCTGACCACTATGTAATTTCGACCTAATATGATAAACTTGGACTTTGGTATAATATGCATAAGCTTCAGACTTTTGAACCATATGTGTAATTCAAACTTTAGAGAGGGCCCACCAAAGGGGGCACGTGGTGGCCCTTGGCTACACCACGTGTCAGCCTCTGGTTGGGCTGTCCCTCATATATATAAAATAAAATCGAATTCAACCTTAGGAGACCAATCATAAAAAAAATTCACCTTCAAACGTTGATCAGTGAATCCTACGGTGACACTTGTCACAGTGTGATTAGGTGAAATGGAGGAAAACCCAAATTTATAGCCTTTGACCCTGGTTGACCATTTTTATTAAAAATTCTCCTATTTGACACGGCAATCAAAATTCTCTAACTTCATCATACTAACTTCGTTTTGAGTGAAAAAAATTGTGTCGGATTCTTAGCAACGAGCTGGATCTATTCGTTACGGTTTGATGCAATTCTGAGCACTTTTCATTTTTGGAAATTCTTTGTCCCTAATCCAGATTCTGATCACTCCTTCCCACTGACATGCTTTTGGACCCACAAAATTTGGTTATCTCATGAGATTTTAACACTCTTTTGTTTCCCAAGTTCTATCATCTTGATTCTACTTGGAAAAATATCCATGACAAACACTTGGGTTCACTGACATGCCTTGCCTTGCAAGTGGCTTGACTCTTCAACCAATGTTCTCCCTTTTTAGCTAACCCAATTCAAAATTTGTTGGCTACTTGATGACTTATAAAGAACTTTTTTGTACCAAATCGATCCCTCGGTGCTTCGAAAACTAATTGATGGCCTTCCCACTACGAATCTTGTTCCTCCTTTGCACAAACATGCATTCGATGCAAGCTTCTCCTTGGAAACCACTTTCCCAAGTTAAGCCAATTTGAGTGAACTAAAGTAATGAGTTCCAACACCAGTAATAACAAGAAAATAAATTACCATTATTTTACCTCCACGGTTCCAAATTCCACATCTGGAAGAAAGCATTCGCCACCTCTTTCTCTTCTTGGCGTCAACACATAAAATGATCTACAATGGCTGAAACTTTTTGGCTGCAATATTTTTAGCATCTTGTCCCTCTTTCCATCATCCTCTAGTTTTGACATGTTGCTCATGCCATTATTTGAGAATGAAGGCTAATCATGAGCCCCTCGCTCAAGAGTGGACCTTCCCAAAATCCTGTGACATCTTGTCACAAACACAACCATCAATCCGAAAAACACAAGAAACATAACTTGATGACATATCCTTTTTCTCCTTCAAAGCAACAAATGTCACATCATGTGAACATCACCATGTACTCTTACATCTTGGTGTCAAACTCATCGACCAAACACAAGTCGAAAAAGCATGCCTCTTCAAACAACTAACCCTCAAGTCAAAAAAAAGCATGTATGAAAACTCTCAACTCTCTCACAAGTATAGTTACAAGTACAAGAATCCCATTTACATGTACAAGTACTTAAACAGCTAAAATGATAAATCTTGTTGCAACAAAGTGAGTCAGCATACTCCACTTTCAAAACACCTTCTTGGCGTAAACATGCAACACACTTTCAACAAAAAATAATTGCATTCAATCATCAAAATACATGCAAGGACTTAATTGGATAAGAAATATAATCATCTCTTACAAAACCATTTCAATGGTGCTTCTTTCAGTTGCACATCATCATGTGAATCATCCTGACCCACATTGATTATGGAATCCTATTTTCCATTCCTATCAAGATCTCTCTCCACCTTCTTCAAATGTCGTGGATGACTTGCTGGATACAAATTCCAACACGTCTACAAGATGACCTTGCTTGTGGCAATGAGTGAAAAACAATTGCATATTCTTTTCAACATGTTTTCCATTATCCAATGGACCTTTGGATTTATACCTCCTTTGTTTATAAAGTTTCCTATGCATGGCTATCTTCTTCCAACATATTGAAACATTATGGTTATTCAACCCACAAAAGGAACATGCAAACTTTATCCAAATCTTATGTGAAGATTTACCATGTTTATCATAATCAAAAGCAACTTGGTTAAAGGTAGATTTATACCATGAACATTCACCTTTGTTTCCTTCTTGAGGAAGTGAATTTTATGAGGTAGTGTCTCTCTTCGGAAAAAAACAATGCATTAAATGACTTTAGAGCTTTCAACGTCCTCTTGTTTTTCATTCTTATTAGCTGCATGCTTATGCAAGTCTTTTTGCAAAGTGGGTGCAAAAAATTTTCATTCCTCATGAACACAATATTCACAAGCTTGAGGTAATGAACATGAAATGAAAGTCCTTCTTGGAACACCTTCATGTGCCTCCTTGGCTTTGGATCATTATCCATCATGTTGTCCATAACCAAGACCCAAATACCTAGGCCTTTCCTCAACAACAATTGGCTCAACTATGCCTTGTGTATGTTTTCCTAATCCTTTACCTTCATAGCCCATTTTAATCAATAATTTGGACCCTATTCCTCTAGTGTGTCTTTCAAAAGCACCTACACATTCATCTTGAGAATAATTATAAGATAAACTTTCTTTGAATACCTATTTTTCAAGCACATACTTGGCTAAGGCTTCTTTGGCATCATGGAGTTGAGTCTCCATCTCATGCATCCTTGCTAGGTTCTCATTTGAAATATGGAGCTGAGTCTCCATCTAATGCATCTTTTCAAGAATCTCTTGCTTCTCCTCCTTCATGGCAATCAACTTCTCTTGAAATATAATGCTCTCCTTCTTATATTCATACATCTATTGCACCATATCATTCATGATGTAGAGATTCTGCAACATCTCTTTATCAAAGATTTTTGCTAAGCAAGATTGACTAGAAACAGTGTTTAATGAAGCTACCATCACACCTGTAATGCATACAAAGCTTCTTTGTTGTGATTTGAGAACTGAGCTCTCAATATTGACCTTCTCCTTCACACATAAACTTTCACATAGTTAAATTATCCTTGCACAATTACAAAACCAATAGTTAATTATTCTAGCTAACCTTGGCTAAAATGAGCTAAATGGTGCTCTGATACCGACTTGATCTGAATACAGGAAAACTAGTTTTGATGTGCTAGCTCTCTCATCAGTTAAATAAAAATGTGTTTAGGATCGTCTCAAGTTAACCATTCATGTGAGGGTTTATGTGTCAAGTTATGTGTTTTTGATGAGAAATTTATGAGTTAATTAGCTTCTAAAAACTCATGTTCAACAAATAAAATGTATATAAATAATACATAGCATACACAGTACACAATAACTGATAATGAAGTTCACCCCTCCTGGGCTACATCTCCATGGACCTGCTTCAACTGGCTAGGCCCTCTTGGGATTAATGGTCAAATTTATGATTACATGCACCTATAGTGCTCCAATGCATTTGCAACCTAATCCATTGGATTCAGAAGACCCAAAAACCTCAAAAATGACTATTCAATCTGTTATCACTCGGATTGAACCTCAAGCTGAAGAAGGCAATTCTGAGGTAACCCCAAACCACGCTTAGCCAAGTAGCTAACCCTACTAGGCCAGGAGATGGCTCTCTCCATAAGTATCACAACCAAGATTACTACAGAAAGAATATATTATTCTAGGTATAGTAGATCAGGGTTTTTATTTTGATTATGTAGGGTTTTGTTGGATCAGGAGGAGTCAAGAAGCTAGGGCAAGGAAATTAGGTCAATATTTGCAGGGTGTTCTATGGGGCAAGGTAGGTACAATGTTTATCACTATAGGGTTTTGATGATGGGATGATCAAGACAGGTGAGGAGCTAGAAATAACATGGTGAAAACATGGTTCCTTTCTAAACTGAAGGAATTGAACAAACTGTGAATATTTACCCAAAATAGAGCATAGAAATTTTGGATTTTGTTCATCTAACTTGAAAGCATTCACTTAATAGAAATAAAATGATGGATGAAGTAACAAAAAATTCTAACATCTGAGCACAAAGAATAAATTGAAACTAAACACTATACCACATGGATCCCATAAAAATAGCTGCAAATTTGATTAATATCCAGGCCAAAACTGATACAAAAGTATGTCTCTTGAGAAGCCAAACCTCCAAATGAGTCCAACCTCTACAAATGACTAAGAAAAAACATGATATAGACCTCAAAACCACTCTCCCTAGCCTCAAGGAGTCGAATCCATCATATAGGAATCAGTTTCACCTACCACCAAACAAGAAACCGAAGACTAGGAAGACCCAACAATTTGCCTCTAAAAGTGAGGAAACTAATTCGTTTGACCTCTAGAAGACTCACCTAATGTATCTACCTTAGATGAAATTTAAATTCACCATGACCATTTACCTCATTAATTTCTTCATTTTCCCAAGTAAAAATTCAAACTGGAGTGAAACTTCAAAATTTGTTGAAGATGGTGAAAATGCAATTTTCCTAGAAAACGCGCAGCGCCCATACAGAAAAAATGACCTCTTTTGCAAGCAACTTTTGAGTGCCTTCCCGGTGTCTAAATCAGCTCCATAATAGCTCATTGGAAATATCTCTGAGTCTAGTTTACAAATAAACCTCTAGTTTCCAAAATGGTGCTCATTTTCCCTGTCAAAAATTCAATCTCCCAAGACTGGTAAATGCACAACGACCAGGTCAAAAAGGAGGAAGAAACATGAAAATTTGGTAGTTTTTTGCACTTTTGAGGGACCGGTTCTCCTCCAAATTTTCTGAAACTTGCTATGGTTGATGTCTTCATCATTTTTAACATGATTTTGGTGGCCATTTTTCAATTTGAGGCCCCAAAAAATAGCGCAATGCCCAGGTCACTGCGCGTTTGGAAAATTTTCTGAGTGCAAAAATACCCAAAAACACAGAATTTTCACCTTTTTCAAGACATCATTTGGAAGCCTTCCTGGTTTCTAAATTGGGCCCAGGATATCTCGTTGGAAATATATGCAAGTATAATTTCCAAATATACCCTTTTTTCTGATTGGAGTTGATTTTCCTTGACAAAAGTTGTGTTTCCCAAGACTGGTCAAAAAGTGATGAATGAGGGTGCAGAAATGCAGAGTGCTAGTGCAGGAAAATTTTTGGGGCCTTCCTCAACTCCAAATTGAGCTCATTATATCTCATTGGAAATATATCTCTGTCTAATTATCAATTGACTCATCAATAAAATCATTTGGACACTCCAGCTATGAGAAAACTTGATTTTCCCAAGGTCACTCCAGAAGTGCAGAAATTCTCTTATGGCACCTGTATTCTTGAAATTTCTATAAAACCATGACACATGTGTAAAACCTAAAGGAGGTTTTCCATCCTCTACCTATAATGGACAAAAATCTCTCTCATTGTTTTCAAATTCATCTTTTTTTGGTTAGAAACACAGTTTGAAAAAACCAACCCTATGAGTGGCGAATGACTTCACTCTTGGAATGAATTCTCAAAAAATGATGGAGAAATGATTTTTATGAGCTGAAATTACCTCAGACTTACTGATATGACCTAACTTATGGACCCTCTGCTCAAACTTCTCATTTCCATAGCAAACCCTAGCTCAGTGGGAGAGTAAATTAGGGTTTGCGAAGCATTCTGACTCTAGTAGCTCTTTTGTGGTTGTTGCATATCTGATGATTTTTCCTCCTTTATTACATGATTTATTATTTAGTGTTTTTTCCTCACTGACACTTTTGTCTTCCTCTTTAGACATTGTGGGCTTGAAGGCTTTAGAAACCCTAGGGTAAATGGAAGGAGATGAAGGGAGTGAGAGATGAAATGACTAGCTTAGGCAAATGGAGGGAGTGAATGTAAATGAAAACCTAGGTCTATGAAAACCTTAGGATTTAACAATATTTATGACTGTTATGTGTTTAGGGACATGAATATCGATATGAAGCATGAAAATAGGGAAGGAAATGAAAACTAGGGTTTCATAGCAACAAGAATTTAAAATTTTTTATGGAAAACCAAATATATTAGTGGAGAGATGTCTTTAGGGTCCACTTACTGATTTAAAGCCTTTTGAAGAAATTTGTGACGAAATGAACCTTGTTGGAGTTTGTGAAACCTTTTGAAACCCTCCCTGTGCAAACGTGCAACGTCCGGGAGGAACGCACAGCACTCGGGCAAACGCGCAGCGCCTGAGTGCAAACGTGCAGCGCCTGTGTAAAATCGTCAGGAATTGTCGAGAAAATGCACAACGCCTGAGTGCAAACATGCAACGTCTAGTAAAACGCGCAGCGACCTTGAAATTTGACTCAAAATGCTCAAAAAATTGAAATTTCTCCTTTGCTGGAAACTCCTGATGGTTGAATGGAAGCAATGAATTGCTTTGAAATGTTTGAATGGATTTTATAGCTTAGTGGTTTTGAATTTTCAATTTGAATAGCCACTTTTCCTATGTTTACTTTTCCCCTTGTACTTTGGCACTGATACTCTTTATCTCTCTGACTTCTTTGGCATTTTGTAGTTTGATCAAGACATGGAGTTTGGATTTCCTTGTTCCACTTAGGCCAGAAATGATTGCATTTGATAGCTTGGGATTGAATTTATTACATATTAGAACATTAAATTACATTTGGAAAAATATAAATAAGTTCCATATTGAATTTTATATCAAAATGACATTTAGATATAAAAGTCACTAAACTCAAAAAGTACAACTCAGAAAATTGATAATTACATCATGATGATCTTTGTATGGGAAGAAAAAATTTCTTATTTAGTCCCTCTCATATATGTGCCGACCTCATCTGAAATGAAGGAATGACCTTGAGAAATAAAAAACCTAATGACCTAATGGGACTTCTTTAGACTTGAATTTCATGAATGGGATTTGATTTAAAAGGCTTCCTAGTGAAAAGAGAATTTCCATAGGTGTTTTTATGCTAAAGGAAACATGAGAATGAGTCATCCAATATGAATCTCAAAGGGAGAATGAAGTTTATTGACAAAGACAACCACCAGCGGAACAATTTTATATCATGACCTAATGGAATGATTGAAAATTTATTTAGAATGGGACACCTAATATGCACATGCAAAATGTGTTTTGATCCATGGTGGAAGTATGAAAATACAGACAGTAACATTGGCTCCAGCTATGGATGGTAGCTCCTTGGAGGTGTCGAAAACACCGTAGACCAAGTGCCTATCCATTGGGCATGGAGTCAATAGCTAAAAACCAAACTGAATACTGAAAGAAACTTGACTCAATAAACTGAACTGAGTCAGACTAAAACACAACTGATAAACTTAAAAAGATGCTCATAATTGAGCTTATTCAATCAAACGTACTCTAATTGATCCATTCATTACCTAATATATTGAAATGGAACAACAAATGCAACCATGTAAGAATTTTGGCTGTTGTTTGAATTTTCTGCAAGTGCTTGCTTATAAGAAAGAAGAAAGACCTACTGAAAGGAAATTCCCATGACAAAATTGTCAACAGATCGAATCTTGATGAAATTGCAAAGCTCGATCCCACCGGCTAACCTCAAGAATTCTGTGAAAATATCTTCATAGGAATACATATTGATTTTCAGCCCATCTAATACGTTATTGCTCTGCTCTAGGTATTCTTCGTACCTTGGTTTTAAAATTTTCCTAACATTTGTGTTGTCTTTCTTTGATGACTGTAGCAAGTTGACAAAAGGATCCTGAAACTCATGAATAACTATTTTTTCCTGATGATCAACAACAAAACAAGAGTCTTCTTCATTACTCTCCTGATATGACTACAAATCTTAGTATGAGCTTTGTAATGAAACACCTGCTGAACAAAACAATGAAGTCGGTTGTCGGATCAGTTTTATATCAACACTCTTTTCAAGCTCACAGTTAGCTAATGGAGAAGGACTTTTACTGCAAATTCCATCCAACACATCAGCTATAGGGTCATGAAAAACTTGAAAACACTGCTGCAACCTATTTTCCATTGGTTCTAATGAGACTGCATGACTTTCTACAAGCTTCTCATCCTTTTATTTATATATATTATGAAAATTTTGCTTTAAAAATTGAAATGCTTCAAAACATAGTGGTACAGAATCATCTTGCATCATTTGATCATGTGTTTCAACTTCCAAGCCTTCATCTACAACCTGGCATTCAATGGCATTCGACGGCTACAAATCTAGAGCTAAAGAGGATTCTATGTCACAAATGATTTCCTCAACCAATTTAGGAGAATGTTCATCATTTATAGTGTTGACCACTCGCTTATATACTTTCTTATAATTTTCTCTTATTTTTGCGAATGAGGAGAAACACAAGGGTAAGGAGTTCTAATAAAAAATTTGATTATCTTATTGATTGTCAAGATCAAAACTCAATGACTGCTGATTTCTGATCGCATGAAAGTTATCTCTGATGAACTGAAATGAAGTAAAAAAAATAGGCAAAGATCCTTCACCTACTTCTAAATTTTATATACTTTCGTCATCACTGTCATAGCTGATATGCATCTATTGATCATTGTTTTTGAGCTGCTAAAATTAAACTTCCTCCCACAAACCAACAGTTGATTGCTCTGCAAGATTAGCTTTTGTTTGGAGAACATAATCATCATCATACTGATCAAACTTTGGAAAATCATCAATATAAGTAATGTCAGCAAACATACACATTACATTATCAAATTTTTTCTCCTCGGATTGATCTACAAATCCATTTTCTAATGTATGGTGGTTGGGATTAGCAAGAAAATTTTTAGGGATTGCAATATTTTCTTTTCCTGGGATAAGTGGGTCATGATGATCTTGAACGGAAAATGCATCTCTCATGGCGATACTTTACATCATTCCCTCTATTGTACTTACCAAAATGTCGAGCTTTACCTCTGAAGATGTCAGGTGCTCTGCAATGTTCTTCTTCTCTTCTTCTTTCAGCTTTTCCCTTCTGATCAGCAGATTAGCCTTTACATCTACTGCATTGTTCTACATCTTTTCAAGTGTTTCAAGGTTCCTTTCTCTCATCTGAAACTCCATTTCCAGATCAAATTCATTCGTGTAATTTAAAAGAGTCGATCCAAGAGGGGGTCTTATATCAGCAATTATCGAATAATAAACTTGATTGAATCTGACAGAAAATTGTTGTACTGTCTCCCCTAGCTATATTTTCAGCTAGTCATACTCTTTTAGAATTATGAAAGGGTTTTTTTTTACCACCCACCTGTCGAGGAAAAATTTGACAAACTATGGGAAATCTGAGATGCTCGCGGCAGGCAATTTTTTGAACCAACCCTTGACTTTTCCTTGCAAAGAAAGAGCGAAGAGCCTGATACTGACATCCTCTTTGTCAACTTCAAAAAGGTATAGAAAAGTCTCAAAATTCTACATATGTCTCTCAGCAGTGATGTTTTCATATTCACCATAAAACCTCGACAGATATAGGTAATGATTTTCAGGGAAATCATGGAGTATAGGAGGTAAGATGTGAGGTTTATATCTATCCGGGACTATAGAAGGTGTAGGAGTATGTATAGAAACTATAGGATTAGTCTTGGTCTCTTTAGGCTCATCAATTTGAATATGGTCATCATAAGATTTAGAAAAAGGATGTGGACCAAGATCAAAGGAAAACTCGGTATTTACACTTTTTCAATAGGTAGAATCAAGATTTTGATCATCTTTATCATACAACAAACTTCATAAAACTTTCAGGATAGTTTCAGGAAAAGAAAAGAAGTAATTTACAAGAAAGCAGACTAGATCTTGAATAAAATTCCACTCTGAATACCTGACCTTTCTGTAATATCCTTCCATTTTTTTGCTGGCAAGTTCGATCCTCCAGTAGAGTCTTTTCATCAAGTTGGAGTCGTAGGTGAAGATTTCAGCCTTCATATGCATCTAATTTCTTTCCACCATCAGCAATTAGATCTAAAATTTGTCGTTCTTGGGCCAGGGAAGATATTATATTTTTCTTCCCCAGTATGGCCGCTAAAATTTTATCACTCGAATTGAACCTCATGCTGAAGAAGGAAATTCTGAGGTAACCTAAAATCATGCTTAGCCAAGTAGCTAGCCCTACTAGGCCAAGAGAGGGCTCTCTCCATAATGATCACAGTCAAGATTACTACATAAAGAAGATATTAGGCTAGGTATAGTAGCTCAGGGTTTTGATTTTGATTATGTATGGTTTTGCTAGATCAAGAGGAGTCAGGCAACTAGGGCAAGGAAATTAGATCAAGATTTGCAGGGTGTTCTATGGGGCAAGGTAGGTACAATGTTTAGCACTTTATGGTTTTTATGATGGGATGATAAAGATAGGTGAGCAGCTAAAAATAGCATGTTGAAAACATGGTTCCTTTATAAACTAAAGAAATTGAATAAACTGTGAACATTTACCCAAAATAGATCATAGAAATTTTGGATTCTATTCATATAACTTGAAAACATTCACTTAATAGAAATAAAATGATGGATGAAGTAACAAAAAATTATAACATCTAAGCAAAAAGAATAAACTAAAACTAAACACCATACCACATGGATCCCATAAAAATAGCTACAAATTTGATTAATATCCAGGCCAAAACTGATACAAAAGTATGTCGCTTGAGAAGCCAAACCTCCAAATGAGTCCAACCTCTACAAATGACTAAGAAAATACATGATATAGACCTCAAAATCACTCTCCCTAGCCTCAGGGAGTCTAATCCATGAAATAGGAATCATTTTCACCTACTGGAAAACAAGAAACTAAAGACTAGGATGACCCAACAATTTGCCTCTAAAAGAGAGGAAACTGTTTCATTTGACCTCTAGAAGACTCACCTAATGTATATACCTTAGATGAAAGTCAAAACATAACATTTACATTCACCATGACCATTTACATCAGTAATTTCTTCATTTTCCCAAGTAAAAATTCAAACTGGAGTGAAACTTCAAAATTTGTTGAAGATGGTGAAAATGCAATTTTCCTAGCAAACGCGTAGCGCCCATATAGAAAAAATGACCTCTTTTGCAAGCAACTTTTGAGTGCCTTCCCAATGTCCAAATCAGCTCCATGATAGCTCATTGGAAATCTATCTGAGTATAGTTTTGAAATATACCTCCATTTTCCAAAATGGTTCCCTGCCAAAAATTCAATCTCCAAAGATTGGTAAACACGCAGCGACTAGGTCAAAAAGGAGGCAGAAACATGAAAATTTGGTAGTTTTTTGCACTTTTGAGGGACCAGTTCTCCTCCAAATTTTCTGAAACTTGCTATGGTTGACGCCTTCATCATTATAAACATGATGGTGGTGGAAATTTTTCAATTAGAGGCCCCAAAAAATAGCGCAACGTCTAGGTCGCTGCGCGTTTGGCAAATTTTCTGAGTGCAAAAATACTCAAAAACACAGAATTGTCACCTTTTTGAAGACCACATTTGGAGGCCTTCCTGGTGTCCAAATTGGACCTAGGATAGCTCGTTGGAAATATATTCAATTATAATTTCCAAATCTACCTTATTTTTTTGATTGGAGTTGATTTTACTTGTCAAAAGTTATTTTTCCAAGACTGGTCAAAAAGTGTTGAATGAGAGTGCATAAATGCAAAGTGGTGGTGTAGGAATATTTTGAGGGCCTTACTCAACTCCAAATTGAGCTCATGATAGCTCATTGGAAATATCTCATTGTATAGTTATCATTTGACTCATCAAGAAAATAATTTGGACACTACAACTATGAGAACACTTGATTTTCCCAAGGTCACTCCAAAAGTGCAGCAACTCTCCTATGGCACCTGCACTTTTTAAATTTCTATAAAACCATGAAACCTGTGTAAAAAATGAATGAGTTTTTACTTCCTTGACATATTATGGACAAAAACCTCTCTCATTGTTTTCAAACTCATCTCTTTTTGGTCAGAAACACAGTTTGAAAAAACCGACCCTATGAGTGGAAAATGACTTGACTCTTGGAATGACTTCTCAAAAAATGATGGAGACATGATGTTTATGAACTGAAATGACCTCATACTACTGATATAACCTACCTTATGGCTCCTCTTCTCAAATTTCTTGTTTCCATAGCAAACCCTAGCTCAGTGGGAGAGGAAATTAGGGGTTGTCAAGCATTCTGACTCTAGTAGCTCTTTTGTGGTTGTTGGCTCATATCTCATGATTTTTCCTCCTTTATTACATGATTTATTCTTTGGTGTGGGCTTGAAGGGCTTTAGAAACCCTATGGTAAATGGAATGAGATGAAGGGATTGAGATATGAAATGACTAGCTTAGGAAAATGGAGGGAGTGAATGTAAATGAAAACCTAGGTCTATGAAAACCCTAGGATTTAAAAATATTTATGACTAATATGTGTTTAGGGACATGAATATGGATATGATGCAAGAAAATAGGGAAGGAAATGAAAAATAGGGTTTCATAGCAATAAGAATTTCAAATTTCTTATGGAAAACCAAATACATTAGAGGAGAGGTGTCTTTAGGCTCCACTTACTGATTTAAAGCCTTTTGAAGAAATTTGTGAGGTGTTGGCTCGAGGGGTCCTAACCCAGGTTCGGAGGTGAATTTTTTCCAACAAACCCCTATACTACTAGCCCTTTTGGCAGTGACCTGCTTGCGCAGGCCAAAGTCTCACTCGAAGTAGTATGGGAGGGTTCTAGAACCAGGTTTTCGCACCCTGGGAGAGGGCGGGTAAGTCAGGAAGAGCTGTGTTCGGCTTCACAAATATCAGATCACATATTACATAACCCAGATCTATCAGTCCCTTCACATCCACGTGCGCAATACCATATATAACCATAATAAATAACAGATACAGGACCATAAAGAAACTATCGTAGCTATTCGTGCCTAAAGTCTAATAAACAGATTTAGATCAATTGTCAATGCAGCATAAGTACTTAACACAATTACTGGTGGAGCTTAATATAGTCTTATGCATAACATAACAGATCTAGATCGCAGTATAAACAAGTAACACAAGTACTTTTGCAGCTTAAATCAATGACACAGAGCATACATCATTAGATATCACAGATTCATAAGTCCAATAGATTCAGATATTCAATAGCCTTCCACATTCATTAATCCTTCAAATCCTTTTACAATACCCAAAACCCAACTTGCGCACACAGTAGCAGGGTCCGCACATAGCAGGACTGAGGATCTTCGCGCACACATCCAGCAAGAGTCCTTTCCCCAAAAACCTAAAACAGATCTACTGATTCTCAATTCACACCAATCTTAGTTCAATATCTGCCTTTCAACTCAAAAAGGTTCAGTTACTTATACTACTTTAGCCTACACATCCAATGGTCCATAAACCATGGTTTACGGACTCTTAGTCTACCCTTGACACACTTACAATGCATTAGGGGCTTTGACCCACCCCAAAACCCTTGCGTTAGACTAAATATAATAAAAAATATACAACAATGGACTATATTTTCAGCTTTTGTAGGAGACCCTGTTCCAACAGTCCCCAACACAATCTTGTGAGTCGTCCCGAGTCACTGTGGTGGTGGGGTCTCCACCTACGCGTGCAGTGCATTGACAGCTGTGACCAACGGGGGCAACACTTCCTGACTCTGAGCAGTAGTGCTCTGTGCAATATCGACAAGCTTTTGTGATGTCAGTCCCTCTGTCGCAACCGTGACACTCTCCATTGTCTGGTTTAGTCGTTTCATGGCACCATCAACATCCTGTGAGAGTTGGAGGGCTACAGCAGCCCAAGGCTTCAAGCGTTCTCTGATAACATGATTCTTCTAGCAGAGTCCCTCGATCTTAGCTTGGAAGGTGTCATTGGTCCTAAATCGTGCCAAACATTGTGCAGGGACCAAGGTAGGTAATGTAGCCTCGATTTGGTCAAAAGCTTCCTCCTGTTATCGCAAGTCCTGATTTATTCTCTAGAGGACCAGATCGCGCTAGACCTTGGTCCAAAGCTACATGGCATCTTCAAGTAACTGGGCTCCCTGAACAATCTATCTTGTAATGGTGTTTGTAGCCGCAGTTACTAGTGCAGCATGCTGGGCTCGTACCTCTGGGGGTGTCTCAGGCTACATTTTGGCCTGTAAGTTAGAGATTTGCTGCTCTAACTATGTCTTAATGACCTGAATCTTCGTCTTGGAAACCTTCAATGTTGTGACCAATCCTTCTACTTTAGCCCGGGGGGTGGCTGCGGCCGGGATTTCTTTTGTAACCTCTGTGCAGAGCTGGTGGATCAAATTTTTGAGCTCTGCTTGATGTGCGGCAGCAAAGAGTACTTATGCGTTCTGTTGTGCGATGGTCTGTTTAGCCATGCCAAGTTGTTGGTGTACTTTTTGGTCCCACAAATGGGCATACCGAGCCCCTTCGCACATATCTGGAGGGAGCTCGAAGAGGACCGACTCCGTAGGGGTTTCCCAGGCAATGAGGGCTATAAGAAATAGTAGCCAGGCATAGCCGAAGGCTTTTCCCTACTCTTGTGATTCACGAACGTTAGCTAAGAACTCATCGCATAAGTATTGGGCCCAATTGAGGCAGACCCCCCTCGCACATTGATCGGCTAACTGAATGACATAGGCAGGGACAGTTGTGACTTGGCACTTGCACATTAGCTTGCAAGCTAGTAATATGGTGCCCATCTGCGTAGCCGGGTCGCTGATGGATTTTATGATGAAGCCCCGCATATTCCTTTCCTCATGGTAGGTCTTACACACATATTCAATGGTGTCCCCTTCATATTTCTTGCCCCTACACGCTCCAGAGTGTGTGGCCTATTCAAGGGAAGGCCCGTGATTCTGTGGACCAATGCAACATCTATGGGGACCCTATCCCGAATCCATAGGTAGCCATTGTAAATTAGGGTGAGCATCTGTCGGGCCAGCCAATCCATGACGTTATAATGGCCAAAGTGGGGCATACGCAGTAGGTTCAAGACCCTGGATCCGGCCAATCAGCTTACCCAGCACTGAGGAACGACTATGATCCCATCATCAGCGTAAATTGTGTCGAAGTATAGTGTAGCGATCAGCTCAGGGAAGGCTTCGTAATTCGCCAAGTCGTGATTGTCGAATTTAACTTCATGGAGCTTCCCACAAGGGTCACTCAGGACAAGGACTTCTCCCAGGGTTAGTGGCATCTGCAAATAGGTAACAAGGCCATCAAGGTTCTTTAGTGTGCGCGTCGAGGGCCTATGCAGCCTGATGAAGGGAGGCAACCAGTTGATCGGATTGGCGGGCAAGGCTTCCTCCTGCACAGCCTGAGCCTGAGGCGTTGCTCGTGGGGACTTGGTATGCCCTAGGGAGGTCCTAGGCTTCCCTGAAGCCCATTTCGCAGCTCTGGGGGGCTTCCTGGAGCCCTGTGCCTGCTCTTTTCCCTTCCTTGTGACTAGCGTTGAGGGCAATTCTTCATCCTCAGACCCGATCTCCATTACTTCCTCAACTTCTGGGGCAGTAGGTGCCGAGGGCTCAGCTGGGTTAGTGGTTGTCATCCTAGCGTGGAAAATGAATCCCGACTCTGGGTGGGTACTATCAGTAGGGGGAGATTGATCTGTCATGAGAGGGACAGTGCAGACCCGAAAAATCTTATAGCTCAAGCTTGCGCGAGATAAGGAGGATAAGTACAAGTTATGAAAGTGAGACGGAACCCTTGTTTGAGCTATTCGTCCATTTTTATAGCACCTGCAGACATCCAATGGTAGGGTAAACTTAACCTAGAATTTACCATCAGGTAAACGGTAAAAATTCCTCAAAATATTCCCCATTAAATGCCAGCGGCCCGCTCCTTTTAGCGGTAAATTTTTCTTTTTACTAGATGTTACTGTGTCAACGGCTAGTTTTCGTACCTCATGTGCACTTGCTGTTCCTACTATGCTTGGCTTAAACACCTGTGCCTTGTGCGCATCTTCCCCCAACATAGGCTTAATCCCTAAGTACTTCAAACCCAAAGATATGTTTGCTTAGCTTGTGTCATCACAACAGAACCAGGCCGCCTTTGTGAGCAAATATTTTAGAGGTGCTATGATCACTGAATATTTCCAAACAAACTTTCTTTAATAACCTACATGGCTGAGAAGTGAGCACAGCTGCCCCTTTGTTGCGGGAGCTGGCGGATATGCAATATTCGCATCCCCAATTTTATCCAACGTGGGGTGCGTCTCAATGCTATCCGTTCACAGCTCGAGTGGTCCGGTAACCATGCGCACCCTATTCAACACTAATTCAGGACCCTCTCATGGATCGTTCTTACCTTATTTTGGGGCTAGACTGTAGTATTTGACCATGCTTGGTGTCTGCGGCTCCCAATTGAGTATTTCAAGTGCGACACACAGGTGCGACTCACCCCATGCTACAGTTTCAATGTTCTACATAGTTGCATCAAGCACCTATGTCCTGCCTATTAATCCAAATGTGCCCATAAATTCATCCATCAAAGTCTCCCAGTGGTGGGTGCGCCGATGGAGCTCCGCATCTCAGTACCATGCAGTGGGAAGTGGTCCCAGGGCATAAATAAGCAGTTGAACCCAATCCTGGGCAGTTCTATCGCACCATTGTTTCATCTAAGTGAACGGATATTTGTGTGGATCTTCGGGTCCAAGGAACGTTTTTATTCTCACTTTGACTGGGGCCTCAAATCATAGGATCATCGTATTCTGACACTCCTCCCAATCCTAGAATGCCTCCTCATGCATTTCCCACCATTGCGCAGGTGATCCATGCATGGCCAGCTTACAGGCCCATAGTCGTCGTTCTTGGGGAACCTCAACTTCAAATGCCCGCAAAAATTCCCTAACATTACCAGAACCATCAAAATAAGGTAGATCTCTTACCTCTGAGGAGATGCAACAGAAATTCTTCGTGATCCGAAGACATCACATTGTAGAGACATCATGTAACCAGTTTTTCCAATTCTCTATCTCCCCATTAGAGTCGGTGAAACATTCACTATCCTTTTCCCAGCAAAGTACCCCCTCGACCATGGGTTTGATCCAATATTCATCTTACGCAGTCAATTTATAGATGTGATCCACATCCTCTTCATCACGCACTAGTTTTTTGTATCGTTTGCCTTCTACAAGATCTCATGGTACTATTACCCTTGTACCGTTATTCTTGAATACCATGCTTCTCTTCTTTAGGTTAATGATGCCCTCGACATTGATGGCCCAATCCAAGCCTAGGAGCACAAGGCAGGGGTCCGCATCTTCGATAATCTGAATTACTTATAAGTCATCTCGGACCTTAACCCCTGCGATATCCACCACAATCTTCAATAGACTTCCCAACGGTACCATCTTCTGTTGATTGGCCATACGCAGCTGGATAGTGGACCATTCCAACTTAGGTTCCCCCATTCATTACCAAGTCTACCTAGGTAGTACATTCGCATCTGACCCTAGGTCCAAAATAACATGATCCATCTCATAATCACCGATCTGCGCAGTCAACCGCATCTCCCTACCAGTGCGTTTCTTATACCTATAGAGTTTGTGTACGTCTTTGACTTCCAGAGGGAGGATAGGTCGTGTTGAGTAGCTATCTATCAATGCCTGAAGATTTTCCACAGCCTTTGGGTTGTGCAACAGCTTCATACATGCCTGTAAAAAGGGTTTGACCTCCTCATCTACCTCAAGGTCTTCAGGTGGCTGCGAATTAGATGCCTCTGCCTTAGCAAAGCCTTTGCGAGCTACAACAAATGTTTCTTTCTCTTTTTTTAGATCCAAACCTTCTTGTTTGATAGATGTTGGTCGGATCAGAGGCTCGGTTGCAGTTTCCTCCCCAGGCCCCCCGGTGGCCATCCGACTACGCGTTATGACATTCACGCTTGGATCTTTATCTCGTAGCTCGGCCTTAACCCTCTGCACATTATGCGTAGGTGTCGGTTGTTTTTCCTGCAACTTAGCTATCAAGACTGGACAGTCTTCAATCGCATGGTCCAGCTTCCTGAAATATCGAAAGGACTGTCTTGTAGGGTTTGGACAATCCCTGGCAAAGTGCCCTACCTCCCCACAGTTATAACATATTAGTCACCCTCATCCCCGACATGCACTCGCACCTCTTTCGCCTCCCCTGCCATTGGGGAGCCCCCTGCGCCTGAAAGTGATATGGGTGAGGATGGATTCGACTGCACCCTATAGAGATTCCCTCGATTGATCATCAAATCATACGTTCGGAAGTTCTGTTCATCATGTCCTACTGACTTGCAAAACCTGCACCATTGTTGTTTTACTTTTGGGATGTACGTAGAAAGGTGGGGATAGTGTTTTGTGTCATGTAGCCCTGCAACGTGGTAATCATCGCACCATAGTGCTAGCCCACTTGGTCCTATGACTTCCCTAGGGTACAACGAACTAGGTCCCCCGGCCTATATGTAGTCTGTTAACAGAGGGCAGTTATCCTTGGTGTGACCATTCATCCTGCATCGTATGCACCATCTTTCAGGGCTAGCCTCTGTGCCTCATTCCTTTCGCAGGTTCTGGATCTCCATGTGCATCGCCTCCAGTTGTCCTTGGATCTGCTAGATGCCTAGCTAGGTGTCATATCTGGGTGCAGCTTCTAACTTCATGGCAACCTCCAAGACTTTTTACGGTGATTCGAAAGTTTGGTGACCCATAGGTATGCGCAGGTGAGGTAGCAACATAGCAATGAACCATTCTGTGCGCTGTCTGTCATCGTATTGAAATCATCCTTCTCTGATCACCTTCTTCAGTCGTTGATCGACCTCCCACAGAGATTCAAAAGGCCCTTGCTTGAAATCCTTTAGATCGACCACTATTTGAGAATAGGACTTAGGCTTCTTGAACTGTTGTTTCAAGGCATTCTTGATCTCATCAATGGTTGAGTTTGCATGTTGTCTGATGTATCCCATGTACCAATCCAAAACTCTTCCTTCGAAGGCAAGGGATAGTTGTGCCCTCTTCACCACATCACTGGCTACGTTCTACGCAATCCATACCGATTCTGCGACAAACTAGAACTACTTCATGTCCTCATCTCCCACACCCTTAAAGGTAGGAAAATTTATGTGCGCAACCATGTCATATTCTGGTGGTGGAGGTGTAGGTGAATTCTTACCCCTACGCTGGTTTGAAAGTGGTGTGGCTGGAGGACTCTGTGCAGCTATTTCTCTTACCAGGTTGTAGACATATCTACCTCCTTCTAGGTTGATCCGATAGTATTTTCCACTTCGCGTCATACTTTTGTCTAGATCATAGGTCATTCATTCGGTGTGGCTACACAGAATAATTTTTTCACACAATAATATCTTAATCAACTATGGTAAATTCTTTAGAAACTTATCCCTAAATCCTTTGAAGAATCTTCACTTTGCTTCAGAGTAGAAGATGAACTGATCGATGGCAAATTCTGTCACGAATCCTCCTATCACGCTATCCACCCAGTGGTCTATTGTGTGAGTGATCGTGTTATCAGCCTTCTCTAATTGCTGGATCAATTCTGGGGTCCACTGTGTGACCCGCTCATCCTTCCAACACTTCTAAAATTTTACCAACGTTGCGAGCCACTCCTGGAGCTCGATCGAAATGGTTACAAAGAATATCTCGTAGATCCCCATGAAAATATACTTATTTTTCCACTCTTCGGTGGTCAACCTCTTACGGCAGTTTTCTTTTACTGTGAATTCCTAAACTTGCTGTTCAAACCATTCATCAATTTCTTTTCTTTTAGGTTTCCAGTACAGCCTTGGCATTACTCGATCCCTCTCTCAAAATGCTCCCGGTCCCAGTAACGGAACCATTTGTTGGCCCAAGGGGTCCTGACCCAGGTTTGGAGGTGAAGGTTTGCCAACAAACCCATATGCTACTGGCCCTTTCAGTATTGACTTGATTGCGCAGGCCAAAGTCTCACCCGAAGTAGTATGGGAGGGTGCTAGAACTAGGTTTCTGCACCCTAGGAGAGGGCGGGTAAGTCAGGAAAAGTTACATTCGACTTCACAAATATCAAATCACATATTACAGAACCCAGATCTATCAGTCCCTTCACATCCATATGCGCAATACCATATATAACCACAATAAATAACAGATACAGGACAATAAAGAAACTATCGCAACTATTCTTGCCTAAATTCTAATAAACAGATTTAGATCAATTTTCAACGCAGCATAATTACTTAACACAGTTACAGGCGGAGCTCAATATAGTCTTATGCATAACATAACAGATCTAGATCGCAGTGTAAACAAGTAACACAAGTACTTTTGTAGCTTAAATCAATGACATAGAGCATACATCATCAGATATCACAAATTCATAAGTCCAATAGATTCAGATATTCAACAGCCTTTCGCATTCATTAATCCTTCAGATCCTTTTACAATACCCAAAACCCAACCTGCGCACACAGTAGCAGGGTCCGCACACAACGGGAATGAGGATCTCCGCGCACATATCCAGCAGGATTCCTTTCCCCAAAAACCTAAAACAGATCTACTAATTCTCAATTCGCACCAATATTAGTTCAATATCTGCCTTTCAACTCAAAAAGGTTCAATTACTTATACTACTTTAACCTACGCATCCAATGGTCTGCAAACCGTGGTTTGCGGACTCTTGGTCTACCCTTGACCCACTTACAATGCATTAGGGGCTTTGACCCACCCCAAAACCACTGCGTTAGACTAAATATAATAAAAAATATACAAAAATGGACTAGATTCACATCTTTTGTAGGAGACCCTATTCCAACATGAGGAAATGAAGCTTGCTATAGTTTGTTAAACCTTTTGAAACCCTCCATGTGCAAACGCGCAGCGTCTGGGAGGAACGCGTAGCGCCCAGGAAAACGTGCAACACCTATGTAAATTGATCAGGAATTGTCAGGAAAATGCACAACACCTGAGTGAAAACACACAACGTCCATTCAAACGCGCAGTGACCAAGGGTAAACACGCAACGACCATGAAATTTGACTCAAAATGCTCAAAAACTTGAAATTTCTCCTTTGTTGGAAACTCCTGATGGTTGAATGGAAGCAATGACTTGCTTTGAAATGTTTGAATGGCTTTTATAGCTTAGTAGCTTTGAATTTTCAATTTGAATTACCCACTTTTCCTATGTTCACTTTTCCCCTTGGACTTTGGCATTGATACTCTTTATCTCTCTGACTTCTTTGGCATTTTGCAGTTTGATCAAGACATGGTGTTTGGATTTATTTGCTCCACTTAGACCAGAAATGATTGCTTTTGACAGCTTGGGATTGAATTTATTACATATGAGAACATAAAATTATATTTGGAAAAATATAAATAAGTTACATATTGAATTTTATATCAAAATGACATTTTGATATAAAAGTCATTAAACTCAAAAATCACAACTTTGAAAATTGATAATTACATCATGATGATCTTCATATGGGAAGACAAAATTTCTTATTTATTCCCTCTCATATATGTGCTGACCTCATTTGAAATGAAGGAATGACCTTGAGAAATAAAAAAGCTAATGACCTAATGGGACTTCTTTAGACCTGACTTTCATGAATGGGATTTGATTTAAAAGACTTCCTTGTGAAAAGAGAATTTCCATAGGTGTTGTTATGCTCAAGGAAACATGAGAATGAGTCAGACAATATGAATCTTGTAGGGAGAATGAAGTTTATTGACAAGGACAACCACCAGCAGAACAATTTTATATCATGACCTAATGGAATGATTGAAAATTTCTTTATAATGGGACACCTAAGATGCACATGCAAAATGTGTTTTGATCTCTGATGGAAGTATGCAAATACTGACGCTAAAATTGGCTCCAGCTAGGGATGGTAGCTCCTTGGAGGTGCCAAGAACACTGTAGACCAAGTTCCTATCCATTGGGCATGGAGTCAATAGCTAAAAACCAAACTGAATACTGAAAGAAACTTGACTCAATAAACTTAACTGACTCAGACTAAAACACAACTGATAAACTGAAAAAGATGCTCAAAATTGAGCTTATTCAATCAAATCTACTCTAATTTATCCATTCATCACCAAATCAAGTGAAATGGAACAACCAATGCAACCATGTAAGCATTCTGGCTGCTGTTTGAATTTTCTGTAAATGCTTGCTTATGAGCAAGAAGAAAGAACTACTGAAAGGAAATTCCCATGAAAACTTGTCAACAGAACGAATCTTGATGAAATTACAAATCTCAAGCCTACCAGCTGACCTCAATAATGCTGTGAATGGATCTTGATAGGAATACATATTGATTTCCAGCCCATCTAATACGTTACTGCTCTACTCTAGGTAGTCTTCGTACCTTGGTTTTAAAATTTTCCTAACATCTATGCTTTCTTTCTTTGATGACTACAGAAAGTTGACAAAAGGATCCTGAAACTCTTGAATAACTATTTTTTCCTGATGATCAAACACAAAACAAGAATCTTCTTCATTACACTCCTTATATGAGTGAAAATCTTGGTATGAGCTTTGTAATGAAACACCTGCTGAACAAAACAATGAAGTCGGTTGTCGAAACAGGTTTATATCAAAACTCTTTTCAGGCTCATAGTTAGCTAATGGAGAAGGAGTTTTACTACAGATATCATCCAATGGATCAGCTATAGGGTCATGAAAAACTTGAAAAGACTGTTTCAACCTATTTTCCATTGGTTCTAATTAGACTACAAGACTTTCTACATGCTCCTCATCCTTTTCTTTATATATATTATGAAAAAATTTCTTTAAAAATTGAAATGCTTCAAAACATAGTGGTACAGAACCATATTGCATCATTTGATGATGTGTTTCAACTTCCAAGCCTTCATTTGCAACCTGACATTCAATTGAATGCGGCGGCTGCAAATATGGAGCTAAAGAGGATTCTATGTCGCAAATGATTTGCTCAACCAATTTAGGAGAATGTTCAACATTTATAGTGTTGACCACTTGCTTATCTTCTCGCTTATAGTTTTCTCTTATTTTTGCAAATGATGAGAAACACAAGGGTAAGGAGCTCTGATCAAAAATTTGATTATATTCTTGATTGTTAAGATCAAAACTCAATGACTGATGATTTCTAATCGCATGAAAGTTATCTCTGATGAACTGAAATGAAGTAAAACAAAGAGGAAAATATCCTTCACTTAATTCCAAATTTTCTATACTTTCCTCATCACTGTCATTGCTGATATGCATTGGTTAATCATTTTTTTCGAGCTGCTGAAACTAAAATTCCTCCCACAAACCAACTGTTGATTTCTCTGCAATATTAGCTGCTGCTTGGAGAACATAATCATCATCATACTAATCAAACTTTTTCAAATCAAAAAATATAACTAATGTCACTAAAAATACACATTATATTATCATATTGTTCCTGGGCTTCGAATTGATCTACAAATCCATTCTCTGATCTATGGTGGTTGGGATTAGCAGGAAAATTTTTAGGGCTTGCAATATTTTCTTTTTCTGGGATAATTGGGTCATGATGATATTGAACGGAAAATACATCTCTCATGGTGATCCTTTGCATCATTTCCTCTATTTTACTTACCAAAATGTTGAGCTTTACCTTTGAAGATGTCAGGTGCTCTGCATTGTTCTTCTTCTCTTCTTCTTTCAACTTTTCTAATATGAAAATGAAAGTATTTGTACTATTGTTCAAAGTATTCATTTCCATTAAATTAAATGTGCAAAGTGTTTGTAAGGTCTTGCAAGTAAAAAAAAGTTTTCTTGGTAATTTTTTATGAGTTTAAGTGTGAGGGAATGTTAATTAAATTTACTGTTTAACAACTTGAATCTGAAATACACATTAGAATAACTTCACCATAAACTCACAGCAACATGATGAGGCAGTTCACCCCTCCTGGGATAAATCTTCCAGGTCCAAGGCTCCCAATGGGCATTTCCTTGATATATTATGATGCTCAAATTGGTTTTATAATGAGAAAGAAGCCTAAACAGGTCGGGTCGACCTCCTCCCACTAACCTTTTCACGTTTATTAGCTACACGAGATTTGTGTTCAGGGTGACCCGTGATCGTTCAGGTCAGATCGTGCCCGACTGAACCAAACACGTTCAGCTCAGGTCAGTGCTCAACAATCTTGATGTAAATGGATTTCATGTTGAATCTCCCTTTTTGGAGGTAAACCTGTCAGTTCCTGAAACATCTCATGATGTGCATCAACTACATCATATAAATTTGATTTAAGCTTGGAATCACAATTTTCAAATGACTCATGATTCAAATCAACCTTGGGCTTAACCATAATAAGTACAAACTCAATTTTTCAATCAATCATAAACCTTTGGCCTGGGGCCACGTGGCACCTTCTGATAGGCCACCAAAAAACCTTAAAAAATGAAATTTTTTGGCCATTATTTTTTTTTTTTTTTTTTGAAGATGACAAAATTTCTGAGTTCAAAGGTCTTGTTTTGAAGGTTATTGTGCATTTTAAAACTTCATTATCTTCCTCATACGACATCAGATTTGGGTCCCGTTCACAGCGCCAGAATCGCAGCGACGAGACCTATCCGGTCATTCAGTTTGCAACCAATTCTGAGTAGTTCCAATTTTGAGCATTTTTTTTCCTCTTGGACATGATCACCTTGTCACACCTCCCCATTGGGAAGATTTTGGACCCCAAAAGCCTTCAATTACCTGTTAAGAAGATGAGGATACAGATCCCTCACCTTTTCCACCTCAATCCACTTTGCCTTACTCAGTTTTCTGCCTTTAAGACCAACCTGAACATAATCAACATTTCCCCTCCTCAAAGTGTGTGTCCTTCTATCAAGGATAGCATCCTCTTTCAACGCATCCAAAAATTATGGCGAGAAATATTCTATGGATGGCAGATGAATGTCACTTTCATAATCAGCAATTAAAGGAGGTTCATACAAACGTAAATTTTCCACATTCACAATGGAATACATTTGCATATATGAAGGCAAATCTAGCTGAAAAGCATTATTTCCAACTTGTTTAAGGATCTTGAATGGACCATAACAAATAGGCTTCAGCTTTTTACCTTCTCCTTGCATTCTTTCCTTACTAATATGCAGTCATACCTCATCTCCTTCTTGAAACTTATGATCAACTCTGTGTTTATAATGCCTCTCCTTGTACTTGCCTTGACTTTTTTCAAGTTGTTCTTGAACCTGCTGATGTATGAGCTGAATTATTTCAATGAACATGCGAGCTTTGTCAATGTCACTATGCCCATCAATGGCCACATCCTTTTCAATAATGAAATATAAAGGTGACTTAGGCAAATACCCAAAGCAAGCTTCAAAAGGTGAAGTATTTGTAGAAGAGTGCTTGGCCCAGTTGTAAGCATGTTGAATGTAATGAAAGTGCTCATCCCAAAGCTTGGGATTCTTGCTGCAATAACCTCTCAAAATATGTAAAATGGTTCTTTTCACTACCTCTTTTTGACCATCTGTTTGTGGATGGAAATCAGTACTCTTCTTCAACTTGGTGTCCATCATCTTCCATAGATTGGACCAAAAATTCCCAGCAAATCTAGAATCCCTGTCACTAACAATAGAAGTAGGCAAGCCATAATGAACCCATACATGTTGAAAATATAAATCAACAGTTTTTTCAGCAGTTATAGATTTCTTACATGGCATAAGAATACACATCTTTTTGAATCGATCAACTACTACATAAAGATAATCATGCTGCTTTCTAGAAAATGGTAGACCTCCAACAAAATCCATAAAAACACTTTCCCATGGTCTAGAAGGTACCGGAAATGGCGTATATAAACCAATATTCCTATTTCTAGGCTTTCTTGTAGCACATAATTAACAACCTCTAATGAAACATGAAACACTATCTACCATGCAAGGCCAATAACAATACCTCTGTAAATGTGTCACCGTTTGGCTTACCCCTAAATGTCCAGCAATAAGAGATGAATGAGCTTCTCTCATGATGCTTAGTCTCTCCCCATGTGGTATACATAACTTTCCCATATGAAACAGAAAACTATTATGCAAATGATAATCATTCTCCTCAACATGATTCCCTTCACTCAAGTTAGCATACACATTCTTAAAATCAACATCTGATGCATACTGTTCTATGTAGCTCTCATGTACAATAGAATCATTCTTAAGTAAAGTAGTAGCACTAATAATAGGCCTTGAAATCATATCAGCAACTTTATTGTAAATAAATTTCTTGTACCTTATTACCAAGTGAAATTGTTGTAGGAAACCCATCCATCTGAAATGTCATGACTACTACAATTTACTTTACGACTACAACTACTGTAAAGGTTGATGGTCGGTATGAACAATTGTTTCTTTGCCCATCAAATAGTGTTTCCTCTTTTTGACACTTTGTAACAACGCATACAACTCCTTATCATATGTATGATAATTCACAATAGCACCATTAAATGTCTCAAAATGAAATGTGATAGGCTTACCATGCTGTAAGAGAACTGCACCCATGGCGTAATCACTAGCATCGGTCTGAATCTCGAATGGTTGTGTCAAGTACGGTAATGCAATGACTGGAGCTGAAATTATATTCTCTTTCAAAGACTCAAAATCTTTCTGTTGCTTTCCTCCCCATTGGAAATCATGCTCCACACTTGTCACTACATGCATAAGAGAAGCTATGGAAGATAAATTAGAAATAAACTTTCTCCAATACTGAGCTACACCCAAAAAAAATTCTTACCTATGTAATGGATTTGGGAGTAGGCCAATTCACAATGGCTTCTACCTTATAAGGATCAATTCTCAAAGCACCTCCTCCTACTATGTGTCCCAAATAAACCAAATAAGTCTTTCCAAATTCACACTTTGAAATTTTAAGAAACAAATAATTTTTCTTCAAAATATCAAGTACTTTCTTAACATGCATGACATGCTCTTCTCTAGTCTTGAAGAAAATTAAGATGTCATCTAATTAGAAAATAATGAAAGAAAAGGACGTAAGACATCATCCATTAGTAGAAATTCTTTCGGTAATAATCACATGCAATAGAACGTGGTTGACGCATTTCGAACCAACCAATGTGGTTCATCATCAGGACTATATTATGGATCACAGAAGCTTAGATTCCAAAAACATCATCCATTACCCGCATGAAAGTTGCAGGTGATTTGCATAAACGAAATGGCATAACAAGCCACTCAAAGGGTCCCTGTTTGGTTTTAAATGTTGTCTTCCAAATGTCACTTTCTGCAATTCTAACTTGATCATAACCACTATGTAAGTCTAACTTAGAGAAATATTTAGCATCTTTCAGCTGATCTAACAAATCATCTATCCTTGGGAGTGGGTAACAATTCTTTATCGTTATCTTGTTCAATGCCCTGAAGTCCACACACATGCACCAAGTTCCATCTTTCTTTGGAATCAACACTATCAGTGACCCACATGGCGAAGTTCTTGGTCTTATGAATCCTTTGTCCAACAATTCTTTAATTTGCCTCTTGATTTTGGTATTCTCCATGATAGACATGCGGTAAATATTGATGTAAATGGATTTCATGTTGAATCTCCCTTTTTGGAGGTAAACCTATTGGTTCCTAAAACATCTCATGATGTGCATCAACTACATCATATAAATCTGATTTAAGCTTGGAATCACAATTTTCAAATGACTCATGATTCACATCAACCTTGGGCTTAACCATAAGAAGTACAAAACTCTTACTAGAATTAACTAGCCTTTTTACCTGTCCCACATTTATCATCGCTATATTTTCCTTCTTGCAATGTGCTCTGAAAATCAACTCCTTGCCATATTTAAAGAGATGATACTTATTTTCATGGCGATTGAAGATTTCTTTCCTGTCAAATAAGTAAGGACTTCCCAAAACAATTCCTGATATATCAAGCAGTACTACATCAAGTTCAACTGTGTCAATAAAGTGTGCAGTAATCGTGAATCGCAATATGCACTTTCTTGAGACTTGTAAGTTTGCATCCTTGTATATCCACCCAAGTGGATAAGGCTTTTGATGTGGAATGGTCTCAAGTCTAAGCTATTTGACCAAGTCCTCTGATATGATATTTTCTTGTGAACCACTATCAAAAAGTGTGTCAATTTTTGTATGTTTTGAGACTATCGTCACATGGAACAATTCAATTCTTTCTTCTTCATTTATAGTTTGTACATGACAGTTTGAAGTAATAGTGCTTGGCTTAGTTTCAGTTTCCTTTCCCCTCATACTTTTCAAACCCATGGCTGAAATTTTGGTTTCGTCACCTGAATCATCACCTAAGTCTTGTGGTGTAGTTGTAGTAGCTGCAGTTTTCTTCTTTCCTTTGTTTTTGTTAAACTGAGTTCTTTTTTCAGGATGTAATTTCCAACAGTTTTTCTCTTCATGGCCTTCTCTTGAATAGTGTTTACATATCACTTTTTCACCCTCTTTTTTGATATATGCATTATTTTTTCCTTTTCCCTTAAAGGTTTTATCTTTGTTCTTCCCCTTAAAAGGCTTGTTTCTACCCTCATCAAAAGTGTTTTTCCCTCTATCCTCTAAATGTGTAGCTTGTACACAAACTTCATCTAGACTAGTAGGATTGAACATAAGGCTAGTATGTTTGAGGTAGTTGTGCAAACCACCTATATATTTCAGCAAAGTATCTTGACTTTGTAAGTCTACCCCTAATAAAAGTGCTCTTCTCCTAAACTCTTGGGTGTAGTCTTGTACATTTTGTCCCTTAAGCTGTCTAAATTTTTGCCAGTTCATGATAGCCTTTTGTAAATGAGCTAATGGATAAAATTTCTTTTTGATTGTAGTAATAAATTCAGCCCATGATAAAGTGATCTTACCATGTTTTTTAATTTCATCCTTGGTCTTGGCTTCCCACCATACCAATGCTGCTCCATCCATTCTCAACGAGGCTAAATATATCTTGGTGTTATCATCATGAAGGTTATGTATCCTCAAGTAAAATTACAACTGTCTGATCCAATTGTCAAGTTTCTCTGCATTGACTTCACCGTTAAACATAGGAAACTCAAATTTGACATCAATCTTTAAAAATGTACTTTTACTAGTGGTTTCATACTTGTGAGATTGATTCACCGAAGTTGAGGATGACGATGTAGAGGAAGACGATGAAGATGGGGATGGTGGATCACCATTTCCTCCGTGTCCTTTCTTTGACTTGTCATCACTTTTATTTCCTCCTAAAGAACCCTCTCCTTCTTTCTGGTTTTTAGACCCTTCTCCAACAAGCCTATCATTCCTTTCTTGGTAGAGTATCCTCACCATCTCAGTCATATCCAGGAAAGCTTTCCGAAATACCTGTTCTTCCTCCTTGGGATCCATATCTTCAGGAGCTTCTCCCTCTCTTGAAGACATGCTTGAAGCTACTTTTATGGCTCTTGGAGGTGGCTCTCTGACCCTTCTTGTTTGTGGATTACTTTGTGCACTAACCAAGTGTCCTTCATCTCTCTTGAGTTTAAGCCTAGTAGGCATCAAAACTTGCAAACAATTAACTATATCTTTGCACAAAACAAATGTTGAGTAAAACTCTAGCTCCTAAGGCTCAAATCCTTAGCTCTGATACCATATAATCTAAAAATTAAAGTATTTTTACTGCTATTCAAAGTATTCATTTCCATTAAATTAAGTGTGCAAAGTGTTTGTAAGGTCTTGCAAGTAAAACAAAGTGTTATTGGTAACTGTTTATGAGTTTAAGTGTGAGGGAATGTTAATTAAATTTATTGTTTAACAACTTGAATCTAAAATACACAGTATAATAACTTCACCATAAACTCACAACAACATGATGAGGCATTTCACCCCTCCTCGGCTACATCTACCGGGTCCAAGGCTCCCAATGGGCATGTCCTTGATATATTATGATGATAAAATTGGTTTTTTAGTGAGAAAGAAGCCTAAATAGGCTGAAAAAACTATGGAAATGAATTAATAAGACATAAATAAGCTAATTATGGCTTTTATTTCACCTCAAACAGTGAAGTGTAGCCCAATGCAACTCCATTTCCCTCATGGCCCTAATGGATCTCCAAGCTTCGCTGAAACAAAAATGGCTGAAAAACACCTTTTTTGGCTCTGAAACCTATTCCAATGTCTCCAGAATGCTCATAATACTCAAAATTGACCAAAATTTCGTCCAAATTGGTCCAATATTGGAGAAGTTATGACAAAAACAATATTATGCCCAATGTCAAGTAAAAATCCCACTAAATGTGGGCTAACTGTAGTTAATTCAACTAAATTGGCGGATAGGATAGATTCAGTGGAATCTGTGCTAAATTTTCAGAGCTATTCGATGTGTCAATTAATGTCAGGCTGGGTGGTCACATGACTCACCCCCACCGAAACCGTCGGAACCAACAGCTAACGGTTTTTAAAACCATGACATAAAACGTGGATAAGCGCTGGCCACATGCAGCCCGAACCCGCTGCCGTCATAACCGCCAGACAGTTGGCTCTTAGTCCCGAGACCTGGGAAATATGGTATGGGGGCTGGCCCTTAGGTGCTGGCCCCCTTTAAACTCCGCCGAATCATTGATCTTAGACCACGGTTCTTCGTTGGAGGTTGCATGGATAAGGGCCGGCTCCATGGGAGCTTAACCCACTTCCACCCAACCTTCGTTCAGAACCAACCGCCATCGACCCAACTGCTGACCCGTTTGTGTGCAGTTCGGGTCGACCTCTTCCTACTGACCTTTTCAAATTTATCAGCTGCACGGGATTTGCGTTCAGGGTGACCCATGAACGTTCGGGTCGGGTCGTGCCCGACTGACCTGAACACATTCAGCTCGGGTTGGTTTGCCCACAAACTCAATTTTTCAATCAATCATAAACCTTTGGCTTGGGGCCACGTAGCAGCCTTCGGGCAGGCCACGTGTTACCCTTTGATAGGCCACCGAAAAACCTTAAAAAATGAAAAAAAAAAATTTGCCATAATTTTTTATTTTTTATTTTTTATTTTTTTTAAGCTGACAAAATTTCTGAGTTCAAAGGTCATGTTTTGAAGGTTATTGGGAATTTTAAAACTTCAATATTTTTAAACACACACATGGTTTATGAGGAAAGATAAACACACACATAGAAATATAGGAATTTTTTACATCTTTATTACACATAGATCTACACTTATAATACAATGGTGTGACTCTTGGATTCATCTTCCAAGGTCACTTGGACTCCTTTGTGACTCTTCGCCTTCCACACCTACCCATAGAGGATTAAGTGTTCAAAATTCCCCCCTTAATCTGAATGGGTATGTGTGAGTCCAAGAAGAGAGTTGTAATACAAATCTACAAAGAATGCATGGCAACACTTAGGCTGAATCAACTCTCTAAAATGTTGTCATAAAGAGGTGGTTTAAGGATGACCACCAACACTGGAATGAAACACTTATTGTAGTTCCCGAAACTCTTCCAAAACTAGAAAGAAGCTAAGGGATTCTACTAGAGGAATTTTCCCTCATATTTGAAGAGGGAGACCTTCAACCTAAAAGAAGGGAAGTCTACAACCTGTGATGGTTTAAGGATGACCACCAACACTGGAATGCTTCATGCAATTCCTGGAACTCAACCGAAGCTGGCAAGAAGATGAAGTCTTCTGCTAGAGGAAGTGCTCCAAAAGAGGAATAATATCAACCTCACATGGATTGTTTAAGGTTGTCCGTCAACCAAAGGCATGCTCATGCGCATCTGTGTCTCTGGCTACAACTCTGAATCTAGAATGACGAATTGTGGCTTAGGCTCACTTGAACTGCTGTGTCTCTGGCTACAATCTGAATATGGAATGAGATATTGTGGCTCAGGCTCACTTGATGTGGCGTCGAATCTTGTAGATGACCACCATTTCCCCCCCGTCAGGTACAAGGTGAGATGATGGCGAAAACTCAACTGCAAGTTTGTTCAATATTCGAGAACAAGTTCTGACATGTGACTTAAACATGTTCTTGGTTGTTGATGCCCATTCCCAAGAAGAGATCCATCCAAGATGAATATTTGTTCTTGCAGGAGGCTTGTTTCTGAAGTATCTGTGCGAAGAATGAGTGTGCCGACCATAGTTCTTGCATGGGTGAAGATCAAAACAATGATATTTCATATGGCCAACTCGATCACAGTGTTGGCATTTTACAATCTATTGTTGTCGTTGTGGAAGTGGAGCAGGATCTGGAACAACTGCAGGTGAACTGTCATAAAGAAATCCGACACTCTGAAATTTGATGGGCTTGGAGTAGTCTGGAATATGAAAGGACACATCCTTGTAATATCCAAGAAATGTTATGTGCTTGTTGTGGACAAGCTCTTCCCAAGTTTTGATGATGGGCTTGGGAAGTGCAGACTGAACTGCTGCATCTACATGTAAATCTGATCTTGTACAAGAAACTGAATGTGAATTGATTGCAACTTTATATTCTTGTTGCTGATGGGAGTCCTTCTCAATGTTCTGAATAGAAACAGGTTCAGAATGATGACTCTTTTGCTAAAGTTCATCTTACTAAAGCTGAGACTCCAACTGCAAAAACTCAATCTTGTCTTGTGCATCTTGCAAACAAGTTTGAATATTAGAAAGAGCATTCTTGCTCATTTTTACCATATCATGAACAGTGGAATGAATGAGGATATGCAACAACTCTAATGCATCATTGATTTTAGCCATTTTTCTCAACAACTTAGGCTCAAGAAATAAAGGGTGTTGGCTTCAACCGATAATGCACCCGTTTACAATGTGATTCAACTTACTTCCAAAAATACAAGTGACTTCAAAGACCCTTTTCTTTCATGAACTTCCAATTATGGAATTCCCTAAGAACAAACTCTATTACTCAAATTATTGAGGACCTCAAGGTGTAAACTTGGACGTCTGATCAACAAGCAACAATGACTCAAATCATAGAAGTATACAACAATTTCTCAACAACTCAAATTTATACTTCAAACACTGATTACAACTATGAACTAAGAAGCAATATCCACTCTCAATGTCACTACAAATATTTTGTAAATGTGCAGCAAAAACCACTATGCAATAACCCTTTAATGCAGATGATTTCTCTCTTCTTCAAAGAATTATTTTACACCAACAACTCTAATTCAACACAAAGATATTCACAAGCTTGGATGCTTCAATATCGATGAGCAGATGGTCTTGAGCTTGATATATTACTTCACAATAAAGAGGAAGGAAAATTCCAAAAACTATGAGTAAGTTTTATGATGCCACCAATTTTCAACATTTGCCTTCACATTGTCATGCCACACATCTTGGTCATGTTTTCATAATAGAGAAATATACAGCAAAAACTTCACTTTTTACTATATATACAATCCATCTATCCATTTACCATCTCCTCTCTCTCTACTCTGTGTGTGTGTGTGTGTGTTTTTGTTGTTGTTGTTGTTTTTTTTTTTTTTTTCTAGGAAAAAAAAAGCAGAGGTATTATTTGGGGGAGGTGTTTACTAGGGGAGGTTTTAACTAGGGTAGGTGAAATCTAGGGGAAATGAAATCTGTAAAAAAAAAAATTTAAAATAAATCATTTGCAGATTAAAAAGGGTAGGGGATTAATTAAAAAAAATGGGAGGGAATTAATTAAAAGTGGGTGGGAGGGAGGGAAGGTCGAGCGGCCGAGCAAGGGGGAGGGGAGGGTCGAGTGAGGGGGATGGGTCGAGAGGGGTTGGGGAGAGGCCGAGGGAGCGATTTCAAGGCCGAGAGGGGGAGCGTGGGATGGTGAGAGGGGTCGGGTAAGGGGAGGTGGGGAGGGGTCGTAAGGGCCGGAGGAGGGAGCAGTGAGGGGGCGAGGGTAAGTGCAGGGGGGTCGGGTGGGAAGAGAGGCTGAGAGGAGTGAAGGAGGAACGGGCGGCCGAGGGGGATGGGCTTGGCCCGAGGGCGGAGAGGTGTTGAGGGGGTCGGGTCAAGGGTGGAGAGGAGGGTGGTGAGGTGGGGGACGGGGGTAAGTGCAGAGGGGGGAGGGATAGAGGGTGGAGAGGGAGTGAGGGGGGTAAGGTAGAGGGGGGGCATGGGTTGGAGAGATGGAGATGGGGTGTGCAGAGGGTGAGGGGGTCGGGTGGGGAGATGGAGTAAGGGGAAGAGTGCAGTGAGAGGGGGGTAGGGTGGGTTGGGAGGGGAGAGTGTTGTGTGAGCGGGGGGCTGGGAGTTGGGGAGGAGGGTTGTGGGTTAAGCGTAGGGAGAGAGTAGGGTGAGGGAGCCGCGAGGTGGGAAGAGGCCGAGAGCTGAGTGTGAGGGTGTGGGTTGGGTGAGTGTGAGAGGGAGCATTGGGATGAGGAGAGATGAGCGGTGGAGTGATGGCAGAGTTGGGTTGTGCAAGGGCTGAAAGCAGAAATTTTATAGCGGTACGGAAGGTCGTGAGGGCAGAGTGCTCAGATTTTTTTATTTTTTATTTTTTTTTAAACACACCAAATTCCAAACGATTTTAACTAGAATGAGAAATGGCAGAGATGAGGGAATGCTACAAAAATTTCACTGTTTTGAAAAATTTGTAAATTGTGCTTAGAATTTGAGCAGAAATTGTACACAGCAGAAATTGAGGGAAAAATTCCAAAATTTGTAGAAAACAAAACTCAGAATTTTTTTCAAAAACCCACTTTAGACAGTAGCAGACAATATTTTCCCAGCAACTCTCCAACTCAATTCTTTTCCAAAATTCAAAGATTGCACGGTAAAAAGTAGGCAGAAAGTGCAGAAAAATTGCAGAATTTGTAGTAAAAACTGAATGCAGTAGGGAGCAGTGAGAAAACCTACAGACTTCTGAATGAACCCAACCGAATAATTTCTTAATGCTACAAAAATTTATTCCTGAATGTTGCAGACAATTTCTGAATGCTGCAAAAATTGATTCCTGAATTTTTGCAGATTTATAAAGGCCACAAAAACAAATGGCTCACACAAGGTTGAGCTGGTTATGAACGTATTAGCTCTGATACCATGTTAAACACACACATGGTGTATGAGGAAAGATAAACACACACATAGAAAGATAGGCATTCGTTAAATCTTTATTACACGTAGATGTACATTTATAATACAATGGTCTGACTCTTGGATTCATCTTCCAAGGTCACTTGGACTCCTTTGTGACTCTTCGCCTTCCACACCTACCCATAGAGGATTAGGTGCTCAACAAATATCTTCCTCATACAACATCGGATTTGGGTCCCGTTCATGGCGCTAGAATCGCAGCGATGAGGCCTATCTGGTCGTTCATTTTGCAACCAATTATGAGCATTTCCAATTTTGAGCATTTTTTTCCTCTTGGACATGATCACCTGATCTTTTTCCCTTCTAATCAACAGATTATCCTCTACATCTACTACATTTTTCTGCATCTTTTCAAGTGTTGCAAGTTTCCTTTCTCTCATCTGAAACTCCATTTCTAGATCAAAGGCATCCAGGTAATGTAAAAGAGTTGAGCCAAGAGGGGGTCTTATATCAGCAAGTATCGAATAATAGACGTGATTGAATCTAACAAAAAATTGTTGTACTATCTCCCCTAGTTGTCTTTTCATCTGGTCAAACTCTTTTAGAATTAGGAAAGGGTTTTGTTTTACCACCTACCTGTTGAGGAAAAATTTGACGAACTATGGGAAATCTGAGATGCTCACGGCAGGCAAGTTTTTTAACCAACTCTTGACTTTGCCTTGTAAAGAAAGAGCGAATAGCATAATACTGACATCCTCTTTGTCAACTTCAAAAAGGTCTAGGAAAGTCTCAAAATTCTACATGTGTCTCTCAGTAGTGATGTTTTCATATTCACCATCAAACCTCGACAGATATAGGTAATGATTTTCAAGGAAAGCATGGAGTATAGGAGGCAAGATGAGAGGTTTATATCTATCCAGGACTATAGAAGGTGTAGGAGTATGTACAAAAGCTATAGGATTAGTCTTGGTCTCTTTAGGCTCATCAATTTTAAGATGGTCATCATAAGATTCAGAAAAAGGATGCGGACCAAGATCAAAGGAAAACTTGGTATTTACACTTTTCGAATAGGTAGAATCAAGATTTTCATCATCTTTATCATAGAAAAAACTCTAGAAAACTTTCAAGATAGTTTCAGGAAAAGAAAAGAAGGAATTTACAAGAAATCAGATTAGATATTGAATAAAATTCCACTTTGAATACTTGAACTATGTGTAAGATCCTTCCATTTTCCTGTTGGCAAGGTCGATCCTCTAGTGGAGTCTTTTCATCAAGTCGGAGTCGCCAGGTGTAGAGTTCAGCCTTCATATGCATCTAGTTTTTGTCCACCATCAGCAATAAGATCTAAACTTTGTCATTATTTCCCAGGGAAGATATGATCTTTCGCTTCCCCAGTATGGTCGCCAAAATTTTATCACTCGGATTGAACCTCGGGCTGAAGAAGGAAATTCTTAGGCAACCTCAAAGCACTCTTAGCCAATTAGCTAGCCCTACTAGGCCAGAAGAGGGCTCTCTCTATAAGGATCACAGCCAAGATGACTGTAGAAAGAAGATATTAGGGTAGGTATAGTATATTAGGGTTTTGATTTTGATTGTGTAGGTTTTTGCTAGATCAGGAGGAGTCAAGCAGTTAAGGCAAGGAAATTAGATCAAGATTTGTAGGGTGTTCTATGGGGCAAGGTAGGTACAATGTTTAACACTTTAGGGTTTTGATGATGGGATGATCAAGACAAGTGAGGAGCTAGAAAGAGCATGGTGAAAACATGGTTCCTTTCTAAATTAGAGAAATTGAACAAATTGTGAATATTTACCCAAAACAGAGCATATAAATTTTGGATTATGTTCATCTAACTTGAAAACATTCACTTAATAGAAATAAAATGATGGATGAAGTAACAAAACATTCTAACATCTGAGCACAAAGAAGAAATTGAAACTAAACACCATACCACATGGATCCCATAAAAATAGCTGCAAATTTGATTAATATCCAGTCCAAAACTGATACAAAAGTGTGTCTCTTGAGAATCCAAACCTCCAAATGGGTCCACCCTCTACAAATGACTAAGAAAATACATGATATATACCTCAAAACCACTCTCCCTAGCCTCAAGAGTCGAATCCATGAGATAGGAATCAGTTTCACCTACTTCTAAACAAGAAACTGAAGACTAGGAAGACCTAACAATTTGCCTATAGAAGAGAGGAAACTAATTCATTTGACCTCTAGAAGACTCACCTAACATATCTACCTTAGATGAAAGTCAAAAAATGACATTCACATTTTCCATGACCATTTACATCAGTAATTTCTTCATTTTTCCAAGTAAAAGTCCAAACTGGAGTGAAACTTCAAAATTTGCTGAAGATGGTGAAAATGCAATTTTCCTAGCAAACGCGCAACACCCATACAGAAACAAATGACCTATTTTGCAAGCAACTTTTGAGTGCATTTACGGTGTCCACATCAGCTCCATGATAGCTCATTGTAAATATATCTGAGTCTATTTTCCAAATCTAGCTCCAGATTCCAAAATGGTGCTCATTTGCTTTGTCAAAAATTCAATCTCCCAAGACTAGTAAACGTGCAGCGACCAGGTCAAAAAGGAGGCAGAAACATGAAAATTGGGTATTTTTTTCCACTTTTGAGGGACCAGTTCTCCTCCAAATTTTCTGAAACTTACTAGGGTTGATGTATTCATAATTCTTAACATGATTATGGTGGAAATTTTTTAATTAGAGGCCCCAAAAAAGAGCACAACCACCAGATCGTTGTGCGTTTGGAAAATTTTCTAAGTGCAAAAATACTCAAAAACACAGAATTTTCACCTTTTTGAAGACCACATTCAGAGGCCTTCCTAGTGTCCAAATTGGGCCCAAGATAGCTCTTTTGAAATATATTCAAGTATAATTTCCAAATGTACCTTTTTTTCTGATTGGAGTTTATTTTCCTTGTCAAAATTTGTTTTTCTGACGACTGCTCAAAAAGTGTTGAATGAGGGTGCAAAAATGCAGAGTGCTGGTGCAGGAAAATTTTGGGGGCCTTCCTCAACTCAAAATAGAGCTCATGATAGCTCATTGGAAATATCTCTCTATCTAGTTGTCATTTGACTCATCAATCAAATCATTTGGACAATCCAGCTATGAGAAAACTTGATTTTTCCAAGGTCACTCTATAAGTGCAGCAACTCTCCTGTGGCACCTATATTTTTTACATTTCTATAAAACCATGAAACCTATGTAAAACATGAAGGAGGTTTTCCTTCCTTGACCTATTATGGAAAAAAATTTCTCTCATGTTTTTCAAATTCATCTCTGTTTGGTCAGAAACACAGTTTGAAAAAACTGACCCTATGAGTGGCAAATGACTTGACTCTTGGAATGACTTCTCAAAAAATGATGGAGACATGATGTTTATGAACTGAAATGACCTCATACTTACTGATATGACCTACCTTATGGCTCCTCTGCTCAAATGTCTCATTTCCATAGCAAATTCTAGCTCAGTGGGAGAGGAAATTAGGGTTTGTGAAGCATTCTGACTCTAGTAACTCTTTTGTGGTTGTTGGTTCATATCTGATGATTTTTCCTCCTTTATTACATGACTTATTCTTTGGTGTTTGTTCCTCACTGACACTTCTATCTTCCTCTTTAAACATTTTTGGCTTGACGGCTTTGGAAACCCTAGGGTAAATGGAATGAGATGAAGGGAGTGAGAGATGAAATGACTAGCTTAGGCATGTTATCCTCCTATATACTTTAGTTTCACTAGGTGACTGTGGATTTTCTACAATCTGTTGAAGATAGCATTTCTTGACTATCAAATATCTTTAGAAATCTCAGTGCCTTCATTATCTTCATAAAAAAAAATTCATTATATCTCATTATTCCTTCTCAAAATTACCTTCCTGCTCTAAAAACTCATGCATGGGCTTCCCCCTCTCATTCTTACCTTTTTCCCTACCCAAAAACTGACTTTCATTCCTAAAAACCCCATTAACCCCCTCACCTTCACCATTCTTCCTTATTTGCACTAAAACAATTTAAAAATTCCCTTTTTACATTGTTTTAAATATAAAAATTATACCATTCGAGACCCTTCTTTATATATATTAAAACTTTGTTTTAATATAAAACCCGACCCTTGTATTTTTTTAGCCCGACCCTTTATAAATATAAAAGCCCCTGCTTTAATGTTTTTAACCCCCCACAGTTTGATAAAACCCTCCATATGTCCCTTCCCCTTCTCTTTAATAAAAAGTGCCTCCGCTTGTTTTATTAAACCCTGGGCCCCGCCTACACCAAACCCCGCGCCACAATGAAATCTCGCCGCCTATCCACCCGGGCTCCACCATCAGACTCAATCTCCACTCCTTTCACCCCGACCACTGTTGATCTCTGTCCCTCGAGATCCAACGGCCCTGATCCGATATCGCACCACTTCTTGCGCGGGGGTTAAACAACCTCGAACCTTGCGAAATAAGTGGTTTGACCGCTCGTACCCTCCGCCATGCATCACTCGATCAGTGTAATTGCATGCCCTCCTCCAATAATATTAACCACTCCTCATCCCATGCGAAAACCACTCTTCCTCCTTCGTGCCAAATCCTGATACCGCCATCCGATTCAAACGATCCAGAGCCCTGTGGCTCTGTGATGAAGCCCGATCCACTATTAACACCTCCACGGCGCTCCAATAGCCAGAAAACCCAAAATAAACGCATAAAAGCCATGAACGTAGGTTTTAAAACTATTTTTTTTTTTTATTGTGTAGGTATCATGGTAGGAATACAAGAATTTCATTCCTAGGGTCCAAAATCGTTTGAATAAGAGTTCTGGGTGACGATCCAGAGATCGTGTTTCATTAGGAGGACAGGGAGCGTAAGATCGAATAGAACACCAATGGATCATGACCATTGGTGGTCATTCAAGCACTCCATCCATAGTAAAATGCCCCACTACACAGCAAATACAAACAGAGATGTAAGAAAAGGAAGACAAAATAGTTAGAAGACCGTGACAGTGAATATTAAAGGATTTGAGATCAAATCAAGGATTAAAGGGTTAATCATAAATTAAAGGAAAAATAATCAAAATAAAGGAGAAGACTGCAAGGCACACAGTGAAGACAAATCCAAGTTAAAAGGCCTAAATAGAGTTAAAAAGGAAAATCAAGCAAATATTAACACAAAGGAAGATTCAAATGACTAAACAAAAAGCATTTACTTCTTCAAAAACGCATATGGATACCTAGAGCCTGTTTCATTTCAATAAAGACATCAGCATTTATTGAAGCAGTCAGAGATATTTCTCAGCTACTCAGCAGTTATTGTAAAATTTATTGAGAAAGCCTTAAATTCAAATATTTCCAAAAGTTAGCTTAGAAGTTAAGCTGGAAGTTATTATTACAGTGAGTCAGTCCTAGATATTTTTGCCTTGGGCCTTGCATGGTCTCAAAGTTCAAAAACCGATTAACTCTGTAATAAATACACATATGAAACCCTAGCTTAGGATCCCCTCCTCATTTTTTAGATAAATACTGCATGTATTATTCATTTTTAGTGTTGTTTGGTTGGTTGTTTTGGCTAGTTGGTTGGCTGTTGATTAGAGGATTGATTGCTAGGCTGGATTGGAGAAAACTTTGAGTTACAAAGATCCTTGCACTGGAGTATTGTAACTATTTTGAACATCAATAATACAAGCACGTTCACAGGATTCTTGAGCTATGTTAATGGTGAAGTTATCCTTCTTTTTCAATGTCTTCCTTCTATTTTCCATTCTGTCCATTATTTCTCTGATAAAAGAATAGAAACTTTAGATCAAGATATGTTGTCTTGGCACCCTGATTCTATCTACTTTCTTTATCTTAATTTTTTCTTCTGCAAGGCCTAATTAGAGAATTCTTAATTTCTCTTTGGTTTCACCTAGCTTGTTGTCTTGGAAATGATTCAGTATAGTCAAGCCAAAGAATTCTATGGTATTCCCTGTCCTTTGGTGTAGCTTGAAACATTATTTTTAAGGCCTTTCTTTGAAGTATGCTTAGTAGAGTCCAAGCCAGGGAAGTCTATGGTATGCCCTGTCCTCTGGTTTGTCTCAAACTATTCCCTTAAAGGTCTTTGGAGTGTTTGATTAAAGAAGATAGGTGTATCTTGCTCTTTAGTTGCACTCATTATTATCTTAAATGTTTTATTTGTCTGAAAGTAATTCTAGGATTGCTAGATTGTTGTCTTAAATGTTTGCCTATTAAATTCTGGCAAAAGAAGTCTATTGTATGCCCTGTCCTTTGGTTTACCTCAAAAAGTTACCTAAAAGGCTTTTCTTGTTTGAAGTAGAGTCAAAGGATTATTAACTGACCTTAAGTTTTGATGCTTACACAACTTATTTTCATTTCATATCACATATAATCTAAGAGATCCACTTCATGTAGTTAGCTTGCCCTATGAAAACCCTTGCAGAGTTGATGAACAATTAAATCCTTTTATGACTCCATATCCCAATGGATTAATGATTCCCACAGTCTATCTATTCAGCTAAAGCACTCTATCACTTAGTCACACCATCAATTAAAATATCAACCAATCCAATCAAACAAAACAAATAGTCCTAAGAACTTCATAACTAGCCTAAAATCAGAAAACAAAAGCATAAATATATATCATTTATAAACACTTACATAGAGAGAGCCCTCTCTGAGCCCAGGAAGGCTAGGTCCTTGGACTCGAAAGTGGTTTGATGCGGTTCCCTGCAGATTTTGTTCTTGCCAATATTGAAAATCACGGGGAGCCAACATAGTGGCAACGATACTGGGGAATTTGAGTAATTAACAATCTAAATATTCCTCAAAAACTCAGATAACCTCATTTTAACTTAGATAAATAAAGTATTAGCCAAGAATGGTACCTTGCTTCTGATGGTGGACATCAGCCTACTTCAAGAAATTTGAAATATTCCACCTGGCGACTCCACAACTCTCAGTAGGCCTAAAGACTCCACTGGTAGAAGACTCTAGACTGGTTGAAAAGATGCAGTAGCCCTTGTTCTGACCAATAAAAAAAATGGACCCAAGAATACAACACAAGTATGCTCCAATGAGCAGAGATCACATACCTGGATTCCCACACAAAATGCCTCAGATAAATTGGGATTCAAACCTGCCTATGTTTCAGGATGAAAATTTGGATGACCCCTTGTTACATCTCATTAAATTTCATATACATACATGGAGGTTAAAAGTTGAATGGCATGAGGATTGCCTCATGAAAATTTTCATGGGGACATTATGAGGGAAAGCAAGGGAATGGTATGAAGGTCTAAATCCTAGAAGTTTGATTTCTTTAAAATATTTCCACAAGGTGTTTTATGAGCATTATAAAGAAAATTTTCCATCTTTATCATGAGTTGAAAATTGTTGTGATCAATCTGAGGATATCATGCAATACCTTGTAGATATTGATGAAGACTTGGGAAATTGGCATCCTGAAGATCTATTAGAGGAAATTAATGCATTTCATACTCAAGTCAACTATCATGACAACCAAAAGAAGTTGGTTGAGCATGATATCAATCAGGAACTAAAGGAAGATCCACAAGATCCCTCTAAAGAGACAAGTGATTATTCTTCATCTATTTTGTGTAAGGCTCAAGAAAAAATTCAGCCTTATGATCACTCACAAAAGGAAAATAAACATCATAGTTTTGTCCAAGGAAAAAGGAAAATGCCTCCTTCTTTAACTGATGAAGAAATCAATCAGACTCTAAACATACATCCAGCCTCTAAACTTTTGTGTAAAAAAGATATTTCTATTTTTTCCACTGCTGACCTGTCCATTGATGCATTTTCTCATGCAGAAACTATAGAACAAAGTGATATTGATGTTGAGTTGCCTCCTCTAGAAAACCGTGGATGCTCCTGATGAGGACCTCCAGATATAATTTAGATCATTTAATCATAGCATGCTAGGTTTGCTTAAACACAACATAGCAATACATTATGAGGCTACCAGGCCAAATGACCATGAAGAAGAGGTAGATATTCTTTCTCAAAAGAATCCCAAGCACAACATAGTGGAGCAGTGAATAGTCCTGTATGAAAATTAATGTTTAAATCCTCAGGGCCAGATATCGTTCAAAGATCCTTTTGCTAGTTTCTTACATACATCTAAAGAAGGATTGTGTTATACTAGGAAGAGTTTGATGCAGAGTGTAAAGAAAATTTTGAGCATTGATGTTCAAGAGCAAGTGAGATGGGAGGGGCCTTTTTTTTTTTCAGCATACCCAAAGGGTTGAACAAAAATCAATCATGTAGTCATTTACTTGATTGGTTTCATTGGAGAAAAAGAGTTCACATAGTATATATATAATCTCCGAGTTAGACTAGGATAGGTAGGTGTGAAAATAAGCTCAGTACTATTAGCATCTTCCTATTTTTAAGTTTTTCATTATATGTAACTCTGCTGAAACAAAAATCTCATAAAATTGATACAAAAAGAGAAGAAACAAAGAAAAGAAGAAAAGAGGGCAGTTAACAGGAAAAGGTAAATTCCCATACCAAAAAAGAATGTTTCTGAAACTTTGCAAGTCCAAATGCCACTACATTTGAAAAAGGGAGTCTTGTTCAATCATACAGCCTAATCATGTTCAAACAAGTTTTAAATCTCTGCTGATAAATTAGGAAAATAACCATTTGCCAAACTGTTTAAACTTGGCTTATCAGTAGATTAGATTAGGAAAATACATCGGTTCCAAATTTCAAATCTAAACCAAAGAAAGAAGAAAGGGATGAATGACAAATTCCAGATTATAGCCCTCAGTTTTAAGTTTTACTTTTTTCAAAAATAAAATTTGTGTGCAGCTTGTCCAAAATGCCACAGATCGTGACAAAACAAACTACTTAATCTTGATTGGGTCATGTTTTCAATTTCCTATTGATAGATTAGAGAATCAAAATCTGTCAAATTGTTTAAACTTGACAGATAAGTATATTAGGTAGAAAATAAAAGAGCTCCTCAGTCTAATCTGAACCTTTGGATGATATAAGGGTAGAAATAGATAGTTTCTTGTTTTCAAAGGAAAAATGATGTTAAGGTTTTTCCAGTCTAAATGCACCCAAATGAAGAAAAAATGCTAGAATTAGATGATGAGTAGGTAGAATTGAGTTGCATAAAAGCATGATTTTCAAGTTTCAAAAGACAGTAGCAAATCAGCAATTACAGAATGCAAAATATGCCAAGTACAAGCAAGGCACTGATCTACAATCCCAGAGATGTGAACTCTAAGGTTATTGACACCTTATAAAGGAGCTGCCCTCCCCAGCTGGAGCAACTATTATGCTCCTGTATTCTACAGTTTCACTAGGTGACTATGGATTTTCTACAATCTTGTGAAGATAGCATTTCTTGACTATCAATTCTCTACTGAAATCTCACTGCCTTCATTATCTTCATAAAACCCTTTTCACTATATCTCATTATGCCTTCTCAAAATTACCTTCCTGCTCTAAAAACTCATGCATGGGCTTCCCCCTCTTATTCTTACCTTTTTCCCTACCCAAAAACCCACTTTCATTCCTAAAAACCCCATTAACCCCCTCACCTTCACCATTCATCCTTATTTGCACTAAAACAATGTAAAAATTCCCTTTTTACATTGTTTTAAATATAAAAATTATACCATTTGGGACCCTTATTTATATATATTAAAGATCTAACTTAATATAAAACATGACCCTTTGTGTTTTTTTAGCCTGACCCTTTATAAATATTAAATCCCCTGCTTTAATGTTTTTAACCCCCAACACTTTGTTAAAACTCTCCATATGGCCCTTCCCCTTCTCTTCAATAAAAAGTGCATTTGCTTGTTTTATTAAACCCCGGGCCCCACCCACACCAAACCCTGCGCCGCAATGAAATACCAACACCTGTCTGCTCAGGCTCCACCATCAGACTTACTTGCCGTTCCTTTCACCCCGACCACCGTTGATCTCTGTCCCTCAATATCCAACGACCCTGATCCGATATCGCACCACTTCATGCGAAGGGGTTAAACAACCTCGAACCTTGCGAAATAAGCGGTTTGACAGCTTTTACCCTCTACCACGCATCTTCCATTCAATGGAATCACACGCCCTCCTCCAATACCACTAACCACTCCTCATCCCATGTGAAAACCACTCTTCCTCCTTCGCGCCAAATCCCGATACCACCATCTGAATCAAAGGATTGAGAGCCCTGTGCCTCTACGATGAAGCCTGATCCGCTATTAACACCTCCACAATGCTCTAATAGCCCAAAAACCCCAAATAAACATAGAAAATCCACGAACGTAGGTTTTAAAACTATTTTTTTATTTTTATTGTGCAGGTATCATGGTAGGAATGCGATAATTGCATTCCTAGGGTCCAAAATTGTTTGAATAAGATTTTTGGGTGATGATCCAGAGATCTTGTTTCATTAGGAGGACCAAGAGTGTAAGATCGAGTAGAACACTAATGGATCATGACCATTGGTGGTCATTCAAGCACTCCATCCGTAGTAAAATTCCCCACTACACAGCAAATACAAACAGAGATGCAAGCAATGGAAGAGAAAACATTTAGAAGATCGTGACACTGAAGATTAAAGGATTTGAGATCAAATCAAGGATTAAAGGGTTAATCATAAATTAAAGGACAAAGAAATAGAATAAAGGAGAATAAAACAAGGCACGCACTGAAGACAAATCCAATTTAAAAGGCCTAAATAGAGTTAAAAATGAAAATCAAGCAAAGATTAACACAGAGGCAGATTTGAATGACTAAACAAAAAGAATTTACTTCTTCAGAAACACATATGGACACCTACAGCCTGTTTCATTTCAATAAATAAATTAGCAGTTATTGAAGCAATCAAATATATTTCTCAGCTACTCAGCAGTTATTGTAAAAGCTATTATGAAAGCCTTAAAGTCAATTATTTCCAAAATTTAGCTCAGAAGTTAAGGTAGAAGTTATTATTACAATGAGTCGGTCCCAGATATTTTTTCCTTATGCCTTGCATGGTCTCAAAGGTCAAAAATTAAATAACTCTGTAATAAATACACATCTGAATCCCTAGCTTAGGATCACCTCCTCATTTTGCAAATAAATACTGCATGTATTATTCATTTTTAGTGTTGGTTGGTTAGTTGTTTTGGCTAGCTGGTTAGCTGTTGATTAGAGGATTGATTGCTAGGCTAGATTGGAGAAAACTTTGAGTTGCGGAGATCATTGTACTAGAGTATTGTAATTGTTTTGAACATCAGTTATACAAGCACGTTCACAGGATTCTTAAGCTATGTTAATGGTGAAGTTATCCTTCTTTGTCAATGTTTTCCTTCTGTTTTAAATTATGTCCATTATTTCTCTGATAAAAGAACATAAATTTTAGATTAGGATATGTTGTCTTGGCACCCTGATTCTATCTAATTTCTTTATCTTAATGTTTTCTTCTGCAAGGTCTGATTAGAGATTTCTTAATTGCTCTCTGGTTCCACCTAGCTTGTTGTCTTGGAAATGATTCAGTATAGTCAAGCCAAAGAAGTCTATGGTATGCCCTATCCTTTGGTGTAGCTTGAAACATTATTTTTAAGGCTTTATTTGAAGTATGCTTAGTAGAGTCCAAGCCAGGGAAGTCTATGGTATGCCTTGTCCTCTGGTTTGTCTCAAAATCTTACTTTAAAGGTATTTGGAGTGTTTGATTAAGGAAGATAGCTATATCTTTCTCTTTAGTTGCACTCATTGGTATCTTAAATGTTTTCTTTGTCTGAAATTAATTCTAGGATTGCTAGATTGTTGTCTAAAAGGCTTTCTTATTAAATTCTATCCAAAGAAGTCTATGGTATGCCCCGTCCTTTGGTTTTCCCAAAACAGTTACCCAAAAGTATTTTCTTTTGAATTAGAGTTAAAGGATTCTTAACTAACCTTTAGTTTTGTTGCTTTCACAACTTATTATCATTTCATATCACATCTAATCTAAGAGATCCACTTGATGTAGTTAGCTTTCCCTATGAAAACCCTTGCAGATTTGATGAAAAATTAAATCCTTTTATGACTCCAAAGCCCAATGGATTAATGTTGCACACAGTCTATCTATTCAGCTAAAGCACTCTATCACTTAGTCACACCATCAATTAATCTATCAAATAATCTAATCAAACAAAACAAATAGTCCTAATAAATTCATAACTAGCCTAAAATCAGAAAACAAAATCATAAAGATATATCATTTATAAACACTTACATAGAGAGAGCCCTCTCTGAGCCCAGGAAGGCTAGGTCCTTGGACTCCAAAGTGTTTTGATGTGGTTCCCTACAGAGTTTGTTCTTTCCAACAAGGCATATGGAGGGAGTGAATGTAAATGAAAACCTAGGTCTATGAAAACCCTAGGGTTTAACAATATTTATGGTTGATATGTGTTTAGGGACATGAATATGAATATGATGCATGAAAATAGGGAAGGAAATTAAAACTAGGGTTTCATAGCAACAAGCATTTCAAATTTCTTATGGACAACCAAATATATTAGAGGAGAGGTATCTTTAGGATCCACTTACTGATTTAAAGCCTTTTGAAGAAATTTGTGAGGAAATGAAGCTTGCTGGAGTTTGAGAAACCTTTTGAAACACTCCCTGTGCAAATGCGCAGCGTCCTGGAGGAACGCGCAGTGCCTGGGAAAACGTGCAGTGCCTGAGTGTGTGCAGCGCCTATGTAAATTGGTCAGGAATTTTCGGGAAAACACATAGCGCTTGAGTGCAAACACGTAGCATCCAGTCAAATGCACAACGACCAAGGGTAAATGCGCAGCGACCCTGAAATTTGACTCAAAATGCCCAAAAACTTGAAATTTCTCCTTTGTTGGAAACTCCTAATGGCTGAATGGAAGAAATGACTTGCTTTGAAATGTTTGAATGGATTTTATAGCTTAGTGGTTTTTAATTTTCAATTTGAATCACCCAATTTTCCTATGTTCACTTTTCCCCTTGGACTTTGGCACTAATACTCTTTATCTCTCTAACTTCTTTGGAATTTTGCAGTTTGATCAAGACATTTTGGCTTTCTTTGCTCCACTTAGGTTGTAAATGATTGCATTTGACAGCTTGGGATTGAATTTATTACATATGAGAACATAAAATTACATTTGGAAAAATATAAATAAGTTACATATTGAATTTTATATCAAAATGACATTTTGATATAAAAGTCATTAAACTCAAAAATTACAACTCTGAAAAATTGATAATTACATCATGATGATCTTCATATGGGAAGACAAAATTTCTTATTTAGTCCCTCTCATATATGTGTTGACCTCATCTGAAATGAAGGAATGACGTTGAGAAATAAAAAACCTAATGACCTAATGGGACTTCTTTAGACCTGACTTTCATGAATGGGATTTGATTTAAAAGACTTCCTGGTGAAAAGAGAATTTCCATAGGTGTTGGTATGCTTAAGTAAACATGAGAATGAGTCAGCCAATAGGAATATCGGAGGGAGAATGAAGTTTATTGACAAGGACAACCACCAGCGGAAAAATTTTATATCATGACCTAATGGAATGATTGAAAAGTTCTTTAGAATGGGACACCTAAGATGCACATGAAAAATGTGCTTTGATCCCTGGTGGAAGTATGCAAATACTGACACTAACACAATCTCTGAAAATGGTTTCCAGTTGATCTAGGCTTGACCTCCTCTCCTAGTGGCCCTCGGCTTCTTTAATCTTCAAAGTAGAAAAAACACTTTCATAAGTGATACAACGCCTCTGAAACCTATTCCATTATGTTCATAGCATAAAAATCATCTAATAATGACTCTTCTTGCTCCCAATTTAGTCTTCAGCTAATCTAGGCATGGTCTTCCCTCTTGGTGGCCCTAGCTTCTTTTTTATTCAAAGTGACAAAAACACTTTTTTAATTGCTCATCTGCCTCTGCAACCTATACCAATGGATCCAAAGCATGCCAATCTATTAGGAATGACTCTTCCTCAGCCAATATTGGTCGAAAATTGCTCCAAATATGCTTCATTCAATTTTTCCAAGTAAACTGCCTCTAAAACTGGAGAAGACTCCAGTAAGGGCAGCTAAAATTGGAATTCCGATGAAAATGGGGGAAACCGCTGAATTAACCACCAACTTAACTACAATTTAATTAAGGCTTAAACTATATTAACTAGAGGATAATTTTGGTTAGCGCTAAACACGTAGTTTATAACAAATACGGATTAATTATATGATAAGTGAAATTAGCATTTGGTTATAGGTTAAATAACCTGTGTTAACACTAATCTTCATTAATAATCTTTGTTTCTTCTGGTCATTGCACAAAGTCCTGTGAGGAGGGGGCTGGCCCACAGGGTTGCCCCCTCCATTCCCCCGCTGGTAAATACATTTGACTTCAATTATAAACACTGTGCATAGTCTATTAAGACTTGATGTTGTGGCCTGTTTGAGTTTGTTTGGTGCACATATGTATGAAATAACACCAACTTAAGGGGTGTGGATTACCCACTTAAGTTATTGGTAACAGGCAGAAAAGAATTAGATTCAAGAAAGTTATTGGAACAAGCTAGAATCATAAACATACTAGATAGAGAAATAGCATGAAAAACTAAAACTAAACTAAAACTAAAAAAAATAAACAAAAGCTCTGAATAGAGTCAAACGACTGCAATAATCCAAACGATGGCTCTTCGGCCCCTCTTATTGAGTGCTGGTAGGAAATGAGGATGAAAATTTAACCCTCTTACCAAAGGGCCCCTATAACATGGGTTCTAAGTCCCGATGCAAGGATGTTTTTACTCCCATTCTTGCCTCAGTGCAAAGTCTCCCTCTCTCTACTGTGGTGGACTGAACTTGTTGGATGGCCAAAAATTGAGTCCCCTCTGTCTTCACCTCCAAATCACACACTGCTGGTATTACTTGGGAAATTATGGCCAGTATAACAATGTGTTCACCCATTCTTCATCTCATGGTGGCCTTATATAGGATAATTCAAATACTCCTTCCCTCTCTTGGTACATTGTGGATGGTGACCCAAGAGAGAGGGATGATTCCTTTGTGTGCTAAAAATATTCCATTGTGTGCTCACTTGATGTTTAAGGAGGCTTTGGCGGCTGTCCTTAGGCAGCTTCAAGTGAGGAATCACTATCCTGGAGTGTGCTTTGTGTGGTCTCGGAAAGTGACATTTAGCCACTCCCAGGATTGCGCGCATTTTGGTTCATAAAGCACGCAAAGGTGCTCTTCACGAAGGATCATGTGTGCAAAAGCATTTAAGACTTGTTCAAATTTGATTTTTCCTCAGACCTTAGATATTTTTAAATACTTGCCAGATTCTGTAATGTCTTCCAGCCCTGTAAAACCTTCTCCTTGAAATTAAATAATGTCGTCTTCTGCTTGTGCGATTTTCCAGTGTTAACAGCTGCCCCCTAATGTGTGAGGTCTAGGAAGAACTGTATAGCTGAAATACATTATAGTTTCTTTTTTGTATATCGTGCGTAGAGAGAGAGAGACCTGCGTGAAGCTTTGAATTGGAAACACCCTGCATCGGTTCCAAGAATGACCATGTCCTATGTGACCTATGTAATAAAATATAATACAATACATATACAAATTTTCTACAAGGTGGGCATGTCCCATGCTCATGATGTTGTGGCTATTTAAAAAAATCTGTTTGACAAATACATGTTTTATCTGCGTCACTAATATGGTAGTGATCTGGTGGTTGCTAATGACGACTGTTGATGCCCTCCGGGGAATTTTTTTCTTTGAAAATAGGTGGAATGTGGTACCCATATGCATAAAATTGGTATGGCATATAGATGTGCTTCTTACCATAGGTGCTAGCTGGGACCTTCCCGTGTAATCATTGTTGAAAGAGACGCTTATGAAGACATGGGTCTTCGACGAATTTGATCAGAGTGCAATGGTTGTAAGGAACGATACCATATTGACATGAAAGCTTTTGTTGTAGTCGTATTTCAAGAGGATCGACGACATCTGTGGACAATGACGTCTCCCACAGTGCCACCCGAGGATGCCCCTTTTATGGAGAGGGGTGATCCAAGGTACTGCTTCCTTTTTGGAAAATAGGTGTCGAAGTCGACAAAAAGGAAGCCTCAAATGAACGAGGGGTCGGGGACCTGGATTTCATGGGATTAACATAGGCATGTTAGTGAGGGGTGACTAAAAACTGATGATGAGGATTCAGTGGCCCAAGATCGGAGTATACTAAGCAGCTTAGCGGCAATCATAGTTATTTCTGATGGGGAAATCCCTGGAGTCGGTAGGACTTCCGGGGTGGGTATAAACTGGATATGAATGTCACTGGTGGCTTGTGCGTGGCGGTGAAATACTCCGACCAAGGGTGTTCAGGGACTGCTGCCATGGGAGAAAAATATGAATGAGAGAGTGGGGGATGTAGTGCACCATTTGCGATATTTGTACACTTACCAAAAGAATAAAATAATGGGGTTTGTTTTCTACAAAACACATAGACGGGTACCCCAAAACATGAAAGTGTTCACTCACTGATGTTGTGAGGAAGGTGTTTTGCTGAGGGTGGGGGTACCATTGGTTGGTCTCATGTGTGGGGTTGATGAAGCAAATGACAAAGTATCACAGATGGGGTTATGCTGGTGGAGGTATGGTGGGCTCACTCACTGATGTTGTGAGGAAGGTGTTTTGTTGAGGGTGGGGGTACCATTGGTTGGTCTCATGTGTGGGGTTGATGAAGCAAATGAAAAAGTATCACAGATTGGATTATGCTGGTGGAGGTATGGTGGGCTCACTCACTGATGTTGTGAGGAAGGTGTTTTTCTGAGGGTGGGGGTACCATTGGTTGGTCTCATGTGTGGGGTTGATGAAGCAAATGAAAAAGTATCACAGATGGGATTATGCTGGTGGAGGTATGGTGGGCCAAATGTGAGGCACGGTAGTCCGCTTTTGATCTTCTTACACAACCTGATTGTCCGAGAAGGGGGTCTTATTATGTATTGTAAAACTTGACCTTATGCATGGTGGATGGATGGGCATGAGGTGCTTCCCAGACTAAAGTGGTATGGTCATGGCATCACTTTTGTTGTGATATATGATCTACTGTGGGTGACGGACACCATGGAGGGGAGGCTCTACCGACCAACGAGGATGTTTATCATGAGCAGGGTGAGGTGATGATAAACACAGTCGAATATGAGGACCCTATGGTTGATTTCTGATGGAGAAATGATCTCAGGATGTGCAAATTTTACTAGGACTCTATCATGCTGGGGGTAGAATTATACCTACTCTAGAACTTTCAGTAGATGGATTTGTGGATGGTTTGTGAGATTTTGCTACAAAAAAACTACCTCAAGTGAAAGCACTTTCTTTATCAAATATTATTGAAATTCGTGAGCTTTTAAAAAAGAAGATGAGAGAGGGCATATCTGTCGGCACTAAAAAATTAATTTTTTTGGGAGTGCGAATGTGTGGCATCTCCTTTCTTCATTATGGAGTGCTGACCATGGTGCAGCTTACGGTTCGTAGAACGAACCTTCTGATATCTCGTTATGGTCCTCCCAAGTTTTTGAAAAGGGATATATATGGCTGAATATGGCCCTAATTCAATTCATTTGTACTTGCTGAGTTCTTGAGAGGTTAGAGGCTTCTGCGTAGCAGTTCTTGCCGTTGTGGTCAGCCTGAGCATCAGGAATTAGTGATATCATGCCCAGGTAACCTCCATGACGTCATGCACTTTAATTTTTTCATTTTGATGGTGTCGGGGTCCGTAAAGACTTGGTTTGTATAGATTTTGAGTGTTTTTTTCCCTAGATTGCGAGGGTGATAAGGGAAAAAGCGTGCCCTCTATGCGCATTTTCCGGGGATAAGAACGCTTAAAGCACTCTATTCCCCTTCTTTGGTGCACCTTAAGCACACCTGTGGATAATACAGGAGCACCCTAAGCATGTCTGTCTAAGGGATAGGCACGCAAAAGACTGAGGCAAGAAAATTTTTAGGTTTTGCATATTTTTTATGTTTTTTTCTCTTGCCGATGGGTACCTGTTTGGATGACAAGTTTTTGTGGAGGGACCGAGATTGGCCTAAGCTCCATACTGCATTGGCTACTGGTGTTGGAGCGTGCCATCAGCTGGCGCAATGGGGGCTCCTGAAGTTCACATAGAATGAGCTTCTTCGGTCGCAGGACTGATTGCCACGTTACTTATCCAGCATTGGCACAGGAGGTGCAACATGTTCATGCTACGTGGGACAAACCTAGTCATCTGTCCTGAGATGGATGTATATTTAGTGACTGGGTTACTGCCTCATGGTGAGGTGCTAAGGTATCCACTCCTTTCTGGAAGAGTGGATTTGGAAAGGTTCCAGAGACGTCACTGTGGTGGGGCACCTCTTTCAGAGGGGTGCATTAGCATTGCATCAGTGACATATTTGGCAGAGTGATGTGCTCTGACGGTGATTGCGCAACTTGCAGGTTTGTCTACTCCACATCGGGCATCAAGCCCATAGGTTGGAGTATTGTGCCGGTTGAGGTCTGGTAATTTCTATGATTTTTCTCGTTTTTTTCTATGATGGGACGATCGCGCAACTCAAAAAGGTCCACAGTGGATCAAAGTTGTTTGTGTAGGCCAGAATTTTGTTCAGCATTATGTACGAGAGGGTAGTGTTGCTGAGACCAGTGGTGGCAGTGCCTCTCGGGGGGCCACGGGAGCCTCGTATGAGGAGGTGGGATCTGGTGATGCCACGAGGCGATGGGGGCATGGTGGGGCATTACTAGAATGCTACGACAGAGGCGTGGTTCGAGGTGAACCCACAGATGTTCTTGCCATTCCCATATGTGGGGATGGACTTCCGGGGGGTTCCAGATATGGGTCTCCCTCCTAGTTATGCTTGGGGGCTAACAGGTACATTTTATGTTTTCTGCATTTATTTGAGTATACATGCGCTTATGTGTTTTGTTGGTGACACTGACGTAGTTTTGGTTACTCTTTCAGATGTTGGCGAGGTGTGTCACCCAGTGGCTCGGTTGGTCGGCCACAGTCCTCTGTGGAGGCCTAGGGGCGATCTCGGAGGGCATGCTGCTAGAGGACTTGGTGGTGAACCCTATGGTGGTGTTGGCCCTTCAGGAGAGGGCAGCAGCTTGACCACTGCTGAGATTGTAGCCGAGCGAGCTCGTGTCGAAGCAGCGGTGGCACGTGGAGATACAATGGAGGCTCGTGTTGTGGAACTAACTGCTCAGGTGTTAGTTCTAGAGGATGTCTGGGGTCAAGTGGACTGCTTGACCCAGGGGATGCCTGCTCGAGGTTTTATGGATGATCTCGAGGAGGTCTGGCTGGAGACTGTGATGGCCCGAGAGAGGGATTATCGGCCTATTTCACATAGGGTAGCAGTCTCAGTTGTGACGGCAGCTCCAGTAGTGGTAACGGGAGCGGTTGTGGGTCTAGGTGCCCCTCCTAAGGGGGAACCACCCTAGATTATACTTGTACATGGGGAAAGTGCCTATTATGAGGATGCTTCCCCTATTTTTGATGACTTTTTGTATCTTTGGGTTGGCCATTGGGTCAATGACACTATTTTTGTACTCAGACATATACATTGTGATATATATATATATATATATGAGATATTTTTTGCGGCTCTACATGTTGTGTCACCTGTTTCGGTTTATGGATGATGTTATGCTGATGGATATATATTTTTTTGGATTTTTTTGTATGATGGTTTATCTGAGATACATTCCAGTTTATGATATTGTTGGCTATGCGATCAGCTACTCGGTTTTGACTCCTTGGTATATGTATGAATGTAATATAGACAAATTCTCTGCTTAATCTTTTTGCACGCAAATATTTTCTAAATAGATATGTAACTCTTGTCTCAAATGTTTGGTTTAACTATGACACTACTAACTGGGAATCGAGGTAGACATGCATATGGGTATGCTCTGATGGAGGGCGTCGCACATAATTCCGATGACAGCATCATATTATGTCTAATTTTTTGTTGTTGAACCAATGCACACACCATTTGAGTAGAGTGGCGATCGGTCAGGGTGGTAGATGACCCAGGCAGCTGTGACTAAACTTTGAGACCATCTTGATGCTCCATCAGCAAATCTGAAATAAGGTTCAGGTTGGTGATCCATGGCAGCACTTTGAGCATGTTTAATAAGTCTTTTGGTAAAAAAAATTCAGTGGTTAGGATTGTGTACGTTCACTCTAGGGAAGGGCCGTTTTGGCCCTTATGGGTAGAATTTCTTGAGGTAAAGGTCGTTGACAGGGTTGCTGAGGCATGTCCCGTCTGATTCTGTCAAGATGTATGCCCCCTGTCGGAGGCAATGCTTGATGATGTAGGGTCCTTTCCACAAGGTTTCAAACTTTCCTGGCCTTAGGGCTTATTCTGTAACATCATAGCGGAGGACTAGTTCTCCCTCGGTGAATGAGCGAGGGTTGATGTGGCAGTCGAATGATGCTTTTACCTGTTTCTTGTTGGTTTCGTTGTGTTGCAGCAAATGTCATCAGCTTTCATTGATGAGCTCTAGTTGTACTAGGTATTGTTCTAGAGTTTGGGTATCATCAAGTAGTTCGATGGCGGCGTGAAAATTTGGGATCTTACAGAAATCAATGCAAAAGTGCACGATACCTTTATCTTTTGCAACAGAAATAAGGTGGAAATCCTAGGATGCGAGGGTGGCTCCAATCCTATTTCCGGTATGCGATGATATGAATCATATATGGTGAATAGTGTCGTTGACGTTCGGTGGGGGAAGAATCTCTGTGATGGGGTTTTGCGTGAATGCAAGGTTAGGTTCCCTGCTAGGATGGTCAATTTCCCGTGGGTGGAAATTGTGTTGCTGCAGAGGTGCCTGAATGTTTCCATTAGCAGACATACCTTTGGTGTGTGATTTTGGTTAGTGAAGATAGGGCATGGTATCACTCTTCCAATGGAGTAGATTGTATGGGAATCAACACTACTCGACGTCCTAGATGTGGATGCTTGGAAGGGATCTGTTATAGAAGAGGTGGTCTTTTGCTTCCATATCAATGTTGTTAGCTTAAGTGCGTCTGACTCTTTAGGGGAGTGTAGACTCAACGCTAATATTTCTTCTTTTAGTTTGGGGAGGTGCACACATTCAATCGTATGGTGAAAGTGTGAAAAAATTCAGCAATAGGTATGCATGATCTTCTCTTGGTTAGGGAGAAGTTTCTGAGGGAGAGAAGAAACTATGCGAAAATTGTTTGCAAGGGGCTTCAGTTCTCTGCACTGATTGACTAGGTGGTCATTTGGGTTGCATAGTCCACATGTTATCCTAGGCTTGGCCTGGGTCATGCTGGGTTGGTGTGTTGTCCTAGTTCGCCCACCACGCCAATGTGGGGGTGGGTTTGTTGACTCGGAGGTGGTGTACCTTTTATACCACTTACGAAGGTCGTCCTCTCTCTTCTCTATCGTATGAATCATATCGATGGTAGGACGAAGTTGCGAGACATAAGTACAGTGTCACTCATAATGATTTCCTTGAGATATTAGGCAGAATATCCTTGAGATGGGGGTCCCATCGTGCTTAGTTTGTGGCCTGGAGTGGAACCAGCATCGTAACGCTACTAAATCAGGGCAAGTGGTGACCGCATGATTGGGCGTTTTGCATAACGTGCATGTTGGTCTTCTCTGTAGAGATAGGTTGGGGGTAACTAGGGGTTCCCTGATTGGTCACTTTTCAGCTGACAAGAATAGGATGGATTTTCTCGTCACATATTCTTGGGTTGTGGAGCTATCCGTGGATTCCGTATCCATGTCATCTTCTTGGGAGAGGCGGACTATGGTTGAGCACAAACTATCGAGGGCTAGCTAAAATTGGGAGATATAATGACAATTCTCCAGCAGGTGATTGTTGGCGCATAACGGACATGTTAATTGCGTTGCCCACAATCCAACGTAGTAAACCCCTTCTATAGGATACCATCTGTGGATGAGTTCCAGGGATGCGCATTCTTCAAGGAAGTGACCACGTTCATCGCACAGTGTGCAGCATATAAGAGGCGGGGGCAAGACTGGGGGTATTTTTGGTGCCCTTCGTTCTTCCTGTAGGTACAGGATGGTACGAGGTTCATTTCTGAATGCCTGGGTGGAGGGATCCTCTTGACAGGATTGCTCAATGGCATGTAAGGCATCCTTATATCGTGGGATCTCTGGGCAATGATGGGTATAGTGCCCATAGTTGTTGCAGAGAGCGCATGCGTGATTGGTACGCAATGCTTTGCCTTTAACTTTGGTGGTAGGTTCCTTTTTACAGGAATGCGGCATCGCGATGTATGTCTCAGAGCCAAGGAGTGGTTTTAATTCATCCAGGTTGGGGAAGATATGGGTAGGGTGACCTATTATGTCGCATATGGAGCAAACTGGTGATTCCCATTGTACAGTGGGGGTCACCATCTTCTTTCCTCTTTTCTCGGTTTTCTTAGCCATGATAACCAATTTTGCAATGGAAATTTCCTTTGTAGGGGTGGTTTTAGCCATTTCTTGGATGGGTGGGGCCTCCTCGGGACTAAGGGGCTTCAACCCTGTGGCAATGACATGGGTGGATCCTATTCCCGTAGGGGGAATGAGGTACAAAACTGGTATTTCTAATGATATTTTTGGTAATACCAGTGTTTCCAAAACCTATTGGGAGACAAAACCAACTAGGGGGTAGAGGAAAGGGGTTTGGGAAGCGGCATAGGCTAGAGAAGTTGTCGTGGCTGATGACTCGATGCCATTACTGCTTGTGTATGTGTCTTGACTAGCTTCAGCACTTGATGTGGACATCATGCACACTGGAGCCCCTATGACATTGAGTAATGACTCAGGGATAATGGGAAGATCTCCTAGGAATGACCCTAGAACGGACAACGGTTTGAACTAGCCGGGGCCATATTCTTGGTATCATGAAAGCGCATCCGAGGATGTATCTACATAGGGTAGAATTACATCAGTTTTTGTTAGGGTTCACTTATCACTATGCGTCAATCGGTCTACAGTAATGATGCAGTCCTCATGGGGGAACATCTTGATGCGGAAGACGGAGGAGGATATGGCTGACACGGCATACATATAACTTCGTCGAAGAAGTATATTGCAGTCCAAGTGAGCATCCAAGACTTCAATTTCTATGTGGACCACCTTTCCAGCTAAGCAGACTAGAACGTTTTGGTAGAGGCCAACGGGGGTTGAGGGACGACCGTCATATGCTCTAAGCGTGATGACTAAGGGTTTTAGTTCGAGAGACCCTAACTTCTGCAAAAAAAAATTTGACATGATGCACGTGGATGCACCCTCGTCTATGACACATCGGTGAATTCTGATATTCTGGACCGACACTGGTATTTGGAAGGCGAACATGGAAGGAAGACTTTGGGTGGCTTTGTCTAAGTCAAAAGCCATTAGGCATGCATCGGCAGGGTCGATAGCACCTAATGCAGAAAGTAGGGCTTTCCGTTGTTTTGGCCATGAATGAAATACTTCCAAAGATGACATAGCAATGGGAGATTGTGCTAAATCATCCACGATGCTATAATTATGGGCCTCTTTGGGGTAGTTTCCTGCTCGCCTATTGGGTCCCTTCACCATTTTTGGCAATGGTTCGACAGGCATCTTTGAAATGGTCAAAGGTGTAGTCGATGCACTGGTACTTGCCCCTAACGCATTGGTGTCTGGTGGAGTGTCGTAATTGTGATTCCGTGTTTGGAAAAACATCTCTTTGCCAGTCATGTAGATTTCATGGCTGCTTTTCCCAGAGTCATCTGTATTTTTCTGCTGAGTGCTTATCATCCCTTGATGGGGGAAAGGTTCTTGCATCACAGCTGGTTGCTGGGAAGATTGTCCTTGTCCTCGGTTACTTTGTAGCTTCTTCAGCTCAAGGAGATCGGGACAGTGGTGAATATAATGGCCATACTCACCACATATCTAACAAGAATGGTTTTTTTGGAGAGGTGGCCTTTTGCTCTTCCATTGGGCATTGCTTGGCTCCTGGCTCTGATTTCGGTTGGAGTTGCTGGTTTTTTTCCCCCTCTCCAGGGTTCCCTTTTGGCTTGTTTTTTTTTGTTTTCTTCACCATGTTAGGAGGATATTTCTTCTGGTTATATTGGTGAGGTTGGTTTTGGGAAGGCTGCACAAAGTTCACCTATGCATTGGTATGCATAGGCGGGTCTTGTGCTGGGGACTGAGCATAACGTGGTCCCTGGTTTTCACCTAGATGTTGGAGGGGAGCTCTTCTGTCAATGTTTCTTTCTATGTTCTGGGTCCCCTGAGCCGGAGGATAAGGTCCTCCTTAGTGATACGTTGGTGCTCTATTGGTCAAATTTTGTTGAGGCATATGATGACTTTGAAAACCGGGTTGAGGTATGTTCTAGGTATAACTGTACGTGTAACCAGGGTTTTGAATGCTATTGCCTTGGTAACCTTGGTTCAATGACCCAATTAGTCTGTCTGCAGAGTTTGACGTGCTTGGAAATTCTTGATAAGTTTGCAGGAGAGGGGCGTTAGGCAGGATGTTGTAAATGTATCCTGACAGCATATAAATCAGCTCAAGCTATTGGGCTTTGCTGATGGCGTCCTCTTCAGATGCGGGCCTTTGTTGCACCACATCCCTTGAAATCACTGCCATGAGATTTTTCAGGAACAAATCTAAAAGGAGTCATTCGTCAATTTTTGCTTTTCATAAACTACGACGCCGCCTCCATTCGTGGAGATGGTCCGAGATATGGACAGCAGCGGTTTGTCTGAAATGTGTCAGTAATTCCATTCCAGAATCATGGTGAATGGCTAATTGAAAATATGTTTGGAACATGGTGGCGAGGGCGCCAAAGGTTCCATGTGAAGTAGAGGGTTTCTCCACGTACCATTTCGCAGCTACTCCTGTCAGAGTGCATTGAAATAGTCTCAATCGAATAGTGTCGTCAATGATATTGTTCGATGAGCACCACAGGTGGAAGGTCATGACATGATTACCTGGGTCTTTCACTTGCTTTCCTTTGAACTCTGGAATATCCGAAGGGAGCTTCGTGGGCATGGGAGGCCATGTAGGGTTGTTTTCAATGGGGTCATTCATCATATTAGTTAAATCGAGCAGATTTAACGAAGTTAAGAAACGTGAATGGGAGGTTGACGTCATTGCAATGTGTGGAAACAAAAAGTTCTGGTTAGGAAGAAGGTTGGTCTGTGACGTACCCTATTGTGTATTCGGCTGGCTTCCCGAATGGTACGCACTCCTCTGCCCCCTAGGGGTCATGGGGAGAGAGGTTTGCGGTATGGTTTTGGGAGACTGGCTAGGGTTCCCAACTAAGGATTCCCCAATAAAGGATGAACCAATAATGGTGGCAGTGTTCTGTATTTGATGCCTAAATGGTGAAAGACATGGAACCCCTCCCGGTAATGGGGGGAGGTCCAAAAGACGCCTAGATTGACGAGGTCCTGTTGGGTCCGTTTTGGTGTCGAATAGGTTTGGTTTTGGAAAAATTTGAGAGGATAGATTCTACGATCAAAGAAAAATTATGATCACATACATAAAACAAAGCGAAAATAAAAATAAATTTTATGTTTAAATTAATTCTATGTGATCAAGCAATCAGAAAAGTGGTTTTTTTTTGTTTGTGTATGATAATCAAAATCCTAGAAGACCTATTCTTCCTTACACACTCAAATTTAACTAGGCCTTGAGAATGTATCTTGCGAGTGCTGGCACAACGTCCCATAAGAGTTGGCGATGCACCCAGTCAGCCGAAGAAAATCCACCAAGGTAAGGGTAGAGGGTCTATGCTTGCCTGCACCGTCACCTATAGTGAAAGGATGCCCTAGCTTTGGTCACTAAGTACCACTATCCCACATGAGTGTTCGAGTATTAGGCTTCTTGCTAAGTCAGCTAACAATACCGAGTATCAGCCGAGTCAGGTAGCCCCAACTGATACTACACGCACTGCGCGTAAGCCTAATCCCCTTTGAAACAGGTCTCTGTCGTGCTAGGGTTTTCTTTTTGATGGGCTGATAGGTGGATTTGAATCTCCCTAAATAGTCAACTTTTATGTTTAAATATGAAGAATGATCAAGGAGGATTATTGGATGCCTACCCCCTGATCCTAACTTAAACTATATATTCTTTTGTGGCCCCTGTGGGGAGAATTTAGTGAGTTTAGTTAAGTTAGTTTTAGATGTCTTTGCTTTTCTAGTGGGTGGATGTGTGTGAGAAAAAAGTGGACAAGAACATAGTTTGAGCATTTGGATATTCGATGATCCTTTTCAAAATACCCTATTTAAGCTATGTTGTATTGTTCCTTGCTCAAAAGAAAAACATGTGTGGATATGGGCCGCTTTCTATTTTTCCTAGTTAATCTATGTGGTTAACTAAAGGGAGATGGCCAGTTGTGAATATAAAGTGTTCATATGCTTACCTAGGATCACTGGAGGGTGCAAAGGTAGCAAATATTACTTGCTCTTCTATCGACAATTCAATCCTAGTCCCGAAATTCCTAGTGCAAAAATTGAACTAAACTAATAACTTTTACACTAGAAAAGAGAAACTAACTAAGCATGCGTGGACTTGGGCCACTTACTTTGGCTAGTTATCTAGGTGTGTTGATACCTAAACATAAAAAAAATTTCGAAATGCAAGCTATTTTTCCCCCCTACTTAAACTATGTGTGAACTTTGCAAAAATCAACTTGAAATAAAATTGCACTAAGCCTACTAAAAGTAGCTAAGAGTAAGCTTTAGCAAGCTGCAAGGTATCTCAACCAATGGTGGCAGGTATATTAGGGGCTTCCAAGCACTTTACAAGCAGGAAAAGATAGAAATATGGGAGAACTTTCTCTTTCTGTCTTTTGCGCGCAAAAGGTTGAAACAGGTGTGATGTTTGTGCACGGGTCAGATCTGAATGCATGCCCTGGGCACGTCTGTGGGATGGAAAAGCGTGAAAATTTCTGAAAAAAAAAAGTAATTTTTGGAGTTGTTCTACTTCAATCTGTCACTTGGGATGAACTAGGGACTGCAAGAGAAAAAAGGGGAAATTCAGCTCCACTCCATAGCACAAACATAGATCTCTGCAAAAAAAAAAATCACAGCCACATAAACTTGGTAATAAATGTTAGTGGAGTCGCCAATCCTGTTTGAGTGTGTTTGGTGCAAGTATGTATGAAATCACACCAACTTAAGGGGTGTGTTTTACCCACTTAAGTTATTAGTAACAGGCAGAAAAAGAAGTGGATTCAAGCAAGTTAGTGGAACAAGCTAGAACCATAAACATACTAGATAGAGAAATAGCATGCATATATAAACTAAAACTAAAACAAATAAAAAAAATGTAATGTTCCTAATTATCCCAAGCTACTAGGAACATTTCATTCTATTTTAATTTTATTTATTGATGAATAAAATGTAAAGAAGGACATGAAAAACCCCTTAAATCAAAGAATAAATACATGCCCAATGTGAAAAGGTATAAATATGGGCCTTTGTAATAAAATCCACTTGTGTGTGAAACAGTTTTGAGCTAATTGAATGGGTCAACAAGACCAAATCTACAGCGTTGTCTAGGTTCAGTATATCTCCTAAAGGGACAGCACAGTTCTAGAAGGAGGACCTCATGTGAAAGGGGTTAAGTGATTCAAGGTGGTTTAGGGTTTTTCACATCCTCATCTTATAAAAGGAAGGATAAGGCTCAAGGAAAAGGTTGTTGATGATCATTTGATTTTGAGATTGCTTGAGCAACTCAAACTCTCTTGGTTGTTTAGCTAGAGAGAGAGGGATTTCCTGTTTAGGAATTCCTCTTCTTCCTTGAGGGTCTCTTGGAGGAGATTGTGCTGCATTGATCCACTATCTGGAATTTTGGCCAAGCTTCACCTCCCTTGACAGCGTAAATCCTGATTAGGGCTTCACTTTTTAGAGAGTTGCAGCAAGTGGAATCAAATCTATTTAGATCTGAAGAGTTCAATTGCATCTTTTCAATGGGGAAGTCATATAAACCATTGGCAAGAGTGCAATAGCTGATTTGAGCTTCGGATTCTTATCTTGGCATCAGGCCAAAGTGTGCTCCACTTCTTCAGCATAGTCACTTGAGGAAACTATTTCCTTTTTGCAGTCAAGTTGCAGTGTACAGTTGTTAGCAGTTTGGAGGAGAGATCTCTGGTGAAAGGACTCCTTTCCTTCACTGAGGTGATCCATGGATTGGCCAACAAATCCATGTTCTATTTTCAGATCTGATCTGCTGTGTATCATATTCTTCAAAAATTTCTGAATATTACTGCAGATCTATGGTGTATATCTAAAATCTATTCATTGATGTTCATCTTCCGCTGAGATCCCCAAGGGGAATGTATTAAAAAGTTCTTTTTGCATATAGATCCCATTCTGATCTTTGATTTTCTATTCATATCTGTTGTAGATCTAAAATATAATGAAACACTACTTCAGCCACCTGTAAATCACGTTGTTCAGCTCTTCTATCTCATTGCATGGTTGCAACACCTCATTTGGAGGCATTTCTTTGTGTAAATCTCTATTTTCCCTAATGTAAACCATCTGATTCATATTATAAGTTGTCATACTAATTTTATAACATTATTTCATTTAAAACCCTCATAAATTACACTCTTCATACTTCATCCAATTTCTGCATAACTTAAGCCATGGGAAATCAGGATTTTCTAGCCTAGTTTCGGAAGGAGGAATTGTTTCACTTAGCTAGAATTATTTTTTTGAGCTGAAATCCAGAGAATAGGTCCCTCATGACCTAATATAAAATAACCTCCCTACATTTCCCTTATTTTTACGTAGATCTCTGAATATACTCATTTTAGGGCCAAAATCATCACTTTTCCCCACCTTTTTGCCCATAAAACGTTGTATAAGGTTTCTGTTGCATATTTAACTGAATTTTAAGTGTTTTTACATATTTATTGGAAATATTTCTATAGGTCCACATTGGTAATAACTTAGATTATTCCCAATCTGCAGTTGTTCCTGAAAAAGGAATATTACAAAAAAGCTCTGAATATAGTCAAACAACTGCAATAATATAAACAGTGACTCTTTGACCCCTCTTATTGAGTGGTGGTAGGAAATGAGGATGAAACTTTAACCCTCTTTCCAAAGGTCCCCTAGAAAATGGGTTCTAAGTCTCGATGCAAGGATGTTTTTACTCCCAATCTTACCTCGGTGCAAAGTCTCCCTCTCTCTACTGTGGTGGATTAAACTTGTTGGATGGCCAAAAATTGACTCCCCTCTATCTTCAGCTCTAGATCATACACTTCTAGTATTTCTTGGGCAATTATGGCCATCATAACAACGTGTTCACCCATTCTTCATCTCATGGTGGCCTTATATAGGAGAATTCAAATCCTCCTTCCCTCTCTTGGTACATTGTGGATGGTGACCCAAGACAGGGGGATGATTCCTTTGTGTGCTAAAAATATTCCATTGTGTGCTCACTTTATGTTTAAGGAGGCTTTGGTGGCTTTCCTTAGGCAGCTTCAAGTGAGGAATCGCTATCCTAGAGTGTGCTTTGTGTGGTCCCGGAAAGTGACATTTCGCCACTCCCAGGATTACGCGCATTTCAGGTCATAAGGTGTTCAAAGGTTCTCTTCACGAAGGATAATGTGCACAAAAGCATTTATGACTTTCTCAAATTTGATTTTTCCTCAGAACTTATAGATTTTTAAATAATTTCCAGATTCTATAATGTCTTCCAGCCCTATAAATCCTTTTGCTTGACATTAAATAATGTCATCTTCTGCCTGTACGATTTTCCAGTGTTAACATGGCCCATTGGTATGGATGGCGCGTTGTAGGCGAGAGGTCATGGGTTCGAACCCCGACCTCCAACCAACCTGTGCATATCAATCTTTTGCACTACATTCCAAAACCTTTGAACTTGATAACCTTTGGATATAAATTAATGCACCCATATAAATATTTAATCTAACCACTATGTAATTTCGACCCAATATGATAAATTCAGACTTTGGTATAACATGTATAACCTTCGGAATTTTTAACCATATGTGTAATTTGAACCTTGGAGAGGGTCCACCAGAGGGGGCACGTGGCGGCCCTTGGCTGCACCACGTGTCAGCCTCTGGTTCGGATGTCCCTCACATATATAAAAAAAAATTGAATTCAACCTTAGGATCCAAATCATAAAAAAAATTCACCTTCAAACCTTGACCGGAAAATCTTGTGGTGACACTTGTCATAGTGTGATTGGGCGAAATGGAGGAAAACCCAAATTTATAGCCTTTGACCATGTTTGACCATTTTTTTTTAAATTCACCTATTTGACACGCCGATCAGCAGGCTCTAATTTCCTCATCCTGACTCTGTTTTTAGTGAAACGAATTGTGTTGGATTCCTAGCAACGGGCTAGATTCAGTCAGTTTGGTTTGGTTCAATTTTGAGCACTTTTATATTTTTGGAAAAAAATTTCCCCTAACCCAGATTCTGATCAAGATGTAACAACCATGTACTTCTGAGTTTATTTTGGTAATATAAATTAATAACTTATCAAAAAAAATTAGTGAAAAGGTACAACTATATAAAAAATAAAATAAAATAATAATAATAATAAAACACACCCTAAACATGAGTTTTCACTCATTTAACGTGTGCCATAGTACCTACATTCATGGTAAATAATAAATCTAATATTATTAGATATTGATAAAAAAAACTTCTAAAATATTTATATTCAACCCCTCCCAATACATCTTTCTAATGAAAATCACCCCTATTTTAATAAATAACCTCTACTTTTAAGAATAACTCTTTTTATATTCCCAATACCTACAAACCCCCTTTGGCCTCTCTCGAGTACCTTTAACATATTCACTCTATTTTTATAATTTCAAACCTATGAAATATAAATTATAAAATATTGTTCAACAAAATAACCCCAAACAAAATTTCATTCTTTTGATCTTCTATTTTAACAAACCTAAGGCCTTGTCTTCTTTTTTCCAAACACAACAAATATCAATGACTCAATATTGTGCCCTTGACATTTTTAACGAGCTTGTCAACTTGTAAAATTCATCAACACAATTCTACAAACAAGTGATGTGGCACCTTGAAGACTCAAGTTCACTACTCATGCTGGGGAGACCATGGTCCCTCTACAACCCACGATCACACAACTAAATTAATCCCCCTTTACAAGCATTCAACAACATTATTTCATAATTGTAAATAAACAAATTCAAAGACAACATCATACAATTAAACACAAAGGGGAAAAACCATCGTCTCAATCAATTCATCCCTCTATTCAATTCAAATCACAGAATTACATCAGTTGTATAATCAAAATATTGGTCTTAACAATTTTTTATTTGTTATCATATTTATATAAATTAAATAGCTGACAAATGCTAATAGTTATCAACCATTTGTAACACTAATACTTACTTATATGCCATTTGTAATGCTAAGAATCTTTAATGCCAAGATAGGAGTGGAGGTTGAAAATTGAAAAATGATTTGGGAACCCTTGATTTCATCCTTTAAATCATATATACTAAAACAAAAAATAAAATAATATTCTCACATTATTAAATCTAAGTATTCATAATTGTTTATATTTTTAAAAATGAAAATTCTAAAAACCCTAGTCCTAAATAAACCACACCTAACTATCAACATGATAAAAAAATTAAAAACAATATCATACAATTAAATAAGAACCTTGAGGGGAAAAACCACAAAACCACCATCTAAATCCTTTCGTCCCTCTATTCATTCCTCCGTAGAATTACATAATGGTATAGTCAGTGTTGGCCTTTATAATTTGTCCTCATTACAACTTAAATTTGTTCTGCAACTAGGAATGGATAGACATTCTCAACATGATGGGAAAGGGGGATATCTCGCAACTTCAATTATCTGACATTGGTGAATTATTTATTCATCTCTCAAGGGGAAAATCAAAAACTGGGAAAAATCCAAGAGATCCTTCTCTTGCTAGAGTAAATAGATCTGCAACTGGAATAGTGAGTAGGGCAGAAATTGGAAACATGTGTGATGAATTTAAAAAAGACATCTTAGGGAGTCTCAGTGAACATATAAACACCCTTAAATTACAAAACAAGCAAAAAGTTGAGACTGATGCTTTAGCTATTTTCTGTCCAAAATCCAGAAAGATGCATGTTTTAATAGAATGTCCTCTTGATGCAAAATTCATAGAGACCTGTATGGTTTGTTCAGAAAGTCATGAGACTAAGAGTTTTCCTTCAATTCTAGGGCTTAAGGTTGTTTTTCAAGAAGAAAAAAATTCATATCCAACAAAATCTCTTTGCTTTGTCTCTAGAGGACCATGGCAGGGGCCACAAGCTCAAGGCTTTAACAATCAAATGTATACTCAGCCCTCACCAAATAATTAGAATTCTTAGCAACAACCTTGGCCTCAATCTCAATCTCAATCTCAATCTTGGGCTCAAGGAATGCAAAATCCCTATGGAATATTCTCTCAATACTACCAATATCTTCCATCATATACAAACTATCCTCCCCAACAAATTCCTCAAAAAAATAAACCATTAGGGGAATTTTGAGGTCTAAAATGGGCCTCTTAAAGAAATAATAAAATAATAGCTAAACCAATAAAATAATATTTATGAATTTGAAATTCACTTTTTGCACCACAATCCATGTAACCATAGTTAAATTCAATTCAAAAGTTGTACCAAAATAAAATTAATAAAAAAATTGTATTGATGTGACTATAAATAAGAATGAGTTTTTCAAGAAAAAATCATTATCATTTAACAATTAATGCATTTGTCCTTTGTACTTAAATAACTTATAATAAAATATAAATATAAATTTATAAATTCTTAATTATATTATATGTTATTAATTAAAATTTATATTATTTAAATGGTATAAGAACATGTAATTAATATACTATATAAAAATAATATAATATAATATCATAAGTGTATAGGGATATGCATTGTTTCTTTCAAGAAATATGAAATGACAATAATATATTTTTATTCAAAAAGTGTGAAATGACATTTATTATGAGTACTTTAATTTGACTTTAAAAGTACTTAGAGCACTACCATGGTTAACCATGAGATTTTATCCACCATTGAGAATGTGACAAGTAAGTACCTTTAACTCAAGCAATGCCACCTCAACCATTATGAATGATGCCATCCCCTAAAATGTGATTGGTTCTCATAAAGTGAATTTTGATTGTACATTTTCCTTAGGAGGCCCATTTTAGACCTCAAAATTCCCCTAATGAACCCCAACTCCAAGACCAAAATCCACAACTTTCACTATCGTTTCCACAGAGACCAAATCAGCTACCTGCCCAACCATTACAAAACCCCAAGAATAAAAATCCTCAAAATACCTACATGATTACTCCTCTAGATCTTAATGATGTCCAACTTAGATCAGGTACGATATTAGAAAAGAAAAAGCCTTCTGTAGTTATTCAAGAACAAGAAAATTTTGAGGAAAAATTCTCTACAACCAAATAAATTTTTGAGGAAGGAACATCTCTTCAAAACCAAAATTATGAAAATGAAAAACAAAAAGAACCAATAAACTCAAATCCTATCATAGAGAAACCATCAGTACCTACTTCTACACCTCCTTTTCCTAAAATATTACAAGTTGATATAGGGGTAGAAAAGCATATTATGTTGCCCAATTATGATTTTCTAGATGAATTGAAAAATTTATGTATCAAAATCCCTTTGTTACAGGCCATTAAAGAGATTAAAATTCTAGCCAAAACAATAAAGGAGTTGAGCATGAATAAACCCGGAAGGAAAACAAAAGAAATAAAAATAATTCAACTTGTAGGAAAAATTGCAGACATAATGATGGGAAAAATTGTCATACAAAATATTTAGATCCAGGAAGTCCAGTTGTAAAAACACACATCAATGGAGTTGAAATTTCAAATACATTGATTGATTTAGGAGCAACAATAAACATCATGAACAAACAAACCATGGAACAGCTCAACCTTCCTAATCTTCTATATACACCTACATTACAATAGGAAAAGTTAATCAAAACATTACAATAACATTCTTCTGCATATGCATGGGAATACACTGACATGAAAGGAATTAGTCCTAAGGCTTGTATACATCACATCTACATTGAGGAAAATTGTAAACCTATCAGACAACCTCAAAGAAGGATGAATCCAAAGCTTGTAGAAATTGTGAAAGAAGGGTTGCAAAAATTACTGAATGTAAACTTCGTTTACCCAATTTCAGACAGTCAGTGGGTTTCCCCTTTAGTGATTGTTCCTAAAAATAATGGTAAATGGAGGGTATGCATTGATTATCGAGAATTGAATAAATATACTTTAAAAGATCATTTTTCTTTACCCTTCATAGATCAAGTACTGGATACATTAGCAAGTAAGAAGTATTTCTCATTTCTTGATGGCAATCAAATTCAGGTAGCACCTGAAGATCAAGATAGACCACATTCACCTGTCCATGGGGGACTTATGCCTACCAAGTACTTATTTTTGGATTATGAAATGCACCTGCAACATTCCAAAGGGAAGTACTAGGAATTTTTTCTGATCTAATGCATGATTGTGTAGATGTGTACATGGATGACTTTACAGTTTATGGGAATACATTTGAAGAAGCTTTAAAAAATTTGGACAAGGTTCTTAAAATATGTAAGGAAGCAAACCTTTCACTAAGCCATGAAAAATGTTTTATGATGTTTACAGAAGGGATTGTTTTAGGACATCACATTTTAGGAGATGGAATTAAATTTGATAAATCTAAAGTTGAAGTCATCTCCAAACTATCAATTCCAAGTTCAAAAGGATGTTAGAAGTTTTCTAGGACTCACAGGATATTATAGAATATTTATAGAAAATTTCACTTAAATAGCATCCTCACTCTTCAAGTTACTCATCGAATATTGTGAATTCAGTTGGAATCATGATTGCTAGTTGGCATTTGAAACTTTAAAAGAAAAAAATTCTGAAGCACCCATCTTAAGAGGTCCAAATTGGAAACTACCTTTTCACATTTCAGCAGATGTTTCAGATACAGCTCTGGGAGTTATATTAGGAAAAAAATATTTGATCCCCTATGCCATCTATTACACAAGTAAGAATTTAACTCCCACTGAGTTAAATTACACTGTAACTGAAAAGGAATTCTTAGTTGTTGTTCATGCTATCAACAAATTCAGATATTATATAACAGGATATGAAAACTTTGTTCATATATATCACTCTACAATTAGATATTTAATGAATAAATATATTACTAATGGCAGAGTTACAAGATGGTTATTACTCCTGCAAGAATTCAACATCGCCATTCTAGACCGACCTAGAAAACAAAACATAGTTGTTGATTTCCTGTCTAGAATTCAAAATATCAAAGATGACACTCCAATTGAAGATAAATTTCCTGATGAATACATTTTTTCAATAACTACTCAAACTCCTTGGTTTCCAGATATTGCTAATTACCTAGTCATAGGAAAATTATCTTCACATTTGTTTCATAGAGAGAAAAGACAAATCATTCAATTAAGTGCAAGTTACTCATGGATTACTAATGAATTGTATAAAACAGGTCCATATCTCATTATCAAAAGATGTGTTCGAGAAGATGAAATGCCTGAAATTCTTAAAGCATGTCATGATGAACCTTGTGGTGGACACTTTGATGACAAGAGGACAACCAAATCCTTCATTTAGGATATTATTGGCCATCCATCTTCAAAGATGCCAAAGAATATGTCAAAAGGTGTGACAGTTTCCAAAGGGTAGGGAAACCTGTTCCTTCAAATGAAATGCCATTACAACCTCAGGTACTCATTGAACCTTTTGAAAAATGGGCCTTGGATTTTGTTGGACCAATCAATCCACCATCTAAACAAAAGAGGTATATTTTGGTATGTACTGATTATGTCACCAAATGGGTAGAGGCTAAAGCATTACTTTTTGCTAATGAATGTTTTGTAGTTAATTTTATTTTTGAAGATATCTTCACTCGTTTTGATGTCCCAAGAGAAATTGTGACAGATCAGGGATCCCATTTTACATCCAAGTTGGTGAAAAATCTCGTGGAATATTACAAGATCAAACACATAAATTCTACTCCTTATCATCCACAAGCAAATGGTCAAGTAGAGTCCACCAATAAAGTGATTGAAGGAATTATCACTAAGACTGTACATATACACAAAAGAGATTGGGAAGAAAGGCTTCCTAAGGCTTATGGGCCTATAGAACTACATGGAGGAATAAAACAGGACATACTCCCTATGAACTTGTTTATGGAAAACAAGTCATGTTCCCTATAGAGTTTTAGATCCTAACTTTCAAGATAGCAGTCCAATTGGGACTTGATTTATCAGAAGCACAAAAACATAGATTGGAGCAACTTAATGAGCTTGATGAAATAAGGCAAGATGCAGTTCAAAGAACCAGTATAGTCCAGCAGCAAAGGGATAAATCACATGATAAATTTATCAAGGAGAAGACGTTTCAAGTAGGGGATTAGGCACTTTTGTTCGATTCAAAATTCAAATATTTTCAATGAAAGTTTCAGACTCATTGGCTTGGCCTTATGAGATTGAAAAATTATTTGATAATGGAGTAGTAAAGATAATGATAATAGACGAAGAAAAGGTACCTCTTCTTGTGAATGGTCATCGGTTGAAAGTATATCATAAACCAATTTCAAGAGAAGAGTTTATCAAGGTTTTCCAAGATAATATTGATATGAAGTTAGTGAAGAAGAATTCTTCTTCTTCACTAACTTAGCTTTTATTTTTCCTATATATATATATAAAACTAAATCAAAAAATAATAATAAAATAAAATATAAAATATAAAATAAAAAATAAAGTGTATAAGTATGAAAACCAATTATACAAAAAATACAGGGTGAATGTAATGTCCCTACTTAGCCTTAGCTAAGAGGAGACATTAAATTTGATTTAATTTATGTTTTATGAATAAATGAATAAAGGAGGACATGTAAAACTCCTAATAAATCATTACCCATGTGAACAAATACAAATCTGGTCTATGTAAATAATCACTTGCAGGTGTGAAAGAGGGTTGAACTAAAGATTGGGTCCACCTTGACCAAATCAACTGTGATGTCTAGGTTCAATGCATCTCCAAGAGGGGCTGCGCAGTTCTAGAAGGGAGCTTCTAATGTGAAAAGGACCAACTCATGCAAGTGATTTAAAGTTTGCAAAGGCTTTCTCATGTTATAAAATAAGGAGGAGAGTAACATGGATAGGTTGTTGATGAATTACATTTCTAAAGTATTTGTCTACTTAGACAAATACCATTCTCTGTTGTTTAGTGGAGGATTGTGATTGGAATTCCTGTTTATGGATTTCATCTCTTCCCTTGAGGATCATTAGAGGAGTTATTTTCTGAAGAAGGCCACTATTTGGTTTGAGACCAAGCTCTATTATTCATGAACAGCGCTGGCCCATTGAGGGTTTTGCAACTGCTGTCATTTGCAGCAAGTGGTGTTCGAGATATGCTTAGATCTAGCATCTATTGAGGGCCTCTGCTCTTGGAGTGTGTTCTTTAACCTCCAAGGAGAGTGTTTCTCCACTTTTTGTTTCAGATCTACATTTCCTTGTGTTTTATTCAGTGATTCTAAGCCACAATGCAGTTTCTAGCTCGATACTGCGTTATTTTGAAGAGGGTTCCTGTTCTATAGTTTTATATCAGATTGGAGGAAGATCTCTGGGTGTTGGGCTTTCCTTTCCCTTGGTGATCCGTAGAATAGATTGCTAATCCATGTCTCCATAGATCTGATCATTTCATTAATAAATTTATCTCCAGAAAATTCTGGGTTTTCTGCAGCACTGTAATTTGTAATTCAGATCTACAGTTATTCGTGCAATATTTTGATGTAATTCCAAAGGGATATTGTTCTTAAAGTCTTATAGCTTCCAGATCTACATTAGATCTGATTTTTTACCTATGTATTTGGAATAGATATGAATTATAATGTACAGCATCTGAATCATCTGTCAAATAACGTTGTACCTTCTTGTTGCAGTTCAATACATTGTTGCAGCCCCTTTTTCTAAGGGATTTCTTCATTAAATTCTCTGTCTTTTCATGTAAATTGTATGGGAAATGTCTCTGATCTGATTCATCAATGCTCATACCCTACAGCAACTAAAAAATTTAGCCAAGTATGCTATCATGCTTCAGTAAAATTCTGCAGTAAGAAAGTCATGGGGAATCAGGGTTTTTAAGCCTAGTTTGAGAAGGAGAAACTGTTTAACTAATCTAGGATTATTTGTTTGAGCCCAAATTTGGGGAATATGTCCCTCATTACCTAAGATAACATTTAAAACCATCCCCTTCCTCTTTTTTTAATCATATCTATGAATTTATGCGTTTTAGGGTCAAAATCACTGCTTTCCCCCCATCCTTGTGAAGAGAATTAACCTTATTTCTTGAATTTGTATATATATTTTCTACTGAAGTATTTTCAGATCCATATTAGAGCTATTAGTTTACTATTACTCCAACACAGTTTTTAAGTTGCTGCAACCCTTTCCGTTGGATGGTTTTTGACTAGTCTTGATTGTGGGAGACCTGTATAAGGTCTTAGACCTTATTTGTTTCTACTGAAATTCATTGTATCAGTCCCTCACAGCCTAAAAAATGGGAACCTAGCTTTGACCTTCCTTATTTTTTCATATTTTAGCTTATACAACATCCCTCTTGAGCCCACTGCTGCATTTCCTGAATTGGAGTTTTTGGCCACTCCCCACTGTGCCTATTTTTCCCATTTGGAACATGAAAATGAAAATCATAAATTTCTGACATCCTATATTTTCCATTTCTTTTCTGCAATAAGTAGTAACACAAAACTACATTCATATTCCATATTTGCAGCTCATAATCTGCAAATTCATTCCATTTTATAGTTTCATTCCATTCCATAGTCATATTCACTTTCATTTCATTGTCACAGTCATATTCCACTTCCATTCCATTTCACAATCATATTCCACAAACCATACTTCATTTTTTTTACAGATTCCATTCTACAACTGACTACATTCTACAGTTGATTACATTCTACAGCTGGCTACATTCTGTAGTTGATTACATTTTTCAGCGGACCACATTCCGCAGTTGATCACATTCTGCAGTTGATTCTATTCTGCAGCCACATTTCATTCAACTTTTCTGACACAATTGTACAGCCTACAAACAAATGATGATTACAGGAAATTGAAGGATTATGTTTTGAATACCAACATGCTAAAAGGAACCCAAACGATGAACACCAAAGAAACAAAAAACGAAAAGGTTAGTTCTAAAAGGTAAAGTGCAAAAAATTATTTTAATAGCAAGGTTAAAAACATTAGCATGTATGATATGGATGGTCATATGCTTCCTTGACAGATCATCATTTGATTTAATTTCAATTTCAATCATACCACAGATCAGCCACATCCTTCGTAATATTTCTCATAACGGTCCATAATTGACTCCCTCATTGATGATTAACGGTCATGATTGATTGATGTGACATACTCGTCTACATTTCTTCAAAACCCTTACCACCTATTTATTCCTACAAACCCTTGATACCTTTCATCAGATCCGTAGACCAATTCATTTCATAAACATAGAAGGGTAATTCTGAAGGTTGAGAACTCTGCAGGCATGGGATTGATAGTTAGAACAGAACCAGTGGAAACAAATTATATGGAAGGATACCCTCAAATCAAGGAAATGTTGCAGAAAGATGGATGGCTCAAATTATAGAGAAATTTGATGGTTTCCACAAGGAAATTACAAAATCTTTCGCTTGGTATTTTGATGGCATAGAAGTGGAAATTGGAGACATCAAGTTCATAGTTACTGAGTCATTCATGGCAGAAGCCAAAGAAATGCCAAGGCTTGGGAAAAGATAGTTCAAAAACAAGGAGTTCCACAGTGAATCATGGAAATTTATACTCAAAAACCCAGGGATGGATGCCTCTGTTTTTAGAAAAGGTATCCCTAGCTCAACTCTTAAAAGTAAATGGAGGAACATGCTCTTATTTTTACAAAAATTTATCACCTATGAAGGAATATTTGGTTGCATGTATATATACCATATCTGTTTACTGATGAATTTCTTAGAGAATGGTGAAATAAATCTTCCCTTCTTTCTGCTACATAGCTTAAAAAGGATGTCCACAAACATGTAGAAGAGAATACAGTTTATAAATAACACCATGCATCATCATGGGTTGGTAAAGATATTGGTTGAGTTTCATTTAAAAAGCATAGAAGATACCTGGGGGAGATTTCTTATTAGAAACCATTTTCAAGAAGCACCAGAACAACCCAAAGAAGATAATGTTAGAAAGAGCATAAGGAAGAATACTGATACCAATATTGAAGACAAGCCTACATCTTCATTGCAGAAGAATGATGAAAAACTCATCTCTGAAGAGCTGACAGAGATAAGAAAATAAAATAAAAACAAGACAGGAGGAAAGATAAGAAAGAGGAGAAAATATACAAATGAGGAAAATGTAAATCCTCCACAACTGATAAGGATCTCCACACTCCAAGTTTCGATGAAGAAAACACTACCAAAAGAGACAGAGGTTGTAATTTTAGATGAGGAAACTCCAATACCATCTCCTGTCAATATTTCTCCTCCACACAGTCCTCAAAATTCTCCTATTCATAATTTTTAAGGTAGCCCTAGTAGAAAATCTCCAGGCATAGACTCAGCACAACAAGAAATATACGATTGCATAGAATCATTGGACAAGAGAAGTGCAACAATGAATCCTATCAATCCATGAGAACCTCTAGTTGAAACTCTCAAACAGGACATTTATGAACTAGAGATATTGAATAGCCATATTAAACAGGAGAATGAGACCTTGAAGCAGCAGAACAAGTTGGAAAAGGTAATTCATGAAAATACCATTCTGCATTTAGGACTTTGATACAAGAAGAATAGGAAGTTGAAAAGAAAGAACAAGTCACTAAACAAGGCAGTTATTAATCTCAAATGCAATCTTCTTATGAGAAAACCCAAGACAGAAATCACTTCAAATAAAAGCAAAAGAAGGAAATTGATGTGCTAGTAGAAGTGTCTGAACAGATGCAGTAGGAAAGGAGAATTCACATTTTTGGCAAATTGCATGAGAACATGCAACGACTTCACAGTGGGGGTATGTTGAACCTCAGAATTATCCTCTCTTTGTCATCCTTTCTCACCTTTTTCCCTTACTTTCTCATAAGATCACATATTCCAATCAATGATAAATGTTGTGTTTTGTCTCAAGGAATGCATCTAAATTACTTCCATGTTATATTCTCATGTTCTTGCTATTCAAATAGATTTTTGTAATTTAGCTACATAACGCAGCCTATTCTGCAGCTAATCATGGATTCCATAGCTACTCTCATGGTCTAACAGGTTCCAAGTTTCAAATGGATAATTGAGCCACATGGGCATTTCCAAAATCATCTCCACATGGATTTTGTCCTATTCACTTGGTCGAGATCAATGAAAAAGAGGCCTAAAGATCATGGTCAAAGGCGTGGTCAAAAGGACGTTAGCATTGAACAGAAGGACTCTTTATTTTCTCTATCATAGAAAATAAAGAGTTAAACGGTCCAATTGCAATTCTAAAAGTCGAATTAGCCACCTGTAGCATAATTAGCTCATAGACAATTATGTTATTTCCTTTAAATATCGGTTGTACAGAACCGAGAACAATTAAGTTTTAAGATTTTTCTAATACATTGTGTATTAAGACTTCGTTCTATCATAATAAAAAGATCTTGTTGCCAATTATTGCTTAAGTGCATCTTTAACCAGCTAGGATTTAAGTCAAATCAGTTGCAAAGGGCCCCTACACTAGAGGAGGTTTGTCATTTAATGTTTTAGTTTAATTTTCCTTACCTTGTTTTTCTTTATAAAAAAATCTGAGTAGATTAATTTTTCGTTCCATTTTTTATCAGTAGCATAACGTTAATTCATAACTGTGTAATCCTTGTTCTTCTAAAAACATTTCACGAAGATATATCTTCCTATTTTCAAATTGAATCAAGTTTGAAGTAATAACAATTCACATTTATCTAGTTTTCCTTACTGTTCTATCATTTACTTTCTTAGAATAGAATTATCAATTAATTGTATTAATGGATGTTCCTACAGATAATTTCAAGAAGATGATTCTAAACTAAATGATCAAATGTCTAATTCATACATTTATTTATTTTTTACTCTGCACATTTTATTTTCTTTCTAGGAACTTGGAAACTAAGGTATAATTGATTTCTTACACAGCATCTCAAGAGCATCTCAAGAGGATAATACTTCACATTGAATGTTGGTGTAAATCAAACATACATTAGTTGTTTACAATTAGCTTTACATGCTTTCACATTTAATTTTGTATCTTCATTTAATTGTATCACTGATGTTCCTAAAAGTAATTCCAAGAAATTGTTTTTATCATATTTCTATACTGAATGATTGAATGTCTAATTCATGCAATTACTGAGTTTTTCCTTTGTATATTTGACTTTCTTTTCTAAATCATTAAGTATAATTGGTTACTTAACATCATCTCAAGAAGGTGATACTTCATATTGAATGCTGAAGTAACTAAGCATACATTAGTTGTTTTCCTTTGCACACCTTACTTGCTTTTCTAGAACATTAGAAGTTAAGGTATAAATAGTTGCTTACACATCATATCAAGAAGGTAATACTTCATACTGAATGTTGAAGTAACTAAACATACATTAGCTAATTTACTTTTCTTCTTTCACTTAGAATAGCACTGCAATTTCAATCTTAGTTATAGGAATTAGATCCATAGAATAGGACTAATGCTAAGATAGAATTCATCAAGATAGATACTTTGTTTTTCAGATTAGATTCTAACTACACAACAGTCTTTTGATTTATTTTTATGTAAATTAGATTAACTTAGGAACACTTCCTTTTCTTCCTTCTTAAAACTCATTAGATTCATTTAATTTCTTTCATAATTTTAGATTAAACATTCTTATACATCAAAGAACAAAACCCCCAAAACAACATAAAATACAAATAACGAAGTAAGAAGAAGGTTAACTAAGCACATAAAATGCACCACACTTCATCAGTTTACAAACCTCGGTTGATAATTTATGCAACCAATTTAAGACATTAAATTGACTAAACAATTTAACCTCTACAAAATGAGCCACCTTGCTCAACTCCTCAATCGCCACCATAATTACATCATGCTGCCTGGAGTTTTTTAGCAAACCGGTGATGAAATCCATGGATATCACTTCCACTTCCATTCTAGAATGGGAATGGGTTGTAATAAGCCTACTAGATGTTTAAATTCAACCTTCACCTGTTGGCATTCTATCCATTTAGCAACAAAATCATCCACCTCCTTTATCAAATTAGGTCAATAATAAAAATATTTGATGGTCATGAGAGTCTTTTGGTATCTCAAGTGGTTGGAATATGGTTGTGCATGGAACTCTCACATTATAATCCTATTCAAATCATCATTGTTTGGTACATATATTGTGTTCTTGAATCTAATTAAGCCCTCAATTGCGAGATGATATCCCTCATCCTCGCCATATTGTCGTAGCCTTTCCTTCACTTTCTAATATTTCTCATTATGTGTCCCTGCATGCTTAATTTGTTCTAATAGGTACATTTAATAGGAACTTATGGTTTCAATATGATTAAATTGAATCCTTCTATTGAGTTCATCAACAACCATGTTCTCCTTGCCTTTGATGTACTCGATATTAAAGTTGAACTCGTTAAGTATAGCTGTCCACCTAGCTTGTCTTGCATTCAACTTAGGTTGATCAAACAATTATTTGAGTCCACCATGATTTACCATGAGTGTGAACCCTCTGCTAAGGATTTAATGCCTCCACATCTTCAATGCATGAATAATGGAAGCTAACTCCAGATAATGAGTCACGTAGTTTTCCTCATTCTCATTTAATTTTTTTGACTCATAGAAAACTACTTGTCCTTCTTGCATCAAGACTCCACCTAGCCCTTCCTTGCCTATTTTTGTACATACCACAAAATATTTGTTCGAATATACAATACTTAACATGGTGCATCAGTGACCAATTTCTTCAACTACTCGACGGTTGTTGCACATTCAATTGTCCACTTGAATTTCTTTCTCTTCTTCTGCAAGGAAGTGATAAGATGGACTATTTTGGAGAAGTTTGTGATGAAAATCCTGTAGTATCTTGCCAATCCATGAATGGTTTCATATCATTCAAATTTTTTGATGTCAACCACTCCATTATCGCCTTGATCTTTACTGGATCAACTGATATCCCCTCCTTAGAGACAATGTGTCCCAAATAGTGTATTTATGATTAGAATACATGACACTTGTTGAGATTTGCATAAATATTGTGTTCCCTCAAAGACTATAGTACTACAACCAGGTGCTTTTCATGCTCTTCCTCAGTTCTCGAGTACACCAATATATCATCAAAAAATACAATCATGAACTTTTCTAAGTAAGGATGCAATACACTATTCATTAAACACATGAAAGTGGTTAGGCCATTAGTAAGCATGAAGGATACCATTCCAAATTCGTAGTTCCTGTATCTTGTCCGGAAAGAAATTTATGGATATCTTCTTCTTTGATGTGCGCTTGATGATACCCTAATCTCAAATCTATCTTGGTGAACATTGTTTCCCCCCTTAGTTAGTCAAATAAATCATCAATTTGTAGCAACGGATACCAGTTCTTGATGGTCACTTTATTTAATTTACTATAGTAAATTAGAGTCTAAGTGTACCATCTTTTTTCTTTACGAACAATACTATAGCTCCCCACGGTCATACACCTGGTTATATGTAGCCTTTATCAAACATCTCCTTAACCTGCAATTTTAACTCAACCATCTCATGCATACTCATCTGATATAGTGCCTTGGACATTTGTGTTTCTAAAGGCACCAATTCGATAGATAAATTGACTTTTCTTTGAGGAGGTAGTGCCAGAATGTCAGCTGGAAACATGTCTATGTATTTTTGCAACATGAGATATTTCGTCAGCACTTCAGTTTCCTCTTCTCCAACATTGTTATTGGATTTTCCATCACTGAAAATTTGTACAACAAATAATTTGCAGCATTTTCAACAAATATTTTTGGCTTGCATGGTTGTGATCGGGCTCACTGAAGTTGGTTTTCACTTGGCCTACAAAAATTTTCTTTCTCCAACATCATTCAGGCATTCAATTTCATTTTCAAACCAATCAAATTTGGTTATGTGCATGTATATCTAGTCCATTCCCAATAACATGTTGTACGCACCCAATGGAAACAAATTTAAATGTGTTTTTGTTGGAATGTCAGTAAGATCAAATGCACATTATTTTACACAATGATTGATTTTTCTCTTTGTATGTTTATAGTTGAACTAACCATGGCTTTGTGTGTGATTCTTTGGCCAATTTTTATTTTTCCACAGGCTCCAGAATGGTATAATTGTACTTAGAACCTAGTTCAATTAAAATGGAAATAACTTGGTTACACAACTTACCTTCCATCTCAGTTGTAGATGCCTAGTGGTCTGCCTGGAAATTGTCCATAGCTGTGTAGATTTCTGGCAGACTCTATGCTACATCAACCATAGTACGAGCTTCCTGGGAACTATAAAATTTTGGCCCCCTATGTTTTTATGGTGAGTGTAGTCCCTCTTTCGGTGATGTTCCCCATAAGTCCATAATTTCAATGGATATTTACCCTCAAACCTTCATTTTTATCCTTTTGGATGATGTGCACTACCTTTAGCAAATGGACTAAATTTCTATTGAAATTGACTTGCACTAGTTAGATGCATTCCTTCCTTCTTGTGATCGATTTTATTAGGTCAGCTCTTCTTATCCTTAACAATGCTCCTTGATTTCTAATCTCTTTTAAATTATAGCTTGTACTTTGCTTGTTCATAACAGTGTTTTAATTTCTTTATGAAATCATTTGAGGTTTGTAAAACTCAATGTGATCTCCAAATGACACATGAAACCCACTGATAAATCGTTGAAATTTTTCCTTCTCATCCTTGAGATATGGCACATATCTCAACAAATCCATAAATCTGGTAATGTATTCTTCATCTAACCTTTTTCCCATTTTCAACTCATAAAATTCCTTTCCCTTGTTGTCATAATATTTTTCTCTAATGATACTCTCAAACTTTCTCCATGCCAACCTCTCTTCAGTTATGCCTTTTACATTCTTCACATCTTCCCACCATATGTTTATTTTTCCTTTCAGACTATAGGTGAATACCTTTGCCTTGATATTCTCGGAATAGTCATGGATTTTGAATAATTTTTTCATCCCAATCAACCACACTTCTATATCTTCATATTTATTCATATGTCTATCAAATGTGGGTGGTTTTCCCTTCTTAAATTACTCAAGAAAATAGTCCCTTTCTCTCTTTCTCTGATCATGATGATGAGAATGGTGATGATACCTCCTAGTAGTTGAGATAGAATTTCTACCAAAGTGATGCCCATGAATGTGAGTTCTTCTTTCTGGGGTGTATTACCACTTAAACTAGCAAGCGTCCTAGGATGGGATCCTATAGGGAAACTATTAGGTCAAGGGAATCAATGGAGCGATATCCAACTGTCACCTCAGCTAATGATCCATACTCTTTCATGACTTTAACCAATGGGATGAGACCCGGTATAAAGGGGGAACCACAATATGAATAGGTCAATAAGAGGATGAGGATTGATTCCTTGGCCTATTCATAAGAGAGACACAATTAAATGGGTTGTTTGCATTGGAAGCAAGGTGATGGGTTATCTAGGAAGGGCCAATCAGACACTCAGGGCTAGATTTTGAGAGTATGCTTTATCAAGATGGTTCCTAGACCTAGATGTCTTTATGGAGGCTTGGATTTTATGTGATATTTGTGAAATTTGAATCAACAAGTTGTGGAACCACAAAAGGCCAAGTGGACCCAAAATTAGGTCAAGGATATGGATTTGATCAACCAAGGATGTAATTGATCTATTTAGGGAAGGTAGTATGATCAAAAAAATATTATTATTTTGATAATTTAATGCTATGATACTAGTGAGGTCACTATCCAATGGGAAACCAAGGGCAAGAATTTATCTTCAAGCTAGGGCTTGAAATATCTCAAGATACCACCATCGAAATTTCATGAAATTTTAAGGGCTTTTAGAGTACACACTAGTGCAGTTGTGGGAAAGATATCAAATTATTTTGATGGCTAAATCATGAGAAAAGTGATTCCCTAGGTGACCTATAGAGGCTACGCCAAGAATAAGAGGGGAATGTGAGAGAAATAAACCTTCAAAGTGATAACCTATGGATGATTAATGCCTGGTCTTTTTGGAGAGATGGATTCAAGGAGAAATTGAGGTTTGGAAAGAGTTCACCCAATCAAGGAGGCCTTCAAACAACTTCGCATGGGATTAAGGCATGAGAATATTTCTTCAAGAAATTTATAATTCGATCTGCAATAATTGATGACTTATCGAGATGTAATCAACACAAATTGTCTCTAGTAACATTCACACATTTACACATGCCCATGACATGATGCAACACTATAAAAGATGACAATTTCCACCAATTCGTACAAAAAAGCAGTAAATTTCACACTAGTATAGCGAAAATCCCAGCAACATTCATGTGACAAAAGTAAATAAGAATAATAAGCATGAAAATAGAACTTAAATGTATAAAATAGTATTTCCAATCATCATATTATGCCAATAGAGAAGCTCCAAGACAAGAGAGAGATATCCAAACATCAAAATTCATCCATATCATCCAAACTCATCCTCCAAAAGGTATAGCAAAAATATCACAAGTGATAATAACCCAATCCAAGTGATGATGGATTAGAGATGATTCCTCTCTTCTATTTATACAATCATATAAGGGACTTGAATGGCCTAATTTGGATTAATAACTCTTCTAAAATAAAACAATATTCATAATAACCATACTTTTGGTGACAAGCCCACCAAAATAATTCAATAACATCATAATAAGCCTCTCAAGAGGGGAGAATGATCAATATAGTGAGTCATTTGGCCTTTGAGGAGGCCTAATGAAGTGTAAGGGGTGTTATTATGTAGAACTGGACTCCAAACATGGTGTACAAGGGGTTGATCCATTATTTTTCAAACAAGAACATGTGGTGCTCCCAAGTGGGTGTGGTGGCACAAGGACACCCTCATGGCTCTTCAAGTGGGTGAAAAATTCTTGTAGACCATATGTAAGGGATAGGATGATTACATAAGCCCTCCTTATGCAGCGGGAGACATCCTCTAGACCCTAGAATGTTTTCCAAGTGTATCGTGCATGTGAGGAGCGAGCTAGGCATGGTGAACTAGGTGCATCATCCTCATCCAAAACGTTTACCACGAGAAATCAGTGAATGGTGCTTGGGATCTATGAAGTACTCTATGCTATGGTGGAGGTCGATGGCTCTCAACACTCACCCTACAAGTGCCAAAGTGGCCCTCTAGAGGGCTAGAAACTCATATAGGGAGACCAAGCCCCAGATGGAGACCCACCTACAATCCTGCATAAGATACAATGTCTCCCCCTGTTGTCCAATATAAAAAATCATTAAAATAATAAATTAAAAGCGCTTAAAAGTCATCGAATCATTAGGGAACTTCATGGTGGCATGTCCTTCCATAGTGGGCTTTGGCATGTACAAGTGTCTCCAAGCTCAATAAGGGGGTTAATCAAGGACCCTATTAGGTGGTTTCAACCTCTAAAGTGGGTGACATGTACATGGTACATCCCTCAAATGGTAGTTTTGAAATGATATAGAAATGGAGCGAGGTGGGGATAGCAGGGGTCATCCGACCACATGTCATGGTACAAGGGTAGTTATAATAAGGGAAGCACACACCTGGGTATATGAGTGTAGGAGGGAGCAAATCGTGGTGCATGAGTTACCTTGACCTTTTTTTTTCGGCCCTTCTTCATATTCCTTTTTCCTTTGATTGATTTTTCTTCATAGCTACTCGGGGCTCCAGGGGATGAGATCATGTTGTGTAATATATAGTAGTGGATACCCCCCCTAGGGTGGGGCAATTCATCACCCACCATGGGTTGGAACAATCATGGTTTCCTTAATTATGTAGGAGGGGGTCATCTAGGGCCCATAGAAACCGAGTTGATGGCCATGGATAAGGGGTAGAGCTCATATTTTGTTTTTTCCCACGTGCTAAATTTGTATGTCTCGACCATATTTTTCATTTTGTGGTACATTTCCTGTGACAGTGGCCAAATTATGCTTCTTATTTTCTTTTTAGTTGCATCAACCTCTGAGGCATCATTCTCGACATGACCCAAGGTGTAGAGAAGGGGAAGGGGGGCCTCTAACCTTATGTGGACCCAGTGGACATATGTAGACACTAATGGGAAAATAGGTGAATGGGGATAAAATGAGTGGAAGGGGGGTGATGTGAATGGTGTTGAGAAGCAGGACCACGCATTCAAACTTGGGGTTTCCCATGTAGTTCGAACCATAAATCTAATGGAAAGTAAAGGAGATCCCACAGGACTAGGATACAAGGTTAACCATGAAATCGAGAAATGGAGACAAGAGTGAAAAACTAATGCACTCTTTCTGCCAAATCCCCCCACTAATCCATCCCCAAAATTGCCCATGAAAAGTAAGTAAATTTATTCAAATATACCAATGAAATCCATACCTTCGGGGTTGGGAGTCCCACCTTCAAACATACAATCATAATAGGTGGGCGAGGGACCACATGGATGGCTTAGGTTGTGGATATAATGGCACATCAAGCTATTTGGTGGCTGAAAGGGGTTGTTGGTTGCTGACTAAGGACCATATAGGCAAAAAATTGTCTCTTGTATACACTACCCATAGGCGGTGGGTAGTAGTTGGTTCCAAATAGGACATGATCTCTCAGGAAAGTGCGCAAAGCTACTCGAACAGGAGGTTAAGAGAACACCAACAATATCTTGGTATCGTATACTTGTTACCTACACATATCAAAGACCAAGAATACATGGAAACATGTTTTCGTGGTGTATTAAGATAACTCATGCTTAGTATTAGGCTGTAAAAATAAACAAGAAAATAAAAATGCAAATTTAATCTAAATGCAACTAATCTATCATGAAAATGTCATATGATGTCAGCTCTAATGATAAAATGAACATGCAATGCATTCTACTCTAATATGCATATAATACAATGTCAAGTGTTAAGTATAATCATAGATGCGATGCAACCAACATGTCAATTGATCGGTATAAAAACATGTGTTTCTATGATCATTTATGTAACGGGTCCAAAAACACAAATGGGAAGAGTAGTATGAGGTATTGTGAGGAGGGAGGTGGGAAAATAAGAGACCCATATGCCATAGAAAGGAACCCTTGAAGAAGGAAAAGACACCATTTGAGTGGATTGAATTTGATCCTCTAACCAAAAGATGGAAATGTCAATGATTAAATACATGAACCTTTGATGAACAACTATCTCAAGCCTATCATCCTTAGGATGAGAAGGAAAAAATGACACATTTACGACAATATCATCTTGGTTATTGGGAAAAAAAGATGTGGATTCATCATTGTATTTGGGTAAAAAACATGATTCTTCCTTTTTCTTAGAGAAAACTAGCTCCTCATCAAAACCAGGGGAATGAACTTCATTGCAAACATCTACATTTGGGGTAGGGACACAACAAGGGGAGGAATTATCAAACATGAAGAAAAACCATTTGTCGGTGGCATGGCTAAAGGAATCATTCTCCTCAATCCATTTAATGCAAGGGCTCTTATAATTACCCCTAATGGTGGGAAGGTCTTCTTTGGTCGGATTATCATCATATTGGAACATAAGATTTACTCAAATATACCAATGAAATCCATACCTTCGGGGTTGGGAGTCCCATCTTAAAACATACAATCATAATAGGTGGGCGAGGGACCACATGGATGGCTTAGGTGGTGGAGATAATGGCACATCAAGCTATTTGGTGGCTGAAATGGGTTGTTGGTTGCCGACTAAGGACCATCTAGGCAAAAAAATGTCTCTTGTATACACTACCCATAGGCAGTGGGTAACATTTGGTTTCAAATAGGACATGATCTCTCGGGAAAGTGCACAAAGCTACTCGAATAGGAGGTTAAGAGAACACCAACAATATCTTGGTACCATATACTTGTTACCTGCACATATCAAATACCAAGAATACATGGAAACATGTTTTCTTGGTGTATTATGATAACCCATGCTTAATATTAGGCTATAAAAATGAACAAGAAAATAGAAATGAAAATTTAATCTAAATGCAACTAATCTATCATGAAAATATCATATGATTTTAGCTCTAATGAGAAAATGAGCATGCAATGCATCCTACTCTAACATGCATATAATACAATGTCAAGTGTTAAGTATAATCATAGATGCGATGCAACCAACATGTCAATTTATTGGTATAAAAACATGTGCTTCTATGATTATTTATGTAATGGATCCAAAAACACAAACAGGAAGAGTAGTATGAGGTATTGTGAGGGAGGGAGGTGGGAAAATAAGAGACCCATATGCCATAGAAAGGAACCCTGGAAGAAGGAAAAGAAACCAATTGAGCGCATTGAATTTAATCCTCTAACCAGAAGATGGAAATGTCAATGATTAAATTACATGAACCTTTGATGAACAACTATCTCAAGCCTACCATCCTTAGGATGAGAAGGAAAAAATTACACATTTAGGACAATATCATCTTGGTTATTGGGAAAACAATATGTGGATTCATCATTGTATTTGGGGAAAACCCATGATTCTTCCTTTTTCTTAGAGAAAACCAGTTGTTCATCAAAACCAGGGGAATGAACCTCATTGAAAAAATATACATTTGGGGTATGGACACAACAAGGGGAGGAATTATCAAACATGAAGAAAAACCCTTTATCGGCGGCATGGCTAAAGGAAGCATTCTCCTCAATCCCTTTCATGCAAGGGCTATTAGAATTACCCCTAATGGTGGGAAGGTCTTCTTTGGTTCGATTATCGTCATCTTGAAAAAAATTAGAGACCTTTCCAACCATTAGTAAGCGCTTCACAAGGACCACTATTTTCAATCAAAAGTGATGGAGAATTTTGTCCTTCCTTGGGCTCATCTTTATGGATTTGAAACACCATGGCCCCTTCATACGCAATTCTCAAATCATGATTTCTCAAAAATTATTCACTTTCTTGGTTACCTTGATTTTCCTCAATATCATCCTCATTACTAGGCAAGCAGGATCGATCTTATTTCTCTTTTCTTGGAGGAAAAAAGCTAAAATATTTGTTACATGGGCTTGGCATAGTTTTTCCTAGGAAGAGGACATCAATAGGGTTCTCTTTATATTCACATTTCATTTTATAAATCTTCTCCTATTGCTTGTATAAATAGAATAATGATTCATTAGAATTATATTCCCTTACTAACCCCTTGAATAATATACTATATTCGTCCATTATTTCTTGTAGGATCTAGAGGCTTTCAGGATCAAACTATTCGTCATCCTCTAAGTAGATGTTTTCAAATTCATGAGTCTCTTTTTCGGTACATTCCTTGATGTATGCATCAAAAACTTGATCTTGATGATCAAGATATCCTTACTCAAGCATAAAACCATATTCAATAACTTCCTCCTCCCTGGAAGGGCCACGTCTAACATTTTCAATATGTCTTCATGAGATTTCAAACCTAGTCCTTCATGCAAAAGGGATGCAAGGATTCTGCAATAAAATAGATCCTTGTGCATAATAGAGTGTGTGTTTCCTTAACATGGAATCCTCATCTAAATCTTCATTAAAACCACATTTGATTCAGCTCAAAATATATATAAATAAGAGAGATCCAACACAAACAAATACTGGCATATAATAATAACAAGAAATTACATATTCAAACCATCTTACCTGAATATTAGATTTGTGGGCTTCTCAGCTCTCACCCTTTACATAAGCTCTCACACCATTCTTCTCTATATCTCTCTCTGTCTATTCCCTTCTATGTGTCCCTCTATCCTCACACAAAGCTTCACATTTATACATAATTATGGATTAATTCCAATCCATGATTTCCTCCACAGGTATCTCAACAAAACTCTAAAATAGTTTTATCCCTTTCTTTACTCAACTAAGTTCCATTTAATAAATTCATAATCCCTAGAATATCTATCCAACTCAATTCCACTCATATTCTCAATTAATTAATAGAATATTTACAATAATCCTCACACTCATATTTTTCTCTCAATTTATTTTTTAAAATATACATAATTTATAAACTAATTACAAAAAACATCACCCCCTAAATCACACAAATGAATAATGAAAACTAAGCAGGATTCTCCTGCATCAAACTCCCCATGTAGAGAAGTTTCCATAGAATCCTGTCTATGATTTCTGTCACTTTTCTGTAATAATGCAACAGCCACAAGTCTCAATGACTTGCTCCCTCCAGGATTCCAAACTCTATTTTGCTGCTGGTCTTTTAAAGTTTCAACTCCATTTTGCAATTTTTCACAGAAGTTCCGGAATAGTATTTTCAGAACACTATTGAATGCAACTCTCGGTTTTCCATACCACACCATATTTATTTTGGGAATTACATACTTGTGTAGAACCACTGATACCCATTCTTCTACTCTCTAAACTCTGAAAGAATCTCAAACTGGTTGTACATCAGCATCACTCAATCTATCAACCAGATTCCATCGGCCTCTCCAACAATTTCCTTCGCCAATTCCTCGGAGTAATTCCTCTGTATAATGCTTCCGTCTCTAATTGCGTTGAACACTCAACTTCCTGTAATGAAGAATAATCAATAATTTCTCCTTGATCACAAATATAGTCATTTATTTCTCCTACAGTAACAAATTTCTCATCCAGTGTTGTACCTGCATTCATCAACAAATTATTAGTTTTAAAAAGATAAGACCTTTCAACCTCTTTTGATGCTTCAAACACCAATCTCCCATCATAGACCTTCTGGATTTCAATAAATATTATTTTGAATTGATGGTTGTTGTCATCTTTATCCTATTGGTTCAATACTTATGTTCCCTTTATGTCTTTAAGGACATAACTTCCTAACTACTCCTGATCTTTCATCTCATCTTCAAATACTTTCTACTCAATTCCTCTGATTTCAACATCATATTTATTAATGTTTCCTTATGTACCTATGGCCACATTATTATTTGAAATTTTATAACATTCACTCAACTCTATAAATTTTAGAAACATTTCATCCCTATCATGCACGAAAACTGCAATCTCTTCTTTATCAAGTTCTGCAAGTTTCATCGCCCCTTCAGGTTCCTTAAGCCATCATTCCAAGAACTCTATTTCCATGTGAAAAATTTCCAGCATTTCATCGCAACCTTCATTCTCAGTTTAACTGTTCCTCTGCCAATCCTCCTGAGTTATGCTATTTTCTGTATTATCACATTGTAAAATTCTTTCATCAATTTCATTAAACAAATTCATTTGTTTACCTCCTTGAAATATCACTACGGAATTTTCATTATGCTTCTGCTCCATAACAGCTTCAACTGGTTGTCTTACACCAAACAAGAATTCATCTATGAATTCTTTATGCTGCAAGAAATCAATACCTTCCTTCTCTGAAAGGCATTCTCCATCATACTTCACCTCAAGAGTTTCATTCATTTCTGTGATAGTTTCACCAGACTGTCCACCATCTTTTGCACATCCTGCAAACATACACAAAATATGAGATTTAAAAATATAAGGCTTCATAGCCTCATATGCTTCTCTTGTCAACATATCTTCCAATTCTTCTAAACTATTCCAATAGTCCATGAGATATTTCTCATTGATCTCCTCACCCAGAATTTCACCATGTTCTAGGCCACAAATGGAAACTTCCATTTTCAACTTAGCTTCTCTGAGTTCTTCACATCTCAATTGCACACTCATCATCTACTCAAACTTCCTCAGCTCTTCTGTTAACCGTATGTTTACCTGTTGTTCCCTCTTTGCGTGTAGCCTCTGCCCTTTCACTTTCTTCCTCATGGTCCAACCATGTCTCTGGTATTTCTTGTTTCTCTGTAAAAATTCCATCAATAACTCAAGGTGAATTGTTATCTCAGCTTTCTCCCTCTCATACTCTTCATTAGTAAACTGCTTACATATGTTATTTTCCTTGGCATCTTCCTTCTTCTTTCTTTTATTGTGGTCTTTCTCAGAACCTCTGAAATGACTATCAACAGTCATCTTCTCCTCCTTCGCAAACCTCATCTATTCAAGTGTGGATTTCATTCAATCCCCTTTTTAGCAAGCCTTCATACCTTCCATCCAATAATACAAGCTCTCCTCCTGCGCTTGACCTCTTGCGGTTCTCTGTCTTGGAATCATTTCTCAGCAACCCTCTTGCTCCTCTTTGCTGCAAAACAACTGTAGTATTTCATGTGTTACAATGACCAACTCTTTGGGTGTTGGGCTCCGCCGATCATGCACCCATTTACATTCAAAAAATTTTCTTGATTTAAGACTCTTTGACTCCAGACTTGACATCAACTCTTCATCTTGGATGAAAAATGCCCACTCTTGTACAATAATTCAATGGTCTAACTTGACTCAAGCTATCCAAATTTTTCATTTGACCTTAACATCTGATTTGACTTCAAAGCTTGACCCAATAATTACAATAGTGGATATTTTGACTCTAATTCAAGTTATACAGTATTACAATGAACATCCACCCTTAATACTTTTTCATGATGTAAAATCTTCACTCTCTCTCATACTCCATTCTTATGAAAATATCATCAGTCTCCCATTATCACTTCACATGATACTGAAGCCTTTAAATCGAAATGCAATCCACTTTTCCCAAGATTTATTTTATGATGAAAAATAAAATAAATCATTTAATTTTCAACATTTAAAATACCTTTTCGAATGAATTATCATACCTTATGCTTCCTTCAAGTTTATTTAATAAAATTTTCAATTTCAACACTCCGGATTTCATTATTCTGTGTCGTTCTTATCACTGTGAATATTCGCATGCCCTTAATACCATAACCTCTTCAACACGCTCATAATCTTAGCGTGGAAAGTTTTCTTGTACTTCTATGCAGCTCCTTCTTTGCAGTGACGATTCTCATGCAACACCGTCTCTCTTTAGTGCACAAAAACAATTCACTCATAGGAAATTTCCAAAACTTTATTTTAACATGATGTCATCAACATATTTCTCCAGTCGCAACAAACACAAACCACACTCAAGCCATATTTGCACATCAACTTCTGAGATGAATTGTAATTCCATTCTTTATACTTTGGATTGATTTCACTCTTTCATAAAATTTACAAAAAGATTAACTTCTCTAGTATGGCAAGGGAAATTTAATCATCCAATTTTTAAGAACACCTTTAATCAATGAATATTGATTCATCCAATGAACATTTACGTGGAGTCTCTTTGCGTTCTCCACACAACCAACATAACCCTCAACAATCACCACCGATCTTCACGTATTTCCAATACAATTTCTCATACCAGCAACGCTTAGCGAATTCTCTGGGGTATAAAACTCTGAAAACAAAAGCTTCCACAAGAAAATCAATGCTAGGTTTCTCTGTATGGACAAGAATACAATTCACACTAACGCTCACTTTGAATTGCGTCTTCCATTCAATATGTTATTCACCGACAGACAGGAGTAACAATTTATGTTATACAGAAAACCAAAATCATTGAACTTTCCATATGTGACAAAGTTCGCACTCTCTAAACTTGGTTCATGAATAGACTATACATCTATTACTTTGTTTTTTTTAGTGTGCAACTCAACTCTCAAATAACATGAAACGTAGAGGCTGCAAACTATATTCCCCAAAGTTTATATCGCTTGCATTAGTCACTTCATATCAACTTAACACAAACATCATTCGAATGCAAATATCAATACAGATTGAACACAATTATTACCATATAAGAAATGGTACCAAAGGGAAATTATACCACAGTTGTGTTACTGTAAACGCAGTTACGAATTTGAAATTAAAACTAGCTTTGCATTACTGCTCACACAATTACCGCATCATAACTCCATTGTAATAGCATCATAACTCTAACGCAGTCTCGGCAGCAAGCTTGCACGTCGACGCCGGTTGCAGCCCTCTATTCTCGATTTTCCTTCACATCATTATCTCCAGCATTCTCAAATGCCTGTGTTTGACATTCTCTACCTTGCACTCAGTCCACAGCGTTTGATTTCCTCCTACGCTGCCTCTCTGCAAACAATACATACAAGAGACATTGACTTAAAAGAGAAAACCGATGTATGGGCAGGCTTGTGCGTTACGGAGTTGTATTACTGCTAATATAGTTACAATCTGGAATCAATGCCAACTTTTAGCTACTGCTCATGCGGTTACAATGTCCCAAGCCGCACGGTTATCAGCTCATGACTCCACGGTGACAGCATTTAAACTATAACACAATCTCGCAACCTGAGAAGGACGATGATGTTGTATGTCGAGATTCCATGACGTTTTTGTGGAGGGGTTGAATTTGAATCCACTGGCTCTAGGAGTAGTGAAGTTCAGGTACAGAGTTCGATCTTGAGACCTGGCATCGCAAGAAAGTTGATTAGAAGTCATGTTCTAGCTAGGAGATGGAGGGAAACTACCGTGAGTTTGCTTATGTTCTTGAGTGGGGTAAGATGGTAGGAATATATATTTTTGTTGTTCCGATAACCTGCATGTCAACGCTAAGAACAATAATGAATGCACAGTCTTCAGTACCGATTCCAATTGTATGTTAATCGATTCCCATAACAACTCTCTCACATGTAAAAATCTCAAGAATATTTATTTGCCTTGAAGCACAAAAAATTATGTTCAGCATTCTACGAATGAAAATATTGCATCACCACCATATGCTTCGAAGTTAGAGACTGCAGGAAAAGAAGGGTGAAGGCCATTCATGAGCTCGCCATTACTCAGACTCCACTCCTTTGCGATCGTGAGCAGATTTTTACCAGAAGGACACCGTTTCACCATGCATTATTTTATGGAAAGGAGTGATTTCCATCCACTGTCCTTTGCCCGCTACTACCAATTTCGGAATCACCATTTCCAACCCCTTTATGGAGGAAATGATGTGGAAATTAGAAACACCAACCTTAACCAAACCATAAGACTCTCTCACAACTCATCTCAAGTCTTGTGTTACGTCCCTATATTACTAATATAGTCCCTTATTGTTGTTAGTGTAACCCACTTATTGTTATTATTGTACCCTTTTAACCCCCATATTGTTATTATTGTGCCCTTAAATTATTATTTTTAGGTCGGCTAGGATTACATTGTGGCCCCATGCACTCCTATATATAGAGAGGAGGTTTTGTAATTTGAATCATCCAAGAATGTTTCATTCATGTAATGTATTGGAGGTTTCCCCCTCGAAGTGGCTTATTTTTAAGGCGTTCATATATCTTTTCTTCTATTTTTGGAGTTGGTTCCACAACATTTGGTATCAGAGCTTTGGATTTTAGGGTTTCGCGCCTCCAAACAGGTCATCATGGAATTTTTTCTATAACATTTTTTTCTACGAAGGTTCATAAAATGAAATTTTGAGAGTATGAAGCTGAAATCCTAAGGAACATCGTCACAAAATTTCAGATCTTGGTTCGCAATATTTGCGGAGATATGATCTGTGGAAGTTAGGTCTTTTTGCAGGCTCCTCAATTTAACCTAAACAGGTCATCGTGGAATTTTCGCTATAAATTTTTTTCTATGAAGGCTCAAAATACAAAATTTTTAGAGCGCGAAGCCGAATTCCTGAGGAACATCGTCACAAAATTTCAGATCTTGGTTCGCAATATTTTCTGAGATATGGTCTGTGGAAGTTAGGATGTTTTCAGGCTCCCGAATTTCATCTCAAAGAGGTGATCGTGGGAAAATCTTCATAACTCTCTCTCTAAGCATTGGATTGGAATTCTGTAAAAAGTGGACGCAAGCACACTGAATTTAGTTTCCTATCTATTAATTTTAGAGTTGAAGGAGGAAGCAGTGACACATGGAAAGTCATACAAGTTCACTCTACTGAACCAGTCCATAATTAGGTCATCGTAGGAGATTGGGCACAACTTTGTCTTCAAGAATCCAAATCAGGTTAGACTTGTGGCATTCGAAAGAGGATTCAGAGGGCTACCTCAGTACCAAATTTCAGATATTGAAGATCTGAAATCATAGAGATAATTCAGTTTCAATATCGCACTCCTCAAAAGCAAGAAAAATGTGTGTATTTTTTTTTTTGAATTACATAAGTCTCGTTTGAAAAAAATTAGTTGGAATTTATTCCAAGGGCATATTGAAGAATAGATATCAGTATTGGGTTCTAAAATGGCCCCTAAAAATAATTCAACGGCCATTAAGCCTTCAGAAGGCTCTACTATGACTCATGAAGATGAGGAAACACAACATGAGATATCAAAATTACAAGAGCAAGTGCACCAAATTTGGCTATCACAAAGAACAACAAAAAATGAAATGGAATTTTTGAAGAAAGGCATGGAAACTAAGATGGATGGTTTAAAGAAAGGCATGGAAGCTAAGATGAATGGTTTGGAAGCGAATATGGAAGGCATGGAAGTGGGCATGGAAGCTAATATGGATGGCATGGAAGCTAAGATCGATGAAAAAATGGAAAACATAAAAGTAGACATCAAAGGTTTGGCAAAGTTGATACAAGAAATGTTTCCTAATGGTGAAAAGATAGTAGAGGAAACTCATGATGAGAAAAAAATAAATGTTAATCATGATTTCATAAACTATAATGTTGGACGGAAGAACCGCCATATTCCAAAGATGGATATGAGGAAGTTTGATGGCAAGGTTCTCGTAACATGGATACTGTAGATGGAGCAATATTTTGATCTCAATAATGTGCAAAACACACAAAAGGTATGCATTGCACCTTTACATTTAGAACAAAATACATTTGTATGGTATCGATGGCTTTGCTCCCGTCAAAAAATTGTCACTTGGTCAATTTTTACGGAGGAAATGATAGCACATTATGAGGATACAAAGAGCAACACCTTCTTTAGCCAATTGATAAATCTCAAACAAAATGGTTTAGTGGGGGTGCACATTGAGGACTTCCAAAAATTGAATATAAGGGTAACTGATATTCCAAAGGAACACAAGATTGATCTCTTCATAGGTACTTTAAAGGATAACATCCAACATGAAGTTCGCATTTTGGAACCTAATTAATTGGAGAAGGCAATTGAATGTAAAATTATGGTGACAAGGAAGCCTACCACTCACTTCTATAAAGAGGGAAGTGTTGCTACTCCTAGATTTCCACAACCTACAAGGTTGACACCACAAAAATTGGAAGAAAAAATATCAAAAGGGCTTTCCTACAGTTGTGATAGAAAATACACTAAAGGTCATAAGTGTGCTGAGAAGAAATTATTTTACATAGATTGTGAAGAGGAAGAAGAAAATGAACAAGAAGAGGATATACACCAGGAACCAACCCTAGAAGAGGAATAAATGAGTCTGACCATATCATGTAATGCATTGGCAAGAATTACCATTCCTCAAACTCTCAAGATAGAAGGAAATATCAAGAAGAAAAAGGTAATAGTGTTGATTGATTCAGGTAGTACCCAAAATTTTATTCATTGTAAGATAGCCAAGGAATTGAATTGTTTCCTATACCCAGCACCAGAATGTCAAGTGATGGTTGCAAATGGAGGAACTATAAATTGCTCTGGAAAATGCCATAATATCAAGCTAACCATGGGGGACTATGTATTGAATATTCCAATGCTTTCCATTCCTATGGGAGGTGTTGATGTGGTACTAGGAGTACAATGGTTACAATATCTGGGGATGGTAGCTTTTAATTTTCAAGAAATTTTCTTGAATTTTTTTCAAAAGGAAAGGAAGTCAAATTACGGGGTATCACAGGGAAGCCGAGAAAGATAATAAGCTCTAATGTCATGACAAAGCTTCTAAAGAACGAACAACGAGGCGTAATTGCACAATTATGCTCACTAGAAGTTCCAACATCAAAATCATCTATTTCTACAGATCTCCAAAAAGTCTTGGACAATCATTCCAAGGTGTTTGAAACTCCCAAAGGACACCCACCTATTCGTGATCATGATCATGCTATTCATTTGATTCCAGGAATTGTTCCTCCAAACATCAAGCCTTATAGATATCCTTATGTACAAAAGAGCGAAATTGAACGTATGATTGCAGAAATGTTAGAGGCTGGTATAATTCAACCTAGTCAAAGATCCTTCTCTGCTCCAGTAGTATTGGTGCACAAGAAGGATGGATCATGGTGCATGTCTCTGGATTATAGGGAGCTCAATAAGCTCACCATTAAAGATAAATTTCCCATTCCTATGATTGATGAATTATTGGATGAATTACATGGAGCAATTTATTTTACCAAGTTGGATCTTCGTTCAGGATATCATCAAATTAGAATGAAGACTGAAGATATTCCAAAAACAGCATTTCGAACTCATGAGGGTCATTGTGAATTTTTGGTCATGCCTTTTGGCCTTACCAATGCACCTTCTACATTTCAAGGGTTGATGAATTCCATTTTCAAAAACTTCCTTAGAAAATTTGTGCTGGTATTTTTTGATGATATACTAATCTATAGTAGGTCTTGGAAGGATCATGTTGAACATGTTGACAGGGTGCTCAAACTATTGCAGGAGAAACAATTATATGCAAAAACATCCAAATGTTTCTTTGGAGTACAAGAGGTGGAATATCTGGGTCATATTATATCTCACGAGGGTGTTAAGGTAGACCCTAACAAAATTAAAGCCATTAAGGAATGGAAAGTCTCCACAACCATAAAGCAGTTGCGAGGATTTCTCGGGTTAACAAGGTATTATCGCAAGTTTGTTAAGAATTATGGGAGAATAGCAGCACCTCTAACAACATTATTGAAGAAAGATGCATTTTCATGGACTCCTGAAGCAACTAAGGCCTTTGAACATCTTAAAGAGGCAATGTGCCTAGCACCGGTCTTAGCTACGCCGGACTTCACAAAAACCTTTATTGTGGAATGTGATGCCTCAGGAAATGGAATTGGTGCAGTTTTAATGCAGGAAGGAAGACCCATTGCTTTTGAAAGTCGTCCAATCAAAGGAAAGTATTTACAAAAACCTATTTATGAGAAGGAAATGTTAGCAATATTGCATGCACTAAAGAAATGGCGAACTTACCTAATTGGAAGACACTTCAAGGTAAAAACTGATCATGATAGTCTTAAACACTTTTTGGAACAAAGACTATCTTCAGAAGAGCAGAAAAAATGGGTCACAAAGATGTTGGGTTATGACTTTGAAATAATCTACAAAAAAGGGAAGCTAAATGTTGTTGCAAATGCACTCTCAAGAAAAAATGAAGAGATGGAAGCATTGCTCTGTGCCATTTCTATTATCCAACCAGATTGGATAACCGAAGCAAGGGATGAATGGAAGAGGGACGAAGAAGTGTGGACACTCATTCAAAATTTGCAGCAAGATCCTAGTACATCTGATACATTTATTTGGAAAATTGATTCCTTATGCTACAAAGATCGCTTATATCTTTGTAATAATTCCCAACTAAAACAAAATATTCTTTTGGAATTGCACAATTCTCCTTTAGGAGGACACTCAGGATTTTTAAAAACTTACCACAGGGAGAAGAAATAATTTTTTTGGGATGGCCTTAAATCTGATATTCAAAAGTTTGTGGCGAAATTTTTGGTTTGCCAACAAAATAAATTTGAGACAATTAAGACCCCGGGTCTTCTACAACCTTTATCCATTCCAAGTCAACGTTGGGAGGAGATTTCAATGGATTTTATCACAGGTTTACCTAAGTCCGAAGGAAAGAGTGTCATCATGGTGTTAGTTGATAGACTTACCAAGTATGCACACTTTTGTGCATTATCTCATCCATTTAAAGCAAGTACAGTCGCTACTACATTTATGGACACAATTCAAAAGCTACATGGAAACCCAAGGGTTATTGTGAGCGACAGAGATCCCATTTTTACTAGAAATTTTTGGACTGAGTTATTTTCTTGTTTGGGTACTCAATTAGCTCATAGCTCATCTTATCATCCTCAATCAGATGGTCAAACTGAGATAGTAAATAAATGTTTGGAAGGATATCTTCGTTGTTTTGTATCTGATAAAAAAACACAATGGGTCAAGTGGTTACCTCTCGCTGAATGGTGGTATAACACTTCCTTCCATACTGCAGCAAAAATGGCCCCATTTATGGCACTTTATGGATATCATCCACCATCCATCACATCATATTTAAGAGAAAATTCGAAGGTTCAAGTAGTGGAAGATCACATCGAGAATCAACAAGAAGTTCTCCAACTCTTAAAGGATAACCTGAATTTGGCACAAAATCGAATGAAACAACATGAAGATCAACATCGCAGCGAGAGAAGTTTTTATGTAGGAGATTTGGTATTTTTACGGCTACAACCATACAAACAAATGTCCCTCAAGCAAGCTAAGAAGGATAATAAATTATCGCCAAAGTACTATGGTCCTTACAAGGTGTTGCAAAAGATTGGTACTATGGCATAAAAATTGGAGCTTCCTGCTTCTTCACGAGTGCATCCAATTTTCCATGTTTCATTCTTATAGAAGGTTATAGGTGAAAATATTCCTATTCAAACAATATTTCCAGAACTTGATGAGGAAGGAAAAATCATATTGGAACCTGAAGCGGTCACGGAAACAAGAACTCGACAGCTACGGAATCGATCAATTTCAGAGTATCTCATCAAGTGGAAGAACTTACCCACTGAAGATTCTACATGGGAGGATGAGAATTTTATACAGAAGCACCCAAAGCTACTCAAGCGTTGAGGACAACGCTTTTTTTAAGGAGAGTGGCAGTTCAGGTCCCTATATTACTAGTATAGTCCCTTATTGTTGTTAGTGTAACCCCCTTATTATTATTATTGTACACTTGTGACCCCCATATTGTTATTATTGTGCCCTTAAATTATTATTGTTAGGTCGGCTAGGATTACATTGTGGCCCCACTAGGATTACATTGTGGCCCCATGGACTCCTATATATAGAAAGGAGGTTTTGTAATTTGAATCTTCCAAGAATTGTTCATTCATGTAATGTATTGGAGGTTTCCCCCTCGAAGTGGCTTATTTGTAAGGCGTTCATATCTCTTTTCTTCTATTTTTGGAGTTGGTTTCACAACATCTTGTGCTTCGATACCAAAAATATGCAGGGATTCTGCAATAAAATAGATCATTGCGCATAATAGAGTGTTTGTTTCCTTGACATGGAATCCTCATCTAATTCTTCATTAGAACCACATTTGATTCAACTCAAGATATACATAAAGAATATAGAGCCAACACAAACAAATACTGGTATATAATAATAACAAGAAAACTACATATTCAAACCATTTTGCCCGAATATTACATTTGTGGGCCTCTTGGCTCTCACCCTTTACATAAGCTCTCACACCATTCTTCTATATATCTCTCTTTGTATATTCCCTTCTCTGTGTCACTCTATCCTCACACAAAGATTCACATTTATATATAATTATGGATTAATTCCAATCCATGATTTCCTCCACAAGTATCTCAACCAAACTCTAAAATAGTTTTATCCCTTTTTTGTCTCAACTAAGTTCCATTTAAGGAATTCATAATCCCTAAAATATCTATCCAAATCAATTCCACTCATATTCTCAATTAAATAAGAGAATATTTAAAATAATCCTCACACTGAGATTTTTCTCTCAATTTATTTTTTAAAATGTACATAATTTATAAATTAATTACAAAAAACATCACCCCCTAAATCACACAAATGAATAATGAAAATTAAGTTGGATGCTCCTGCATTAAAAAGGAAGTGCGCAACCAACATTAAGATATGAGGAATGCTTTTAGGTTCACATGAATCAATCCAATGAGTATTAGGGGCAATGGTTAGGACAAAAAATTACATTTGGTCACAAGGTTGGGTTATATTTTTCCTTGAAAGGTACTTTATGAACCTTATAACGTGATTGGCTATGGAATGTGGATTCCTAGCAAAAGTGGACCCAAAATTAGGTCAAGAATATGGAGTTGATTAACCAAGGATGTAATTGATCAAGTTAGGGAAGGGAAGAGGATAAAAGAAATAATATTATTTTGATACTTTAATGCTATGATCCTAGTGAGGTCTCTAGCCAATGGGAAACCAAGGGAAAGAATCGATATTCGAGCTAGGGCTTGAAATATCTCAAGATCCCACCGTTGGAATTTATTGAAAATTTAAGGGATTCTATAGGACACACCAGCACAGTTGTGAGCAAGAGATCGAATTTTTTTTATGCATAAATTGTGAGAAAAGTGATGCCCTAGGTGACCTATAGAGACTAGGCCTAGAATAATAGGGGAAGGTGAGATACGTAAGCCTTGAAAGTGATCACTTATGGAAGATTAGTGCCTTGTCCTTTGGGAGATATGGATTCAAGGAGAAATTGAGGTTGGAAAGAGTTCACCCAATCAAGAAGGCCTTCAAAAAACTTTACATGGGATTAGGGCATGCGAATAGTTGCTTCAAGGACTTTATACTTTGATCTAGAATAATCGATGACTTATCGAGATGCAATCAACACAAATTTTCTATAGTAACATTCACCAATTTACACATTGCCCATGACATGATGCAACGTTATAAAATATGATAATTTACACCAATTCGTACATAAAAGAAATAAATCTCAGACTTATATATCGAAAATCCCAACAACATTCATGTGACAAAATTAAATAACAAGAATAAGAATGAAAATAACACTTACATGTATAAAAGAGTATGTCGATCATCAATTTATGCTAATAGAGAATCTCCAATACAGGAGAGAGAGATATTCAAACATCAAAATTCATCCATATCATCCAAACTCATCCTCCAAAAGGTATAGCGAGAATCTCACAAGATATAATAACCTAATCCAAGTGATGATGAAAGAGAGAGAATGCCTCTCTTTTATTTATACAATCATGTAAGGGATTCAAATGGCCTAATTTGGACTAATAATTCCCCTAAAATAAAATAATGTGCATAATAACAATATTTTTGGTGACAAACCCACCAAAATAGATCAACAACATAAGAATAAGCCTCTCGAGAGGGAAAAATGATCAATATAGTGATTTTTTGGGCCTTTGAGGAGGCCTAATGAATTTAAACGGTTTCCATGATGTAGAATGGACTCTAAACATAGTGGACAAGAGGTTGGCCCCTCTTTTTAAAGCAAGAACCTATGGTGCTCCCAAGTGGTTGTGGGGGCACAAGGACATACTGATGGGTCTCCAAGTGGGTTGAAAATACCTGTATACTATATGTAAGAGATAGGATGATGAAATAATCCCTCCCTCTACAGTGCGAGACATCCTCTGGACCCTAGAACATCTTCCAAGTGTATGGTGCATGTGTGGAGTTGGTTGGTCATGGTGAACCATGTGCATCATCCTCATCCAAAAGGTGGACCACGAGCAACCAATGAGTGGTGTTGGTGATCCATTAAGTTCTCTCTGCTATGGTAGAGGCCCATGGCTCTCAATGCTCACCCTACAAGTGCAAAAGTGGCCCTTTAAAGGGATAAGACCCTGTATAGGGAGACCAAGCCCAAAATGGAGACCCACCTACAATCCTGCATAAGATCCAATGCCTCCCCTTTCCCTCCAATAGAACAAATAATTAAAATAATCAAGTAAAGATCTTACAAGTCATGAAATAGATGGGGCACTTCACTGTGGTATGCCCTTCCATAGTGGGCTTTGGCATGTACAAGTGTCTCCAAGCTTAATAAGGGGGTTAATCAAGGACCCTATTAGGTGGTTTCAACCTCTATATGGGGTGACATGTCCATGGTACATCCCTCAAATGGTAGGTGGAAAATGTTATGGTAATGGAGCGGGGTGGGGATCAGGGGGGTCATCCAGACCACATTTCATAGTACAAGGGTAGCAATAATAAGGGAAGCCCACACCTGGGTATATGAGTGTAGGAGTGAGAAAATCATGGTACATGAATTACCCCAGCCTTCATTTTTCCACCCTTCTTCATATGACTTTTTCCTTTGGTTGATTTTTCTTCATAACCGCTCAGGGCTCCATGGGATGAGAGCATGTTGTGTAATATATAATAGTGGATACCCCCCTCAAGGTAGGGAAATTAATCACCCACTAGGGGTTGGTACAATCATGGGTTCCTTAATTATGGAGGGGAGCTCATCTAGGGCCCATAGGAACCAACGTGATGGCCATGTATAACGGGTGGAGCTCATGTTTGACTTTTTCCCATGTGTTAAATTTGTATGTCTCGACCATATTTTGTATTTTGTGGGAAATTTCCTGTTAAGAGTGGCCAAATTATGCTTTTTCTTTTCTTTTTAGTTGCATCAACCATTGAGGCATCGTTCCAAGCCCGCCCCATGGTGTGGACAAGGGTAGGGGGATGCTAACCCTATGTGGACCCAGTGGACATATGTGGACCCAGATAGGAAAAGAGATGAATGGGGCTAAAATGAGTGGAAGGGGGTGATGTGGCACTACCACATTTTAGGTTAAAATCCGACGGCAGAATCTGACAAATGGATAAAATTGAATCCGTCGTCGAACATTTAATGTAATTTTTTTTTTGTTTTTTTTAAAAGCACGACGATCGTTGACTATGCGATGCTAATTACATAGAGTTGCATATTCGACGATCATTGTCTTGTCACCGATAAACGGCCAAATTTTGGCATTAATGGCATTTTACCAACCAAATGTAGGTATTAATGGCATTTTACCATTGTGCAATGTTTATCCAATAGACTAGCGTCGAATATCCGATAGGAAATTGTTTTATATACATGTAGGGTTGAATACCTATTTACAAGTTCCACATTCTTGTTATACATCCCATGCTTTTGAAATGTTATAGGCCTATTTTGAGGTTAATTTTGAATCATCACTAAAAGATATTTTGTGAGTAAAAATTTCAGATAACATTCCTCAAGGATTGGGCCAAGGAGATGTGGGATCGACATCGAGGGCTTCAAAGGATAGAAAATTTTATTGCCCTTGTAAAAAGTGCAAGGGCTTGAAAGTAAGGAGACTTCTAATAAAAAAAAACTAAAAAGCATTGTAGAACTTATGGACATGTTGAAGGCGAAGATGAATATCATCCATTAGACCATAAGAGACTTGTTCTTTATATTTATTATACATGCCATAAGAGACTTGGTCTTTACTTAGTTCAAATATATAGTCAATTGCACGAGTGACAATCTTCCAAAATATTCATTTTGTGTTTTATACATTGAGAAAAAATATCATGATGAGTTCTAAGTAGTTAATTTGCAATTAATATTTACATTTGTTCATGAATATTTATGCTTGGTAGTTTGCAATTAATATTTATGTTAGGTAATTTGGAATTAATATTTATGCTAGGTAGTTTTGGCATTCATCGACGATCTCTCTCTCTCTCTCTCTCTCTCTCTCTCTCCCCAAAACTAACCTCCTCTCCTCATTGGTGCGCTATGTTTCCCATTTTTTCAAGTTTCTACTGCTAGGATTTCATTTTTTCCTCCCTCGTAGCACTAGGTTTTCAAATTTCCTTCATTCCTAGCACTAGCTTTTTAAATTATCATTTTCATAACACTAGCTTTTTCACTTTTTTAACTTTCTAGTGCTATATTGTTTCTCATCTACATTTTTTTATAGTGATAAGATTCCTCCTTGTTTTCTTTCCCAGCACTAGGAATTCCAAATGTGCCCTTTTTTAGTGTTAGGCTTCCTAATTTCTCTTTATTCTAGTGTTCAGTTTGTCAGTTAGATTTCTTTCTAGCAGTAGGATTTGCAATTAGGTTACTTTCTAGTAACATTGATTTTGCAATTGTACCCTTTTCTAGTGCTAGGAGTATCCAAAATTCCTCATTCAAACATTTATCAATTTCACATTTGTTCCTTTTTCTAGTGCTAGGTTTTGAAATTGTCCTCCTTTTGACCTTTTTTCCATATTTTCCTTCATCCTTTTTCTCCTGAATTGGTTACAAAGGGACAGTTTCCTTAGGACATTAAAAATGAATATTCAAATGCAAACATAAATTTTTTTAAAAATAGAATATAGGAATAAGAAATAAACATTCCAGATTCAACTGATTTTGGCCCAAACCAATGGATCTTTTTAATTGGATATTTACCAATTGGACAATGGATTGTAAAATCCATCTTTGCTCAAAAGGTTTCTTCATTTTCAAATTCTTATCTGCGGAATCCAGGGAAATCATATTGCAGGAGGGACCGTGGCTCTGGGGATCCACCTGGCTCTTCATCACACCATGGTTTCCTGAATTTGATGCAAACACCATGGAGGTTTCTAGAATGTCGGTATGGGTCCAGCTATACAACCTTCCGATTCATTTTTGGAATGAAAGTGTTCTAGGAGCCATTGGAAACACTCTTGGAAGATATATAAAAACAGATACCCATCATTCGGAGGAGTGTATATACACTTTTGCATGAATCTGTGTGGAAGTGAATTTTAGCAAAGGCCTACCAGAGAGCATTCAGCTGAATCTCAAACAAAAAATATGGGCACAACACTTGGACTATGAAAACATAGCTTTTCGATGCAAAATATGTAGAAATATGAGACATCTCCAAAACACATGCCCGGAGGCAAAACGAGACAATAGGAAAAAGAAGAAGCAAGGGAAAGCTGCCAAAGGATGGAAATTCCCTTCAGAGGATTTAGAGTAGGAGACAAATGAAGAGGAGGAAGACACCATCCCAAAGGAGAGTAAGCGGCCAACAACCGCACCAGAGGAACAAGATCAAGGAATGCAAGATTCATTTGACAATACCTCCATGACGCAGCCAGTATTAGAACCAGAGGCACCAGAGAATGGGGGGAATAAAAGGCTACACACTTCAGATACATCAGACTCAGAAAAGAACATTAGAGTAACCACAGAATAAAACCAGCTCGCCCTTACAACGACCACACCATCACAGGGTGGTTGGCGAAAGGTTGAAAAGAAAAAAGGGAGAAAATCTTAATTTTCTACCCGTCTATATTACTTGCGGCATACTAGCCTGACTTTGACTGATCATACTAGCACATGTAACATGTAATTTTATTTTCATTAATAAAATTACGAATTTTTCCTTTGTGAAAAAAAATAAATAAATAAACATTCCATCATATAAAGAGCATTTAACCATGAATGAATTCTTTAATATGACTTTAGATGAATATTTGTGAAATGTTTAATTGATATATTGCAGAGCATCTAACAAGGATAAAATATACATATGTATTTTTCAATCAAACATGAAGATAACACATAGATGAAATAAACAAAGAATAATCACATACACATAAGAGATTGATACATTCTTCAACATACCATACCCTCGAAAAATCTGGTATAGAATCAGTTTGTACTTCTCCACTTATTTTTCATTAATAGCTCAAATTTATAGAATCAAAACATTTTTTCTCCAAAATTACTCAAAACATGAACCCCTATTACATCATAAAATACTATATATATACAAGCTTACACTCCTCAAGTCGTTTTTAGAAATTACAAAAAATATTATAAATAAAAACAACTTTTGATATAATCTTGGATCTATGTTCCTGGAAATAGCATATCCAGCGAATTCCTTTAGGAATTACTAGGATTAGATATCCCTGAAGAACTTATGGTGCCGAATAAAACTAACATCCTTTGAATCTATTGCTTCCTAGCCTCGCTCCTTGAAAATCTCTTGAGTGAACTTTTTTCCCAATCACTTTCTTCTTTATCCTCATTTTTTGGTAAAGTCTTATATGAATTTACAATCAAATCCCTTATGTTTTGATTATCTACTTCTGCGTTGCTAGACCTTTTCTCTTTCTACTCGATGCTCCACTTGATTTCAGGCATATCAAAATCTTCATCTCTACTAGATGATGCTTCAAAAACATATTCTATCTCTTCGATATATTTCTACGGCTGAAATAACTATGTATATTTCACTGGTTGTAACTCTTTTACTTCAATATTTTTCCTCTTACCCTTAAGCTCTGCTTTATTTTCTGCTTCCAAATACATGCCAACTCTTTCCCTTTTTGACAAATTACTTGTGAATTTAAACTTTACTATATCAAAAGAATGAATCAAAATAAATATCTCAGCCAAAAATCAGACTCTCAACCGCCAATTTTATCAGCAATCATAAATGAAAATAAATTTAATGATAACCTCCCTCTCCCACAGCATGTGTGACATGTGTGCCTACTTTATTCGCCTATAACACATGCAAGGTCACCTCCAAATCTTCGACCAATCTATTTCCCATTATTAAGCCTGAAATCCCTTATAGGTAGTTATTCTATGGTCACGTGCCAAAAAATTCACCCTCGAGAACTTATTGCAAGAGATGAATATGAAACATTCCACTTATCTACAAATATGGAAATTTTTTTCCAGATAGATGATGAAGGAAAATGTATTGCCAAAATTTCTCTGCTAATTGCATCTAATTCTTAATAGAAAGTATATGTAAATGGTGGTAAACCAGCAATCACCTTTATAACTTCATAAAGCAGGAAAATATCTTCTTTCAGGATTTCAATTATTTTCTCTCCCTTCATATCTGTACTGATTTGATTTATGGCTGATATATCATTTCTTTTATCTAAAAACATCATATGATATTCACTTTATGGAATCAACAAACCCTCTAAATTCCAAAAACTTGGCAAACCCAACAGAAACATATCTCTGAAGATTATTTTAAAACCTGATATTCTTGCTTTTATGAAATATGTTTTCAATGAAAGATCCTTCATCATCTGATTTTTTATGATATACTTTCTTGCTTGGATTTCATTTTTGATCTGTCATCTATCCCTGCAAAATTCAATTGGGCTTTTGTTCTTGAATTTAAATAATTGATATCATTTTGAGCCTTTGATGGTTTATCTCCCAACATCTGTTGAGAAATAACAATATTGGTTGAAACAGTAGAAGTCAATTCTCTTTCATCCTCCACTTGTACAAAATAATATTTAAGCTTTTTAATTTCTGAAATGATACAATCCCATATCAAATATTTTGCTTCTATCAAACTTTGCTTTGTTAATTTCAACTGCTACTGTAGAAAATATTTTTCACTTATACTTTTCTCCAAAGCCTTACCTTTCTCTTGAATCTCCTAATTAACTTTATCTAAATCAGACTGCATCTTTTTAATTTTCTCATGCTACATTGAAAGCTTCTTTAAATCTGAAATCAAAGAAGAGTTAGCTTCAGATTGATATACTTTCTCTTCGGCTGTTTTCAATTGTAAAACTTCAGCCTTCAAGTTTAATGTTTCCTGCTTTAAATCATATGTTTCTTTCTGCAAATCCAGCAGCTCCTAATTCTGAGGATAATCAGTCTCATCAATCTTCAATTCCTTCTTCAAATCTTGAATATTTTTTCTTTATCCTCCAACAATTTCTTTGATGCTTGCTTTTCACTAGACTTCCCTTTTGTTGCTATCAAATATGCTTCTAATTTCTTGATTTGATTCTTCTATCCTTTTGACATGGATTTATCTTTCTTAATTTGCTCTTCTAATCTAAAAACCTTATTCTCCAATTTATTCTTATTCAAAAATGAACTTAGTAGATCATAATATAGAACATCTGAGACTTGCTTATGGAAATGAATCTTATATCGTAACATTAATTTTATTCATTTTTATATTTACCTCAAACTTTTTCTTCTCATCTACCACAGCAATATTCAGGGCATTATTAGCAGCTTCCTTGATAGAAAATAATGAAACATCCTTAATATCAACCTTCCTAACTTGAGATGACATGCTCATACTTTCTTTAATGGATATCTTTTTCTTTTCAGTATAATCTCTAAGAACATCTTTACAGGATTGAAACTGAGAATGTGACTCTTGAGAAAATATGATTGTTTTCACTTGCAACTCTTCACCTTCTTGCTGGGCTTCAAATTGAGCCTGAGACATAGTATTCTCTAAGGAAGAAGCATCTCCTTTTTCTTCTTCTACAATAGTACCATTTTCTTGGTAACTTGATTGACCTTCATCAACAATCATCACAATTTCAAGTCCTTCAAGAAGAACCTTTTGCTTCTTAAGATATTTTTCAACTATAACCTCTGACTCTAATATTTCCTTATGCAAAATTTTGTATTGAATATATTTTATCATAGGAGTATTAACATCTGCAGTCAAAGGATTAGACTGCATTTGTAATGAAGAGGCAGTATGCACCTGTGGTTCCAAACATATGTCTTCATTTATTGTATCAGAATTAGCACATTGAATTAACCCTACCATTTTTCATTCTCAAAAGAACCACATCTATTATGACTATTTCTATGATTAATAATTCCCCTAGGATCATACCTGACTTCCTGAGATTCCATGAAATTCATTCCTTTAACAATTTCCTCTATGATTGGAATATTAGCAAAATCAGAAACTACAAAATGTTCAACTATGTATTTGAATTTTATATTGGCTCTGTTTCTATGCTTGACAAAATTCTCTTGATCTACGAATAACCTTTGCCTCAAAAACTCCAGAGAAAACAATCTTTGAACCAGAAAAGAAGGTGACATGACAGGTGCCTTTGTGAATTCATAAACCCTGGTAACTGTAAAATATTTGTACAAAAACCAATCTGCAATAGGATCATTTTTCATTTGCATCTTAATCCTCATTTCCTGAGAAATCCTAGGCAGAGTCGAATCATAAAAAAGTTGATACATTGCACCCATAATTTCATTGACAATTTTGAAGAAGGAAAAATCAATTGCTTCCAATAAGCAACTAAGATCCCTAATGAAAATATCTAATTTTATCTCTTGCAGTGTAATTTGATTCTCATGCACAATCATCTTAAGTAACAGTGTTTTATATCTGAAATTTTGTTCCAAGTTGAAGTTTTCTAACTGAGAATGAATTTTCTCAGCCAGAAACTCGTCAAAATTAAGGGTTTTGGAAATTTTAGACTGACTCACCTATACAATACATCCTATCATGACCTCAGAACCCAAAATAGCATCATCCAAACCTAAGACCTAACATAATAAAGACAATAAACATTGAATGGGATGCTGAAAGATATACATTTGATAAGGAAAATACATTCCTCCAATATTTACTTCTGGTTTGACCATTTTTGATAGAAACAAATGCAACTTTTGGTGACATAACTCTGCAACTAAACTCAGACTCGACAGCTCAAAAAATTGTTCATCTAAATCATCATGTGAACTTGGGATTGATAAAGCCTTTCTGAAGGTTTGGGAATTGACTTGAAATAGTACTTTAGAACCCTGAGAATCCATTATAGCCCTCTGAGAACTCGAATAATTCTCTACTGACCATTCAATGAAGTCTGGAAAAGGAAAGATTGACTCAATAGAAATTTGACAAATTGTAGACCTCAATTTTGTAGGAAGAACTGATGGATTACTCAATGAATTTCTTCAACTCTTTAACATATCCTACTAATAACCTAGTTTCAAAAACACCAGATACAAAATCTGAAAGATGTTCCTCCACGGGATCTAAATATTTAGCATTGAAAAAACTTACAAAAGGAGACACCATTGATCCAAAATAAAACTCTTGATCGAACACAAGGGCAACATAGCTCTGTGATGATAGAGCACCTAGAAAATGGTGATGGAAAAATTACTTACCTGGTGAATGAAAAAACCACTATCTTGCTCGCCGATTCGAAATTTGTTTCCAAATCCCACATTTAAAGTGGAAAGCAACCTCAGAATCTCACATGTATACCTCCAAAACCATTACTGGGAAAGTGCTCCCCGATTGAAAACGAAATTAGCCTCTTCACAACTTAATCAGTGAGCAAATATAGACTATTAGATCGTTTCTCAATCTACGATTTGCCGCATTTCCCCTTTTTTCTATCTTTTCACTAACTTTCCACCAAATCTAACCCTTTATTTAATCCTTTAGCTAAATTAGAAATGTTGTTATTTCTTTAGTTGGCTTATTTCACACGTTTATTGCATCGAGAGGTGCACCTGCAATCCGGGTAGAAAGTGTTTGTCTGTCCCAAATAAAAAATTACAAAGAAAAATAAAAAATTTGTTATGTCGACCATAAAATATTTAAAGAAATAAAAATAAAATAAAAAATAAAAATTCAAGCCTCATGTATTTTTGCGGGAAAGTGTATGTCCAAAAAATTAACTGAAGGAAACAAACTTGTTATCTCAGCCATAAAAAAAATGTTAAATAAATAAAAATAAGAAACAAGAAATAGGCTCCTTTTTTACAACAAAATATAAAAAAAAATACCTATGCTATCACAAAACCATGTACAAATACTCCTAATGCTACTTAATACAAGATCAAATTCAACCCATTGTTTTATATTAAAACCATGTGCAATCACATCCTCAAATCCATTTTAAACCAATACCCCTTAGCCCATGGTATATCCACCCATACAAATATGTGTCAATTCCCTTTTATAATCCAAATGAAAAAATGGCTTTCCTTCTTGGAATAACACATGGTTTAAAAGAAAACCATGGAAATGAGCCATTTACATCCTTTCTATCAAATAAAACTAGTATAGACCCATCTAACTCTGGTTCTACGAAGCCTTGAGAGGGATAAAATCCCTTGAGGTGCAAACCTCTCCTCACTTTTTTACTCAAAAAATGGGTTTGCACCTCAAGGGATTTGAGCCCTCTCAACGCTTCATAGAACCAGAGTTAGATGGGTCTATATTGGTTTCTATTTAATTTCACTATTACATGTTCATATTATTAAACTCATTAAACCTATGAAGTTAGATTGATTTGTTAATATATTCAATGGAATCATTCCCATTAAGGGTATTTTTACTTTGATTATTATGAACGTGTAAGTTTTAAGTTGAGCCATATGCATGAAATGATTAGTTAACTACATAAGTTATCTTTGTCTAGCTCTTTGTTGTCTTTATTTTCCTATGTTATATTTGTAAACATTTCTATCATTTAAATATTTGTGATCGCTAACTAATATTATTTTATTGATTGTAATTGTCTAGCATGGTGCTCCTAGGGAATTCCTCGACAAGGAAGAGGTTGTTGTAGTACAAGTGCATGTTCGAGAACATGAAGTGAATATTGAGTCGGATCAAGCTAATTATCCTATGGAAGAAGATAATGATGCTAATAACACATTGGATGAAGATGGGACGAATAGATTGATCTGGGAAACATTTAATAATGTTGCAGGAAGGGATGATGATGACGACCCATATGTTGGTGTTTATGATATACCTGTACTTGAGAGGGGAACTCAACCTCTTTATGAAGTTTCAGAAACATCTCTTCTCTCTGTTGTATTGCTTCTGGTCAACTTAAAGGTGGTGAATGGTTTTTCAAACACATGTGTGACACAACTCCTGAGGTATGTAATATATTTTGTGAGTACATCATGATAAAGCAATTATTTTTCCCTTTGTTTTCAATGTTAGTATGTCGATCACCATTTGTAACAATATTTGCTTGCAATATTTATTTATTTTACATTAACCAGCACTACTGATTTCTGATGGTGTAGATTTTTAGGCGAATTTTGGTTACCACTGTCAAATTTTTACCTCGCACGTACCAAGATTTACATGCCATTATGAAAGATATTGGAATGGAGTATCAAGTTATTCATGCATGTCCTAATGATGATATATTCTATTATAAAGAGCATATGTCAAAAGACAAATGCCCAAAATGTGATGAGATTAGATATCAAACCGATAAAGTAACAAAACAGGTGCCTCACAAGGTTCTTCTTTATATTCCCATAATTCCACGTGTGCAACAAGTGTTTAGGTGCAAAAGCATATCACAATTTATGGATTACCATGCAACAAAAAGAAGTCAAGATGGTGTTCTTAGAATGATTGTAGATGGATCTACATTTATGAATATATAGTAAGTATGGCCAAAGTTTAAAGAAGAACCTCATAATCTTAAGATTTCATTAGTGGCTGACGGAGTCAATCCATTTGGAGAGCTAAGATCTATTCACTCGGTGTGGCCCGTTTTTGTTATCAACGATAACAATCCTCCTTGGATGTCAATAAAGAGGGAGCACATAATGCTGACAATGATTGTTCTAGGTATTATTTTGTTTAGAATAAATATATTCGTTTACACAATAACATATCATGATTTGTCTTGTTTTTTTCATACTTATGTCTTATATTTTTGTGTTTACTCACAAATTTTCAATCATGTCTTACAATTATGTCTTCTTCTTTTTTTGTTACTCACATATTTAGGAATTATGTATTGTATGTTCAATCAATTAGGTAAGTACTAGCTCAAATATGTGAATGTATATAGCAAGCCTCTTATTGATGAGTTATTGGACTTATGGAAGGGCATGACTATGTATGATATCTCCAAACCAGCAAATGCACAAAGGGAATTTGAATTCCCTGCATTGCCTGTATGGAAAATTCACGATGCCCCAGGGCTAACACATTTCTGTGGTATATTATCACATTACCATTCACTTTAATAGTGTTTACTAGTTTTATGAATTTCATTCCATGCATATTTTTGTAAATATTCCATTCATTATACATAATTCAATTAATAATTGACATAAAAATTAATCCATCTCTTGCATATCTTCAAACAAAGGGTAAATTTGCTTGTCTAGTTTTTCGTCCTAAATTGAAATCTTATCATTCAAGAAGCCTAGGAAAGGAGGTGTTTGATGAGTATAGGCACTTCCTCTCTAAGAACCATAGGTACTGAAGAACCGAAAAACATATTTTCAATGGGAAAGAAGAGACCAGATTAAGACCATGGAGAATGACACCTGGTCTATGGAAGTTGAAATATAATAGAATCTCTCAGGGAATGGATTAAATCGTATATTTGTCATTATACATGAAATGTTTGGATTATTTTATATTTTTATTACATTTTCTTCATTGTATTATTTGACAGTTATTGTTGTTATAATATCTTAAACTATGATTCACCTTGCAGGTCGGAAATGCATTAATAACGGGGTGCTACCACGAGGAATGAAAAGCTATCCTAAGAAATTCAGTAGGCTCCCCGACTATGAGCACCTAAATATTGTTCATTTGTTTGATACAATGCACATCAAGAAGAATGTAACAGAGACCTTATGGTGAATCTTAGATGGAAGGAGAGATAAAGAAAAAAATGTCAAGATTTGTAATGACATTAAGGGGGCCAATCATGCAATGCAAAGTGAAATTCATTCAAATAGCGATAGAGTCAGCCAAAATCTAAGTTCCCTTCCATGGTTATTGACGGAGCAGAAAAGCAAGGATGTTAAAGAGGTTATTGAAAAAAATAACCCTCTATATTTTCTTCAAAAATAAAGAATGCCCTAACAAAGAAAGGTGAATTAGGTGGGGTAAAGACTCATGATTGGCATACATTCATTAAGGTGATTATCTTGGAGTATATATTTGTACATTAATGGTGAAACATTTTGTTATTATTTTTGTTTTATACTTATTTCAGAATAAATAATCATTGATTATCTTTTTGTTACAGTAGGTTCTACCTCTATCTCTCCTGGACAACATTGACAACAATGTAAAACAAGTTATATATGATCTTGGAAAATACATGAGGTAAGTGGATATTTATATGCAAAGTGTAATTTGTTTAATAATTTTTTTTACATTAACTTATATTTGACTACATGTGTTTTACTTGTAATGTACTATATATCTTATTGTTGAAACTTGTGATTTTTTTGTTCATTTGTAGATGGTTTTCATCTAAAGAAATCGATAAATAAGATATAAATTATTGGAGGAAACAAATTCCTCGTCTAAGGTGTGAAATGCAAAAGTATCTACCTCCGACATTTTTCAATCGACAAGAACACTACCTTATACACCAAGTTGAGGAGATTGAAAAGTGTGGACCTATACACACAACATCAATGTGGATGGTTGAGAGGCACTTGAAATATTTGAAGGGTTTGGTCAGATAAAGAGCACATCCTGAGGGTTCTCTGGTAGAGGGATATATGGTATATCAAGCCATGGATTATATTAGTCAATAGATTCTAACAATAGGAAAAAGTATCAATGTGTTGGATCACATTTGGGATGTCAACTCCATGAACAAATTTGAAAGGGAGCACCTATCGAGGAAAGGAACATTGAGGAAAGTGAGATGTAAGTATGTAGTGGAGATTTATAGTACATTTGACTTTTTGTTTTCATGTATGTCGTACTTATTTAGTTTTTAGTCTTCATGCACAATCCAATATTATAGTGGTATAATGTCTTAAGTAATTTTATATATGCATGTTAGTTCTGTTTTATTTTAATACAATCAGTCGGGAGTGGGGTGCAATACATATATACATTGCAAACAATGTTGATTGGATGAAGGTATTGATTGAACGATGAAAATAAGCTAATAATGGTAAGTTATAAATATGGTATGGTTTGTCTACATTGGTCAAACAAGTTGAACGTAGTGGAGATACCAATCTTACACAGAGGGAAATTGATTTAGCACATGGTTTAGTACATTTCCAAGAAAACATATAATTCACCTATATTACTTATTTTTTTTTTACAATTATATTAATGCATATGGCGTGCTTTTTTATTAATTTTCCAAGTATAAATATGTTTATCAAATAATGACAATGTGTTTTTTACATGTTTTGCATATTGCAGTTGAAACACCGCAAGGCAGTGTGGTGCAATGGTTGCAAATTTCGCATCAAAAGGTTGGATGAAAAGAGGACAACTTCAGATAGCGGGATTATTGTAGTATTTTAGGTATAGAACGTTGCATCTAGAGGTGACAAACATCCAAAAGTATCCACAAATCGATATTATGGGTATTTGGATGATATGCTTCAGTGTGACTTTAAATCCTTCAAAATATTTGTGTTCGATGTCAAATGGTACATGCTAAAAATCAATGAACATGATCCCGATAGAACTATCATTCAACATGTTAATAGATTTACCATGGTTAATACAAGGAATTTTGAGCCAGGCTAAGAGCCCTATGTTCTTCCAAGCCAATGTGAACAAGTATTTTACTCAGAGGTTCCAGGTAAAGCAAGTTGGTCCTATGCTGTTAGATATGATCCAAGAGGAAGGATAGTAAAGTATAATGTAGCATAAGAAGATGATATTGAAGAATAATATTATGTAGAGGAGCAAGGGGTTCATGCGTCAGACGAATACGTTGAAGAGTTCAAGGATATGTTAATCCGGACAATGTTTCGGACGAACTAGATGGTATTGACAATATGTCAGACGAATAAATTAAAGAGGTAAAACCAAATGTGCGAGAGGATGTTCTGGATGATGATAGAGACGATGATGATCATGATGTTGACATGACCAATCCTTTGAACATGACTTATGAACACGATGATATGGATGATGATTTGGATGAAGCAAAACATTAATGATATCAAAATGTTGAAATGTACGAGGTATGTATTTATATGTTTTAAGTTGGTTTGTTCTCTTTCATTTACCTTCAATAGTAAAAAACTTTGTCTAAGATATTCTTATGGAAATTTATTTTAACTTGATCTTCATATGGAAACTCATCGAGCTAGAGGTGAGAGGAAATAATGCAATGGAAGAACTAGTGAATGAACAAATTAAACTATATATAAAATATAACTATATATAAAATTAAACATAAATATAACTATGTATATTAAACAACCAATATTAAAAATTAAAAATTAAAATTAAAATAAAACAAAAAAATATCTAAAAAAAAATCAAATAACCAGAACTTCTTCTAATTCCCGTGCGCTATGAATTCTTCCTAACCCCACACCCTTCTCCTCAAACCATTAACTCATAGCAGGTTTCCTTGCACTCAAAATTTATCCCAACCCCACACCCTTCCCCTCAACCCATTAACTCAATGTGTGTGTCGGCCTGGCCTCCCTACACTCAAGACAAATACCCCGTCGAAACCCCACTCACTCAGTATCAGCACATTGCAAACACTTACTCGGGAGAGTACTTGCCGCAAACGATGATCATGCTTCATCCACAGGTGACGGTGCTTCATCCAGCCACACAGTAAAGGACTCACCACATTAGCAGACCCCACTCTATATTCGACCAGTGGCCATGGTAAGTTTCAGTACTTATTTAGACTGACTATGTGGAAACTGCAGCACAAAATCCATGCTTATGTGTTACTATTCAAATAGGGGTAGAGGCCAAACTAAATATTTTTCATGTAAATATTGCCTAATGGGTGTTGCCAAACTCCACAAACATTTTCCCTAACCAAAGGATCCTCTTGTACAATACGCAATACTTGTTCTCCTCATAAAATAAGAAATGTCACAAGGAAAAGAAATGTCCCAATCAATTTCTTTCTCAGAGAGGACCATATCTCAAGCAGGTCATCAAGAAGGACAATTCAATCCTTTCCTCAATGTACAACATCTTACATATGATTAGGTTGAGTCTTCTTTGTACCAGTCTAAATAATACATGGTTAAAAAATTCTATGATGAAAGAAATTTTTCTTTAAATGAAAGTTACAAGTTGATGCAGGAAGAAGGGAGAACCCATAGGAGTCTCCTTCCTTACTGTAAGAGAGAAAGATAGCATCACTCTAAGTGTTGCTATAGATGATGAGACTAGGGTGTCACAAGGCAAAGGAAACCTATACCTAATAATGATCTTATTGATAGCCCTCGAGTCAGTGCACATCCTCCATTCACCATATTATTTTGGACTTAGCACTATTGAGACAATGCATGGAGTTAAACTCTCCTTAATCAATCCCTTGTCCAACAATTTCTGAACCTGATTTCTAACTTCCTCATTTTCCTTTGGGGTCATCCTATAAGTAGCCTTGTTTGGTAAGCTTGCTCCAAGTATCATATCTATGTGGTGATTGATACTTCTTTTAGGTGGTAATACATTGGCAAAATCATCAACTACAATGTCTTGATAATCCAATAACATATTTTTAATTTCTATTGGAAGATCTAAAATTAAAGTATTAGTAGATTCACTTTTTGGCTTACAAACAATGACATAACTCGCCCATTCTTCTGTCCTCTGCTATAAGAACTCTTTTCCACCAAGAAATAGAGTTTTTGGCTCACTCTTTGCAGCTCCATTCTCTTCTTGCAAAGGCAGCAAATTATGTTGAATACCACCCATCTCGAACTTATAACAGGTCTTGCTTCCATCATGCACTACTTTCCTGTCAAATTGCCAAGGTCTGCCCAGCAGCACATGACACGCATCCATAGGCATGATATCACAAGTCTCTTTGTCTTGATATCTGCCTATTTGGAAAGCCACTTCACTTTGCTCAGTAACCATAAATTGGTGTCCTTTATGCAACCATGACACCTTGTAGGGTGTTGGATGCTTGACCTTCTTAAGGTTCAGCTTTTCCACCATTTCAGTGGACACCAAATTTTCAGTGCTTCCACTATCAATAACTACTTTGCAACATTTCCCTTGGACTTCGCATGTAGTTCGAAACAAATATTTCCTTTGTAAATACTATGCCACTTCCTTCTCTGGTTTCAATAGCACCTTGTTCATGAGAAGAGCTTATCCAACCTCAGGTACACTCTCCACCACAAGAGCTTGTGCTTCTCCCTGCTCTCCTTGCGCAACATAGTTTCATATTTTCCCTGCATTCTTATTATCAGGACACTCATAGGATCAATGGCCTAGTTTTTTACATTTGTAACATTGGTAAACTAACTCTCCACTGCTACCTCTACCTCTACTTCGCTAGTAAGGTCTTCCACCTCTAGGCTCATATCATTTCCCTGCTTGTTCTTGCTTGTTAGAACCGCCCACTTCATCCTTGTAAGTTGGAGCCTTCCCTCTTCGAGTTGTTTTCCCTCTTCCTTTGGCATATCCTTTTCCTCTACCAAAGGTTTGTTTCCTGACTATATTCTCTTCTACTCTTAAATCATACCAATAGGCCCCCTCCATGATGCTAGGAAATAACATGCTAATGTCCTCTTGAATTTCCATCCTTAATCCATTGATGTACCTAGTTGTTTCTTCAGATTTATCTTCTATATAACCTACTCTCAATTTAACCTTATATAACTCTTATGTATGCTCTCTCATAGTCAACAACCTTTGTATGAGGTTTTGTATCTGTTTGTAAAGACTCAGCTGATAATACTTGGGTAAGAATTTTCCTCTCATCTTGGCAACCATTCTTCCCCAACTCTTTATCACCATATTATTCTTTTTCTTTCTCTTAGCCTGCACACTATCCCCCCATAGTGATGCATGGCCTTTCAGTCTAGTAACATCTAGTTTCACCTTCTTATCCTCCTCAATCTCTTCATAATCAAAGTATCGGTTTAACTCTCCTATCCAGTCTATCTGCCCTTCTGCTAACAAGTTCCCATCATAAATGGACAAGGAGGGTTTTGGTCTATAGATGGAACCCAACACAAACTTTAACAACTTCATCTCAACACTCTTAGGAGTTGTCTCCTCTTCTTGTTCATTTCCCTCTACTTCAAGGTCACTCACATCCCTTGAGTTTGGTTCTCATTGTATTCCCAACTCCATGGCCTCCATCCTAGCCTACATAGCTCTCATTTTCTCCATCAACTCAGCATTGGAAAAAGGTCTGCCCCTACGACCTACTGTTCCTCCATGTACTCTCAATTCCATTTCCTTGTTTTCTGTTACTTAACAAATGCACAAAATTCCAGAAATTTCAAATTTCAAGATTAACAAAAATACCACTTACAGGTTCATTTTTCTTTTCCTCTTATACCAAATAATGTCAACGTGGAGGAAAACAACAAAAACTACACACCTGCAACATTGCTTCCCTAAACCCAGCATATACCATTATCCATCTTTGCTAATTTTTAATATGAGTTTAGGGGACCGTTGTTTTTAGCGATGCTATCAATCTCACAAATCATTTAGCATTCCACCAAACTTCCATCCAACAGAACCCAAATTTCATTTAACTCATCTTAATAATCCCCCGTGTCCAGTGACACAACCTCATACAGGTACTCCGAGTTTTTGCGACATGATCTCAGCCTTTGAAATAAATCAACGATGGACTCCAAACATTGAGATGAACCGTATTGAATAATCCCCTAGGTCCAATGATGTGTACTAATTTCTACAAATTTTTAATGCGACAAGATCACAATTATTAGATCTTGCTACATCCTTTGCTAATCGACGGATGAAGATTAACCTGGGTTTAAATAGGATTTTCAGTTGGACTAACTTCCAAGCTTAATGTCGACTGTCTATCCATCCTCTTACAAACTGAAACCACTACTTCGTCTTCTCATACACATAACCTGCAATATGTCTTTATACAGAGATTTGTAACCACCGTGAATTCATTTAACTCACAATTAACATTTTCATAAATCTTAAATTGATTTATATGAACTGCAAAAACCTGCAAGATCGATCTTGACACTATAACAAGCTCATTAACCTCAATAATGGAGAATAATTGCACAAATTTAGACAATCACAGTCTGTCTCAAGAAAACCTGCCTCTATTGATTCAGAAATAAAATCCAATCTCTTCTATATGTATGTGCAATGCATTATAACCCCTAATTAATAAATTCAAGAAATTAAATAAACAGAGCCTTGCTCTCTTCCTCGAATGAGGGTAACAAATTCTAAAAATAGTGTATATGCTATTATTATTCTAATCATTAACTATATTCTAACAAGTCACAAATATCTAAAATCGACTTATTCCTATCTTAACCTACAATTCAGGAACCCATTCCTGTGGTAAGATCTAAATTTGGAATCTTCTTCTCCAACTCAAACTTCCAGCTGCCAACGTGATGCACTTGCATCATAAATTATTGCACGCTACCTAAGAAAAGGATCAACTCTATCAAGATAAAGAAGAGATAGTATGAAGAGGTATAGTTGAGGTCATTATTATTAATCCTCAACCTATTAATACTCAAGATCTCACAAGGTCATTATCTCAAGTTTCCCTTAAAGATCCAGATATTATTGAGTTGGAGAAAAAAGGAAATAAACTACAAGAATAAATGAATCTTTAGAAAAAACAAACAAATAATTTCAGGAGAATATTGCTAAGCTAAAGACTAGATTGATTGGGAAGCCTGCTCTTCAATCTGCACAATGTTCATTATGGGATCATAATTCAGAAAGAGTAGAAAATATTTGGGATGAATTGAAGAAACTAGAAACTGAGAATGCTTATATCTATTCAACCTTGGATAAATGTGAACTAGCTAAGGCGCAATTACATAAAGACTTGTGGAAAAGGCCTTATCTGCAATAAAAAATTTAATTTTTTCTTCTGAAGATGCTTTAAGACATTTTATCATTCAAGACAGGTTTCAAATTATACTCGGAGCTCAAAGGATTGTTGGTAAAACTAGCTCAATGGAGAAGGTGAAAGCAAAGATAGAAATCCTACAGAAGGAAATCAAAGAATTTTATTCTCTTTTCAAAACATTGATTGATAAAGGTCTGCCTCCTATATGGGATGAAAATAATATTTTATTACAAAAAGAGGTTTACAATAATTTTCTAGTACATAAAATGAATGATCATTCCCAGTTTGAAATTATGGAGGAAAATTTGGTGGGAGAGGTAATAATTGAAAATTTGGGTAATACTTTTGACCTCCTTAGTCAAATTAGAAAAATAAAACTTCCTCTACCTTCAATTGAGGAATACATTGACTTGGAGATAGAGGCTCGACAGCTAGTCAATTTTAAGATAATAGGTAATGGTCAATTTCAAGAAATCAGCAAGTTGGGAGTCAAACCTCATGTGGGAGTCACTCCTACATCTTAGTGAATCAATTTATATGATAAATAAAGACCAATTGCAGAAGTACGATATGCAGTATTTACCATAGATTCAAGTATTTGGTGGCTTTAATGTGTCTCTTTTCTCATGTGAGTTTACTGTGTTTTTTTCGTCTTCCCAAATTATCTTCACATGCTTAATATTTAATTTAATAATTTAGTTGCATCTGATGTTAAGAAATCAATTATAATTTGTTTTGATTATTTCCCTTGCCAAATAGATTGTTTATGTATGGGAATTCACTCTTGAAAAGTGCTTTTTTGATATATAATGCATTTTTCTAAAGCTATATTAGGAATTCATCCTTGATAGATGCTCATGATATAGTGGATAGTCCTTCTCCTTATTCTCAAACTAATAAATTAATTACTTTTTCTTATAGACATTGAATACTTTTCCTTTTATTCCTTAGTTGTATGACTAGTCCTCTAGTTTTATCTTAAACTACAGATTTTGACTCCATTTCCTAATACTTCTATTATCCATGATAACAGTTAGGTTATTATAGGTTGGTCTTAATTTAATTAGGTTGAGTCAATTAGGTTTGAATGAGTTGTTTGGAATTCATATTTTCAAAACTATGCATATGTGAGGGGTCTTAAAGGTCGAATCAGTTAGTTGTCAAAGCATTTTCAAAATTATGCTTAAAGAAAATTTTAGAATAAAGTATGTTTATGATTATTAATCATAGGTTATACGGTTCCCGGATGTGGGTGTTAGTCTGAATTAAGCAATGGCGCCACACAGGTGCAAGGTGGCAAGACACCTATCCTCACCACGCACGTGCACATGGCCACCTGAACTGGTTTAAATGTTGGTGCATGGGGTATTTACTCACCACCCTTGCTCACCTCCCATCGACGTCCTCTACCATTAATTATGTCCTATGCACTTTTATTCTGACAGACATGCCTTCATCGCCTCCCATGGCCCTTAAATTCGCCATTCCTGCTCCTATTTATACCATTTGTCTCTTCCTTAGGCTCTGCGCAGATGCTCCGAGTGTCTCAGCCAAGCCCTGGCTCCTCTGCTCTATTCCATGTTCCCCAGGAAACTATTCTCTAGCCTTGAGCTCCCCCTCAGTTCCCTCAGATGCTTCTGCAACTCCTCAGTTGTCTCAGCCCCACTCCCACTCCTCCACCATGCCTAGACGCCACCCCATGCGGTATCATAGAATAAGGGGTCGTGGTCTTCCCTCTAGACCTCTCATCTCTCCCTCATCAAGCAGGATGATGAATCTCTTCGTTGACTAGACGGATCTGGAAATCCTCAACCCCATCAATCTTTCAACTCACCTATCTCTCCACCTTTCAGATTCGCCTTCTAAAGCCTCTAGCTCCGGACTCCACCCCAGAAAGAGATGATGCAAGTCTACCATATCTCCCGCTCCCTCCATCTTCCCTCGCAAGATGGTGGATCGACCTGTGCAGAGTGCCTCGAACAGCGACCATGACAGCTCGAGCTCGGACGAGGATGGCACCACTGCAAGTTTTGAGGCTCTCATGGCTTCCTCCATTTCGCCTAGTGCCCATGCGGTGCTTCTTCCTCCGTCGAAAACCCACGTGTCCAGTACAACTGTGGAAGAGTCATTCAAACCTCTAGAAAAGGATGATAATTCTCCATCTACTTAATTTTTGGGTGCTTATCTCTCATTCCAATCAATTTTCTGCTATTTTGATGTTTCTAGTTTTCTAGTTATGTCTTAAACATGTTGTTGGAAATACTGAGAGGGGGATGAATCAGTATTTCTTTTCAATTGTTAATTATTGCCAGTTAGATTCTTCACAAGTAAAGAGAGAGAGAGAGAGAGAGAGAGAGAGAGATATATATATGTGATATTAAGAATTAAAGAGAACTTCTACCCTTTTTAATAATAGTATACAATAGATGAGAGAAGGGCACCAACCCTTTTAATGAAACAGGCACCAACATGTTTTCCAAGCACCAACTTGGACTTTGTTGAGGCTCCGACCTCTAGGGTTTTGACCCTATCTTCTTCAAGGCACTAACCTTGTGTTTAGGAGCTCCTACTCTAAGGACACCAATCCTTTCTTCGCTTCTTCACTGGACTATCAATTCAAAGATGTTTTATTGCACCGGTCTACATCACCAAAACTTCACTCTATCTTCACCATGCTTTGTCCACCATTTGATTTTACTGCATTGTCTGGGATGATTGATCACTGTAATAAGGTCCAAAAATCACTATCAAGGATTACTGTCTTTTATCTGTGCCACAGTAGGATTTTGTGAAGAATTGTCACTATACAGTTGTTGCAACAGAGTCTGAGAACTATCCTTAACCCTTTTAGTGATTGTCTTAAAGTCTGCAACCTTTTTATAGGTGAAACCGAGCTCCAAAATAAATATGAATTTGTTGTTTCACTAAGTAATGTCACATTCCGAGTAGAAAATTGATGTAGGTAGAACCGAGCTCCACAGAAACTGCTATTTAACTGAGCCACTGTGTTATATCTTAGTCTGAGTCATAGTCAGATTGTCATTACTGTAATGATCTCAATTCATGCCCAAGATTTATAATTCAGAGATCCATAGTCTGAAGACATAAACTAGTTCAAGACTTTAATACGAGGTATCAAGCCTAGAAAATGTATCCTAATTTTTTTACCGTTCAGATCAGCCCTTAAAACATGTATCCAGTTCAGATTCCGAGCTCTTTTATTAGTGTTCACGAGCTGTGAACTTGTTCCTTACTATTTTTCTCTTCTTCTTGTCTTCACCGTACTTTGTAATCAATAACTGAGATGATGATTGTCCGAAAAAAAGGAGATTGATTGTATATAAATACACAAATTTTGACCCTTCAATGAATAAACATGTCCCTTAAAGTAGGCCGACTTGTCCTAGAGGGATGACGTCTGCTTTTCTTGGAAGGGGTTTTGTAAAGATATCCGCAATTTTCTCTTTTGTATTGACGTATTCCAACTTGATATTTTGTTCAGTAACTTGTTCACGGAGAAAGTGGTATTTGATTGGAATATGTTTGGTTCTTGAGTGCATCACCGGATTCTTTGAAAGATTGATGGCACTAGTATTGTCACAAAAAATAGTAATTGGTTGCTTAGTTTCTATGTTGACATCCTTCAAGGCTTCCTTCATCCATATAATTTGTGTACAACAATCAGTAGCAGCTATATACTTGGCTTCAGCTGTAGAAAGGGATATAGATGATTTCTTTTTGCTGAGCCAAGATACAAGACAAACTCCCATAAAGAATGCATTTCCACTGGTACTTTTTCGATCATCCACACTTCCAACCCACTCAGCCTCAGAATAAGCTGTCACAATAAGAGTTTAACTCTTAGGATACCAAAGATCGAAATCGGTCGTTCCTTTCAGATATCTGAGAATTCTTTTCACAACTGCTAGATGGGATTGTTTAGGACTTGACTGAAATCTCGCTACCATTCCTACTGCTTGCATAATATCTATTCTTATAGCAGTTAAGTATAGGAGAGCTCCAATTATTTCCCTGTAAAGAGTTGCATCTATTTTGGGGGTATCATCGTCTTTTCTTAATTTACAATCTGTGGTCATTGGTGTGCTCATAGGTGCACAATCTTCCATCCCATATCTTTTAATCATGTCTTTAAGATATTTTGCTTGAGATAAAAACATGCCTGCAGAGGTTTGAGATATTTGTAGCCCAAGAAAGTAAGACAGCTCACCAATCATGGACATATTTAGAGCAAATTCATGGCTCATTTCTTCATCATTGCTAGCAAATATTAGATCATCGACGTAAACAAGAGTGATCAGAAGTTTTTCCTTGTCCATCTTCATGTAGAGATTTTTACCTGCCACTCCCTTTTTGAAACCTTCTTGTTGCAGATAGTGATCCAACTTTGCATACCATGCTCTAGGGCCTTGTTTTAATCCATACAAGGCCTTTTTTTAGTTTGCATACAAGGTATTTTCCTTCGGCAAGATCAAATCCTTCTGGTTGCTCCATGTAAACTTCCTCCTTGAGATCTCCATTTATGAATGTTGATTTTACATCCATTTGATAAACCTTGAATCCTTTTGAGCAAGTAAATGCTAGAAACATTCTTATGGCTTCCATTCGAGCTACTGGTGCAAAGGTTTCTTCGAAGTCAATTCCTTCGATTTGCGAGTATCCTTTGCAGACAAGACTGGCTTTATTTCTAATGATTTTTCCATCTTCATTCATCTTGTTTTTGAATACCTATTCTGTTCCAATTATATTTTTATCTTTTGGGTGAGGTACCAGTTCCCAAGTCTCATTTTTTTCGATTTGAGACATTTCTTCTTCCATGGCCTTTATCTAATGAGGATCTTTGCTTGCTTGAGAAAAATTTTCAGGTTCTGTTAAAGATAATAGAGCCACATCATCTTTTCTAGGGGTGCTTATCATCCTTCTTCGAGTTTGGATTCCTTCATCTATATTTCCGATGACCTGTTCTTCTGGATGATATCTTTGAACAAACTTGATCTTGGAGGGAGTTTGTGAAGATTCATTTTGAGGTTCTTCATTCTCCTCTTCTTTTTCAGGTTCTTCTTCTTCACTTTGTTCAAGGAAAGGCTCAACTTCATGATCTTCAATTCCTTTTTCTGGAAGGCATTCATCAATATTTACATCAATGCTTTCCACTATTCTTCGTAGATAATAGTTGTAACATTTGTAAACTTTGCTCCTAGTGGAGTATCCAAGAAATATTCCTTCGTCAACTCTTGAATCAAATTTACTGGTGAGTCATCATTTATTTTTATGAAACATTTGCTTCCAAAAACCCTGAAATATTTTACTGAAGCAGGTCTTCCTTTCCATAATTCATAAGGAGTCTTTTCATTATTTGGTCTCAGTTGAGTTTGATTTAAGGTGTAAACTGCGGTGCCAACTGCTTCTCTCTAGAATTTTGGTTGCAAATCAGCTACTAGTAGCATTGTCCTAGCCATTTCTTGAATGGTTCGGTTTCTTCTTTCAACTACGCCATTTTTCTGGGGTGTCCTAGCAGTAGAAAGTTCTCTTTCGATTCCATGCTCTTTGCAGAATTTATCAAACTCTTTCGAAGTGAATTCTCCTCCTCTATCCATTCTAATACATTTAATCTTAGAATCTTTTTCATTTTCAATGAGAGCTTTAAGATTCTTAAAACACTCAAATGCTTTGGATTTATACTTTATGAAATATATCCACATCATTCTAGTATATTCATCAACAAATAGAGCGAAGTACCTTTCACCTTGAAGAGCTGGAGTTCTAGTTGGACCACACAAATCTGCATGAATGATTTCCAAAGGTTTTTATGTTGAGAACTCCTTGGTTTTGTGGTTGGTTCTCGTTTGCTTTCCATGTTGGCATGGGCCACATACAACTGGTTCTGGTTTGCACATTTTTGGAATGTCCCTTACTGCATTATTTTTGTTGATTCTGACTAATTTGTCAAAACTTGTATGCCCCAATCACTTGTGCCATAACCAACTTTCATCTGTTTGACTTAAGTAACATTTATCTTCTTGGATTCTACTAAGAATGTAAACATTATCTGGTGTTCTTACTCCTTTCGCCATAAGCTCTCCTAAGGACGAGTCTCTTATTTCACAATTTTTTGTACTAAAGACAACATTATGTCCTTGGTCACAAATATGGATGACACTTAAGAGATTGTGTTTGAGCCCTTCTACTAGCAAGGTATTTTGAGCCTTTCCTAGTCCATTGACAAGGGTAGCAGTCCCTTTTCCAGTGATTTTAGCAAATCCACTTCCAAAGGATACATTTCCATTTTTCTTGTTCAATGAGATAAACTTCTTTTGGTCACTTGTCATATGTCTCGAGCATCCACTATCCATGAACCAATGATTTTCTTCACTATGAGCACATACAGCTAGGCCACATTTATCAGTTTTGAGATTTACGTTTTTAGATTTTTCCCTTTTTAGAGGGAAATTTTGTTCATTATGATCATAATCATCACATAATGAGTAAGACGGATCAAACTTAGCCAAAGGATCAAAGGAATTGTAAGTTTTTATTTGTTCTTGCTCTTTAGGCCCACGCAGTTGGTTTGGTTGATTATTCAATCTTGGTGATTCATTCTTATGAGCCTTGCAATGCTTAGCTTGATGCCCAAAGTTTTTACAATTGTAACAATGCCCAAGAAAAATAGTTTGATACCTGTTGTAGTATCCATAGCTTGAATCAACATTAATCCTTGGAGTTTCTCTTTCAACTCTTGGTTTTGAGATGTGACCTTTTACCTAAGATGACTTTTCTTATTTTTGATGGCAAGAGAGTACATCAGCATAACTTCTGGCACTATTCTTCGTACTTGATGATTCTCCTTTGAAACCAATTCCAGACTTTTCATGTTGATGTCTTTAAGTGTTAAGAATTTTGTCAAGATTTAGAGAGCTTTGCCAACTCCTTTTGATTTGCTCCAATTCCTTTCTTAGGGACACTATTTCAACTTCACGTTTTTCACAGATATCATCCTTCTCTTTTAACTTGATGTTCAAGAAGTCTTCCCTTCTTTTTGCTTCCTCTCTTTATATTTTGAGAGAAATTATCTTCTTTTGTAGATTCTCATTTTCTTCAATGGCACTTATTAGAAAACTATCCATGTTTCTTTCATCTTCTATTTCTGAGTCATCATCGTTTGTAAATTCCATGAATAGTGGTTCTTTGCTTCCAACATAATTACTTTCCTCATCTAATTCATCATCGCTTTCTTTGTACTGATGCACATTTCTAGTTGATTTCCTCTTTATGACTATGAATTAATATTCATCAGACTCATCTTGTTTAGAGAAGAATTTCTTCTTATTAAACCCTTTCTTCTTGTACATCATTCTTTTAGAGTCCTTTTCATCATCACTAACATGTTTTTGAGGACATTTTGCAACGTAATGACCTATTCTTCCGCAATTGAAACAAATAATATGGTACTTACCTTTTAGCTTAGATCCCCTTTTTAGTCTTCGTACAAATTGAGCTAACTCGTTTTCAGTATCTGATTTATCGCTATTGTAATTCCATCCTTTTCCTTCTTTTGTAGATTTTGAGGCTTTGAAAGCTGCTTCTTTGAAATTTGGGATCTCTTTCCTCATTTCATAGGCAATAAGAATTCCATGAAGTTCATCCATCTTGAGAGTATCTAGGTCCTTCATTTCTTATATGGCACTTACTTTGGAGTCGAACCTGTCAGGAAGTGATCTCAAGATTTTTTGAACTATGGTGCTTTCTTCAATATTTTCCCCTAGTCCCTTAAGAGAGTTAACCACTTCAGCTACTTTAAGGAATTATGATGCAATATCTTCTTCGTCATCCATTTTCATACTCTCGAATTGTCTTCTATAGGTTTGAAGCTTTGCTTTATTAACTTTGGAGTCCCCATCATATAGCGAAACCAATTTATCCCATACTTCTTTGGCTAAGTCACAGTTCATGACTTTCATAAATTCAGAATCGGCGATTCCACTAGTGATGGAATTTAAAGCTTTGGCATTATAAATGTAGGCTTTTCTTTCATCTGGATCAGTTGGAAGATCGACAGGAGCTTTGTATCCATCCAAAACAGAGTGCCATACTTCATGGCCAAGAGAAATTAGATAGTAGGACATCCTCTTTTTCCAGAAACTAAAATTTGTTCCATCAAAGATAGGGAGTTTCCATGTTGCTTCCATGTTCTTCATTGTGCCTAAGAATCCTTCTTCCATCTGTTAGGCTAATAATGAAGAAGCTGGCTCTGATACCAATTGTTGGAAATATTGAGAGGGGGGTGAATCAGTTTTTCTTTTCAATTGTTAATATTTCCAGTTAGATTCTTCACAATTAAAGACAGAGATATATATATATATATAATAATGATATTAAGAATTAAAGAGAACTTCAATCCCTTTTTAATAATAGTATACAATAGATGAGAGAAGGGCACCAACCCTTTTAATGAAACGAGCACCAACATGTTTTCCAAGCACCAACTTGGACTTTGTTGAGGCTCCGACCTCTAGGGCTTCGACCCTATCTTCTTCAAGGCTCCAACCTTGTGTTTAGGAGCTCCTACTCCAAGGACACCAATCCTTTCTTCGCTTCTTCACTGGACTATCAGTTCAAAGATGTTTTATTGCACCGGTCTACATCACCAAAACTTCACTCTATCTTCACCATGCTCTATCCACCATTTGATTTTACTGCACTGTCTGGGATGATTGATAACTGTAATAAGGTCCAAAAATCACTATCAAGGATTATTTTCTTTCATCTGTGCCACAGTAGGATTTTGTGAAGAATTGTCACTGTACAGGTGTTGCAATAGAGTGCGAGAACCGTCCTTAACCCTGTTAGTGATTGTCTTAAAGTCTACAACCTTTTTATAGGTGAAACCAAACTCCAAAATAAATCTGAATTTGTTGTTTCACTGAGTAATGTCACATTCCGAGTATAAAGTTGTTGTAGGTAGAATCGAGCTCCACAAAAACTGCTATTTAATTGATCCATTGTGTTATATCTTAGTCTGAGTCATAGTCAAATTATCATTACTGTAATGATCTCAATTCGTGCCCAAGATTTATAATTCAGAGATCCACAGTCCGAAGACAAAAACCAGTTCAAGCCTTTGATCTGAGGTATCAAGCCTATAAAATGTATCCTCACTGTTTTACCATTCAAATCAGCCCTTAAAACATGTATCTAGTTCAGATTCTGAGCTCTTGTATTAGTGTTCACGAGCTGTTTCCTTGTTCCTTACTGTTTTTTCTCTTCTTCTTGTCTTCACCGTACTCTGTTATCAATAGCTGAGATGATGATTGTCCGAAAGAAAGGAGATTGATCGTATATAAATGCACAAAGTTTGACCCTTCAATGAATAGACATGTCCCTTGAAGTAGGCCGACTTGTCCTAGAGGGATGAGGTCGGCTCACAGACCAGAAAATTTCTTCTTAACTTAAAAAATTAATAAATTTCAAACCGCTGGCAGATTTTGGCTGAGTAATAGCTCGTTGGAAAGCTAAAATTATGCTTTATAAGATGGTATACAACTTAATGTATAAATATTCCTCCAAGGTGTCCAAAATATTTTTCCTTTATAACTGACCTTGAATATTTATGTGCAGAGAGTAAAATTCTGTCTCCAAGGTCATCTTCATTGTTAGGCCTATTCATCATAGGGTCATAGTCTGGCTTCTCCTTCATCAACTTGTTTCCATCAATGACAACTTGGATTAACACATGTCACATGTAATGATGGTTTCCCACCATGGGCAGCTTATTCCAGACTCTCTGTGCTCTACTATTGGGCTGGTTTCCGCGTTTGGGGCAGCCCCTTTTTTGTGGTTTTGAACTCGAAATTTCCCTCCGAAATTGCATTTCCAACTCTGGAGGATGAGAACTGTAATCTTTTAAACTGTATGATATAATAGAAGTAGCCTAATTTAGAAAAAATTAAAAAAAAATTAAAAAAAAATAAAAAAATAAAAAAAAATCTTAGGTTATATGGTTAATAATATATTCCCTCATAAACTGGCATTATGTAATAAAGTGCACATAAAATTAAAAAAATTTGCAGGTTTAAAGGGCTAACATCGGGCGCGTTCAGATCAACGGCCCGTATCAAAACCCGCACCCCCAGTGTTTCCAAACGATATCCACAGGGGGGATTCGGGCAAAGACGTTTCACCAAAACAATCGTCGCCTATGTGTCTCCATCTCATTCAGACCACACCCAACCCCCTCCCCCTCCGAGTAGGCTTCAAAACTGCCTTTTGGCTATTTGAATCATTCCCCGCCATCCTTTTTCATACGCATGCATGCTTGGTCAATCCTTTTTCCACCCATTCATCCCACCTGTATATTCAATTTTGATTTTCGATTTAAACACTTCACCCTCATCCTTGAAAGCTTCTTACAAACATCTAACCACAAATATTTTTAGTTCTAAAGCTACGTAAGGCCTAGCCTCTGCACTTAAAACAACCTATTTCTTTATGCTTGAAAAACATATTTCACTATTTCACACTACACTATTTCACTATTTCAGGCCAAGCATGAGAGAAAAATCTTTTTTCTGAAAGAGGCTACAGTGGAGGAAGATCCACAACTCGCCAAGAAATTCTCCACATTTTTAAATAAAGAGTATGTCTCACTCCTGGATTCAAAGGATATTTCCATAGATGGTTGGTATCTAGACAGTGGTGCCACATGCCATATGACAAGGGAGAGTGATATATTTCAACCACCTAGCTCAATAGATACTGGATGCTTAGTGAGGTGTGGGATCCACATTGAAGGAACACTCGGTACAAGAGAGGGTTCAATTATATTTGAGTTAGAATCAGGATGGACTATAGCCTTTCAACATGTTCTATATGTTCCTCGTCTGAGAGTGAATGTGATATTTGTTTCAGCCTTAGAGGATCAAGGCTATACAGTTGAGTTTAGAGGAGATTCAGGACAGTTGTGTCCAGAGGGAGTAGTGTATGTTGAGGACTCCAACATACTTGGGATCAGAGAAGGACAATTGTATCGATTATGGGGTTGACCTCTAGTTCAAGAGGGACATAGAGCTAGTTATGTAGCATTTTTTAGGAGGCAGGAGGACCGCCTTAGCAGGCCCACTTGGTGGAAATGAACCCAAATGGAAGAGATGGGATACTTAGATGACTTAAGCAGACATTTATCTGGTAGCCATAGCACATGTGAGGTCGAATTTCTTGATTCAGAGGGAGCAGGTTGCTCCAATTTAGAGGGAGCGGGATTTTGAAAAACTTATGAAAAATGATTTTGAAAAACTTTGTGATTCCACTCTCATTAATAAAAAGTGATATTATTAATATGTTTAACATGTAGCTCCAAACCAATTTTATGCATGTTGGTTTCATTATTTTTTACTTGAGAATTTCATGGTTACATCAATCCACCTCCCAAGGTGTTTATATCAAGTGTGATCAAGTTAGATGTATATTACGTAGCATAGTTTTTTTTAGCATGGTCACAATTTTTCTGAAGGACATATTTACAAAACCTTAAAAAGCGAGGAGCCTACCAGTGTTGAGATCCTATCTTACATGAAAATATTTATGAAGTTTTCCCTTATATTAAATCTAGGTATATAGCTGCAAATGTTTCCATTACAAAAGAATTTAATGACAAGGATACAATGCACATAATTGATTTTCAAATTTCTCATGGAATCCATCACGTACTAATGACTCAATCATATGAAGAAGGTGGATCACCCTGTATTAGAGTTTAATCAAGGTCAAGTAATACACTTAATTGGCCAAGGATTATCAAATATTATTAAAACTTATCAAGTTCATTTTGAATTTCATGCTCTACATGTGTTATGGCCTAATGTTAATGTCGATATGCTTCATATTAAACATGGGGAAGCGTTGGCTGTAAATTTATTTTTACAGTTCCATCATATACCTAATTAGAGTATGAGTCCAAGAACCATAAAGATTCGATTTTAGGAATGTGTCACATAGAATGATATGCATATTCAAAGAGATTTCACTCACAACTCGTCCAACAATCACAGAGCACTAACATCGATTCTCTTAGAGAAATTTTATATTTCTTTCAAACTTGTTGAATCTCCCTTTACACAACAAAATTCCATCACATATATACAAAATTGAGCCAACTGCTCTTCCTCTTTGAATGAAGAAAAAAACAAGATCGAAATTTAGAATTTATATCCCTAAATAATCTCTAACCAACTACCACGTATTTGATCAACAGGGTGACAAGGGGAAGGCACCAGCCTCAAACCAATCCACAAATTCTCTTGAGAAAGTGCTTACTGAAGAACAAATTTATATTTTGATCGATCTGATCCAAACATTCAAGAGGCTTCTCGTAAAATTAAACAAGAGACTCAGTTTTTTTAATTACGATTGAGCCATGAACAGAAGATATAAGAGACCAAATCAGAACTTTGATGACCCAAATCTGTCAACATGGGATAGGCAACTCATTTAATTATCCCATTTCTTTGTTTATGATTTTAATTTTCTCGTCCTTCATAAAATAACTCTTTATTTTACAGGGTTTTTTGAGGGAGTTTGATCCTAATGGTGAGGCTGGTGGTCAACATTGGTAGCATCACTTGTTTCTCTGCTTGTGAGTGATGCACTGAACACACTGACCGTTAATGCAACTCCTAAACAGGGTGAAACACCATTATCTGCACCCATTGAACAACGTACAAAAGGTTGTGCACATGATGCAGACCATGATTCCATCACATCCATTCAAGCAAGATTTCTTGGGTCTACTCGTGTTACTAGCACGGGAACACTATCAGTTACATTCTTGGTATATGATGACCATGTTCCCATGAAATTAGAAAAGCTTCTACGTATTTAAGAAGTGCTTTACATATTAAGTATGATATAATTGAAATTTACGTATAGACTGTCATTATTTTCAAGTAATGATAATATCGTTTTGTAGGTAATGATACCTCCTATATGTGCTTGAATGAGTCACCGTTGCAACTATTTGGGCCCACCATTCGCACAAGGTGGAATTCGTAAACTTCAAAGTTGAAGGAAGAACTTATCAATAGGTTGGTTGGTATGTTCGTAGATGCTACCTTCAATAAAAGTGGAGTTACTGCAAAGGCAGTCCTATATTTAAAATATCTACGAGACCAATGTAGGGTTCGTTTGCAAAATAACCCTAAGTATGAACACCCTCCAGCGATTTCAGAAAGTGGGTGGAAAGCCCTCCTAGAAGATGCAAAGGAGAAAATAACTTTGAAAAGAATGGAAGACACCACCCAGACCAAGAAGGTATGAGGCACTTTTATTAATGCAATTATGATGATTTCTCATCAATATTGCGACATATAATTATTCTTATCAATATCGTAAATATAGGCTCCTAGATACATCTAAAGCCATGAAGGTGAGAATAAAAAAACATGGCCAACGTCATCTTGGCCCTGGGGGTTACTCAAAAATGGCCGCAAAAATTGTAAGTATATATATATACTTACAATTTTTGCGGCCATTATTGAGTAACCCCCAGGGCCATATATATATATATATATATATATCTTACTAATTTTAATTTTAATTATAGGAAAAAAAAATGTTGCCATGCAAAATTGAAGGGCAAACAATTCAATGAAACTCCCATGGAGGAAGGCTTCAAGTTTGATTACAAGCACGGATAGCAAGCCTTTGTTGAACATAGGACAAGCACAAGGTCTTCACGTACTAGTATAATCCCCCACCTGAGACTGAGGTAAATAAAAGCAACGAAGAGCACTTATAAATTAATAATTTTATACACTCTATTGGTTTTTAATTTTGTCCATAAAGTAATGTGCTTGATTGTAAAAACCAAGTTGACAATGTAAATACAAATGTCCCAAACAATGATGGAAGACATGAGCCTAGTGACAGTGGAGTGTAAATTGAAACTGATGTTCAGCTCGATTCTAGAGGTATTTCATGTGAATTATAATATTTTTTTGTATGGATTAGAATTAGAAATATTTAAATTCAAATGGTGTATTAATTATCAATCTTCTTGGTTCTACTCTAGAGCATGTATGGGATGAGGCCAGACAAGAGGAGGAACCTGATGAGGCCAGACAAGAGGAGGAACCTATGGCCACATCTGAAAGTATCTTGCTTCCCTCTACTACCAAAGCAAGTAACGAACACTCTACCGCCTTTTTATTAATAAAACACTTGTATTAATAATTACTATAAATAAGAATTTAACATTTTATTCTTATTGCAGTTGATGCTTTGTTGCCCTTACAGTAGCATAGACGTTTCACCGGGTTGGGAGAAAGACATCCTATAGCTGAAGGGGATGACGTCCCTGCTTCATACATGAAAAATTGCAAGAAACCAAAGAATAATTGATTGTACTTGTAATTTAATTAGAACAACCATGTTTTAGATTATGTATAGCATACAGTTTATTATAAATCATACTCAGATCAAATATTTTTTAAACTCTATGAATGAATGAATGTTTACTATATATTTATTTATTTGTGACGTATCTTAATATCTTTCTTTCAAATATTTCCTAGTAGATAGATTGGGCACTGGGGAATTGAGAGTGATGTGAGGGGGGGGGGGTGGCGGTGGTCATGAGAGCTTCCACCTTCACGTGGTTGGCCCTGTTCAGTAGAGAATAAATTAATATTTGGAAAATATTGGAGTAAAACTCTGAGATCCAATAGAGCAACAACAAGTTCAATGTTGAGGGAGGTTTGCTCCAAGGTTAAACTATACCATAATTTATTCTCGAAACCAAGAGGAGCTCATTCAGGTATTCATGCACTTAAGTTTTTTTAATTATTATTTATTGGTGCAATTAAATTTAATAATTGGTCAAATTTAATCTAATTTTGCCTCATTGGTCTCATAAATATGTGTAGGACAATCTGTGTTGATTTGGATGTTGAAGAGGAACAACTATCGGAAGAAAATATCTCAAAAAGGTAACATTACATTTAGCTAATTCAATTTTTTGTTATTGTTATTAAGAATTTGTTTGGTGGATCTTATTATTTTAGAAACATGTGTTTTTTCCCTTTTATAGATTGTCATGTGTATCCTATTTCTTAGAATTAGAGATACTTGTCCTCTCTATCTATTCATTATTGCTCGGTTTTCAAGTTGAAGTTTGGGAAAATGGATGAAGATCCAAGGAATGGTCGTTAACTTTAACAAGGTCTTTTCCTTTTGAATTTATGGAAAATGTGATTTCAAACTAACTCAATATATAGCTTTAATGTAGATGTATCCCTATTACTCAGATTATGGTTTGGGCAGCAAAAATTGGAGAATGTGTAATTGTCACATGTTTCAATTCAAGAATTTTCTCAAATGAAATAATGTACATGGGATGTGAGGTTCATCAATGTTGTGCCAGAAGAGGATTGTACTGCAATTCTATGTAGATTTCATGTCAATCCTCTTTTGGCACAACATTGTTGAAGCTCGCATCCCATGTACATTCTTTCATTTGAGCGATTCTTGAATTGAAATACATGACAATTACACATTCTCCAATTGTTTTTTCCTGAACGATAATCTGAGTAATTGGGTTACATCTACATTAAAGGTCTAGACTGAATTAGTTTGAAAACAAATTTTCCAGAACTTCAAAAGGAAAATACCTTGTTAAAGTTAACAACCATTCCTTGGATCCTCTTCCAATATTTTTCAATAATAACCCGTCGGATATTCAACGTACATTTAACAAGTGTCGGATATTCCTTGGCCCTCGTCAACAAACCAATTTTGGATATTTGTCTCCCGTCCGATGCAAAATATCGTCGAAGGAACAGAGATAATGTCGACTATCTGACGTATACACAAACAGTCGGACTGATATTTTGGTCATCGAATGAAAAGTCACAACGTCGGTTAACCAACGTATGATGGTTGGATATTTGATAAACACATCCGACAGATGAATGTCGGGTATTCAACCTTGGTTAAAAATTAAAACGTTGCCTATTAGACGACTATACGTCGAAAAAATGCCCAGTTAGCCGACAGTTTATTTGTAGTATCAAGGATGGCAAATATCTGGCATACAGGTCCAACGATTTCCTGGTTGTTGAATATCCAACGAAAACCCACCGACGATATATATGTCTCGAGTTCGTTAGATAGTAGACGAATTTGAGTCTTATAACCAATGAAGTGACGTCGTATCTTGGCCCCATTTGTACTAGTGCGTATGGTGTCAGGAAGCAGGACCACATGACCAAAATTGAGGTTTCCCATGTAGTGTCAACCCTAAAGCTAAATTCTAGTAAAGGAGATCCCACAGGACTAGGGTACAAGGTTAACCACGAAATCGGGAAGTGGAGACAAGAATGCAAACCTAACCCACCCTTTCTTCCAAATCCCCCCACCAATCCATGCCCAATATTTCCCATGACAAGTAAGGAAATTTACTCAACTATATCAATGAAATCCATACCTTCAAGGTTGGGTGGCCCACCTTCAAACATACAATCATAACAGGTGGGCAAGGGACCACATGGATGGCTCAGGTGGCGGAGATAATGGCACATTGAGCTATCTGGTGGCTGCAAGGGGTTACTAGATTCCAACTAAGGACCATCTAGGAGAAAATATTCTCCTATATACACTACCCACAGGCGGTGGGTAATAGGGTGCTCATTGGTGCATTTCCTCTCACGTTGTCCTCATTTTCTCGCTAGAGCTTCTTCTTGGACCTGCTATCATATCCCCCATTTTATTTATCTTCTGACTCATGACTACCCACTTCTCATGTTTCCTCTGTTTCTGTAAATCTGAGAGGATTTGCAATGTGACTGCATTCACCTCATCTTGCCCCTCTTAATCCTTTATCAAGATTTCATTATCTACTTTGAAGCTTTGGATCTCAACCCTTAGGCTCCTCAAGATATCCATCTAGTCTGGAGGGTTTTCCTCTCCACCCTGGCCAATTGATCTCTTTTCTTCATTTACCCTTGATTCTTAATATCCATGATGTGATTGATTTGAGTTATATTGCACCATTCATTTCCTCATTTCTTTGTATTTCCCTGTTTTTTGTTTCTTGTGATGTGATGTCATTCACATGTAATTGTTAAATACATTATAATATAAATAAATGACAATAAATCTTTCCATGAACTTGCTTTTGCAGATTTGTTATAGTAACGCCAGCTACATGTATGCATTGTCAGCAAAATATATATGTCAACACAAGTTGTTAGCTCATCAATAACAGTAAAAGAATATCAATTGTTAGTACCATGTTACATAACTAAATCACGGGATGAGCATCTCATTCATGCATGCAATCAAGCATTAACATAACATATTTTAACACCTAAATGTTTATCTTATTAATTCTCAAAAATCAACATGAGACTCCCTTGCAAGAACATATTTTTGCTTGCTCATGGTAGATCCCATATAGTCTAAGTGTTAAACCTGGATGCTCTGATACCACCTATAACACACCCCTAACCCTAGAACCCAACCAAAGTTAAAAGGAGGTGGTAACTATGTTGACCCAACTCCCAAGTTACAATTATGGGAATGAGATCTTCTTCTTTTTTACTTTTTCCAACCTTCTCAAAACTTCAAATGTACAACGACACTGCATTTGTGTCTTCGAGATGATTCCAATGATATAAATTTCATCTCAATCCAACTTATGGATCAAAAGTTATGGTATTTTAAGATTGGCCATTTTAACCTTTGCCACATCACTTAACTTCCATGTGCAAGCCACATAGTGGCCCACATGGCAGGTGACATGTCTACACCCCACCGCGGACAGGCCCATGTGGGAGGTGACGTGTCTGCACCCCATCGAGGACAGGCCCATGTGGCACTTGACACAACTGCACTACAAGCGTGGATAGACCTACGTCGCAGGTGCGTATCCTAAGGAAAGTCAAGTTCGACCCCTTCCACTCTACAATGCATATTTTCTTCCATACAGGGCCCAACCCCCAACCTAATCGACCACCCTACACCCCTGACCTCCAACCAGTGGGCCACAGACTGGTAGGTCGGGGTGAATCCCCCCGAAGGTCTGGCCCTTTTGGACGACCTCTAACCTAGCTGACCAACTAACTAAAATTTTCAATTTAACTTTTTTTTAATTGATTCCAAGGCTTGAAATTCTCCACGATTTTTCCAAGTTTTCAAGCACTACTTACAACACCTTATGGCCAATAAATCCAAAAGATTCATGAGCAAACTTGGCAACAAATCATCATAAGAATGATACCAAATCAATGACACTTTTAAATTCATTTATTCCCAAAATTTATAGAGAGATGGAACAAATAATTAACAGAGAAGAAAGCCTACTCTCTTTGGCTCAACATCCCTCTCATCTGAGTAATTAGATAATTTAAGATTCAACATCAACAATTTACAAGGGATTATAAATCATTTCAACTAAATTATTATAAATCAATAATTCCAACTTGCAATCAAAACATATTATAAATCATTCCACAATATCTCTTAACACTACTGAACAATCACTTCAACTAGTGCAACTCAACACCATCGTAGTGAAATAATATATGCATCATGGATGTTAGTGTAGGACCATTCATCTCATGAAATCATTCATTCATATCCTCATGTGGATTGTAATCAACAATATATACACAAAATCATGCACAGCGTTGGTAAGGGATTTCAAGATAAACAAGAAGGATGCCATTCTAATTATGAAAGGATCTTCATGTTGATTACTATAAAAGGTAAACAAAACACACACATTATTGAAATACAATCTTGGTTGAGCATCAAAAATGAATCAAATCCTCAATTCATAAACTCATCACTTTGTCCTGACACCTTTTAAACAATATCAACAACGTACCAGTGAGCTCAAAAAAGTAATACAATTTAAACTAAACCTCATGCCATGATATCATCAGTTCAAATTAGAAATGTAAACACACAGTCATTATCATTGGAAAACATGAGAACACTTATCTTGAAAGCTAATGGGAAACTAAGTTTGGGGCAATGAATCTCCACCCAACAATAGACACATGCATCCAAATTCTCACTTGTAGTTGTCACCCCCGATACAAATTTTAGAGGTTGGGGGATCTCTTTATTCGGGGATTAAACTCAATGCTAATCAAATTAGAGACTCTATATGTTCTTCCACCTTCACCCACCAACTAAATTTCAATAAACTAAGTGGATAGGGATTTTATAGATCAATTGTCCCCACCCTTCAAAATTCAACATTGTGGTTCCACCCAACTTAGGGATTCCAAAACCCACAATAAAAACAAGCTATAGGAAGGAAGCCTGCATAAATCCTCCATGAATTCTCCAGGACTAATTCCTCCACCGCATCCCTCAAAGGTTTCTGAGAAACACCATCTCCACCCTACAATTTCTAATGGGTAATCAAGAGGAAATTAATTCATCACCTAGAAATGATGTCTTCCATCTCCCTTGCCAATTGAAACATATTTCCTTTGTTGTCTAGAATTATTCTTGGCCTTTTCGATTTTGTCTCAGTCCTCCTACTGCATTTCTCCTTTCCATATTTATCCTCCTTTCTTTGTGTTCTTCTCCCTTGTTGTTCAAATGTCCTCCTCCTACAGTTCGAATCATCTCTTGCCTTTCATGTTGCGATGTCCATGGCTGTTTAAATTCCCTTTGGTGCTCCCTTTCCTCGAACAATTCGACTTTTCATTTTCCTCTCTGTTGCATTATCCCAATAGTTTGAACTGATTTCTCTCTCTTGCATCCTCCTAACAGTAACTCCTACCAACAAAATATTTTCAGCCAATGTAATATGTGCCACCTGCCTCCATGTTACCCAGGTTGTTAAATGTTGTTTTGTTTGTTGGAGTGGGTGGCCAACACATTTTACTAGCTAGCAACCTACCCAGTATTCATTTTAAATTTTCTTGCCCATGTTTTCTTATCCACTATTGTAAAATCACAACTTGACAAGAAAATACAATTTTTATTTCCCTTTTTGCATAACCATCAGTTGCTAAGTATCGACTCCCATTTTTTTTGTAAGGAAACTTTAAGATATACTAACAAGTAACCTCCCCAGACTCTGGAATTTGTGTCCCATTACTCAGCCCGTTTATTTTTCTCAAAATATTTACATTGCACACTTGAGTGTAAATTAATTGGGTTTGTCACATCCACCAAATACTAGATCGACGCAGTTCAAATAATCAACTTTTAAATACATTTAACAACGTTATTTCATAATTGTAAATAATCATTCAAAAATGATATTCATATAATTAAACATGTGTAAGTGGAAATCCTTAGGGGGAAACCATTGTCTAAAGTCTATCTATATTCATTCAGTTTTGAAGAATTAAATTAGTGCAATCAAGATCTTGGCCTTCATATCATGTTCTCATTAAACTAAAATTCGTTGTGTTGTCAGAGCAGCTCAATATTCTCTCATTTCTTTGCACTTGGAGCATACCCTTATTTCTCAACCACTCTCTTATTTAAAGTAAGGTTCAACGAAATTGTCTATCCACTCATCCTTTTCTCTCCATAACAATTTGTCGACCCCATACTTCCTATTGGTTCCACTAACAAGTTCATCTCTTAGCATTTCTCCACATCAATTGTTCTTTGGTGTCCATTATTTTTCCATGCTTCCTACTTGTCTAAGAGCATGGATCCTTTCCTTGATTCCCTGGAAGATTATAATCTATTGTACTTTTCTTTTCATAAAGTTGAAACTTGGGTTTACAACTCTTTACATTTGCAATGGTCAACACATCTCATATTTTGTTGCATGCATAATGTCATCTCTCAATTCCTCAACACTTCCCTAGTCCATATACCACATAGCTAAGAAATCATCCACGAACCGATTACATGGTGGTCTCATGTTTTCATATTGGGTATCATCAAGTGTAGTCTGCATAGAATACATCAAATGAATTCAAGCATGTAAAAAGAAACTCATGGAGCTAAATGAATCGATCAACTTCATTAAAAATAATACTTTGAGTGTTTATTGACATAAAGAACATACAAAGACAGTATGCCAAGCTTCTCTGATAAACAACCTCTCCAATGAAGATGACGATGAGACCCAAGAATATTTAAAGCTTGACTTCATCCCAATGATTGCAAATGACCTTTGACCTAACATTGATTATGTCTTCGGTGTTAAAGTAACCATTTTGATATATTCTTACATATATTGCATTGGGTTGTGCATGTGATTACATGAGTCGAGTTTAGGTTGGTATCTTGATCCTAATCTTCAAAAGTTTCACATGTTGGTGGAAGTGACTTGTAGTACGGAGTGAGAAATGGCTTATGTGGTGGATTATCATAATTCGGTTCCTTTTTCATGGTGACATCTTGGTTTATGGAACCTAAAGGTTTATAATTTTAATTGATACTTCAAATAATGATTGTAAAATGTTCTTTAATTTTATTATGGATAATATTATTATTTTGTGTAAAGTTCGACATTTTATTATCAAAATTGAGCATTACAAGTGATATTTCTTTGTGCTACTTGCCTGCCCGGTAGGAAACCAAGCCAATAACACAGATTGAGAAGCTTAAGATTACGTGTGTTGTGCTTAAGCAGTTCAACAGATAAAAAAAAAGCAATTCCGAAGTCCACAAGGAGTTCCAAGCGATTGTAGATGCAAACGCTTTGTTCTATAGAGTTATGCCAACTGAAAAAGAAAACTCCCAGAAATAGTTAAAAATTGAATTATCACTGCATAATGACTTAGATATTCCACAAATTGAGCCACATACGCTGAGCCACGCAAGTGGCAACTTCGACGGACCACAAGCTACAAAGAGCCTTGAGCCTCGAATTGCAAACAATTGTGAGCTGGAATTCATGAACCAACAATCAACAACCGGAACCTTGAGGGTCCATGTCTGACGCAACAACAGTTGAGCCTTGTCAAGAGGCTCCTCTGATAGACCACGAGAACCTGTAGCCCATGAGCTACAAACTGCATGTGCTTTCCAATCATAGCTCATTAGCCAGTGCTCATTAGTCTGAGTCTTCCACCACCTCCCTATACCCACAACCATTGAGATGTCCATTGCTAGCAAGGAAGAAACGAGAGTCCAAATAAGAGGAACAAACCGCTAGAGGGGCATCTTGAACTGTAGTTGGGGCCAAGTGGCACTGAGAAACCATGTTGACAAGCCTTTATATATTGCAATCCACGACCTTCCAATTCCAGTGATACCCACTACCATTGATATGGAGTCTATTTGAGAACTGAAAGAGAGTAACCATTGATAACCCACGAAAGAGAAAATACTAGCTTGAAGCCTAATCAAAGAAGCCTGCGAACGGAGAGAAAGCAGAGGACTCGACGGGAGAGGAAAATCATTAACGTGAGTCTTGTAAGCCATTGGAATCCCCTGAGAAACCATGCATAGACAGGGAACTGAAGAGCGCCAATCGAGAAACGAATGGAGATACATGTTTTCCATCTCTGAGAAAACCAATAAAGACCAAAGGTCAAGCCAATTAGAGAATGTGCAACAATTAAGTGAAATGTTGGTATGGCGACCACGAGTGGGCATTGTCGATGGCATAGAGAGAATTGTAGCGTTGTTCACAAAAATCAAAGAGGCGCCTAAAGGAGGATACCCATGAGCCATGATGTGCCTTCCTGTCATGACCAAGGTGAGCATGTCCAGACAATAATTAAGGGAAATCATGAGCATGTGAGCCAAGAAGGGGGCGTTGTACGACAACCAAAGGCGCATGAAAGCTTATTGCATGAGAATTTAACCAAGTGTGATACAACGCAAAGGGAAATGAATGTTGCTCTAAGTAACTTCTTATTCTAGATGCCCCATTCATAATAACAACAAGTGAAAAGATATAATAAATCATATTATTAATCATTCATATATATTATATAATCTCATTTATTGACTTTGGTTTAAAAGCAACATTTATATTTTCATAATACAAAACAATATAAAATATACTACTCATTAACATATATATAACATAAAAAAAATTATGTTTAAACAAAACTTTTACTTTACACTATAGTAAAATAATAAAATTATATATATATATATATATATATATATATATATATATATATATATATATATTCACATTAAAGAAATATAATATATCTTGAATGTTAAACCCATGCTTCATCTCATAATGTATTTGAAAGAACAACAAATATTTATGACGAATATATTATTTATGTGGAAAGTTCTCACTATTAAAGTTTCAAAGTATTATATCTTTGAGAGGGTTGTGCCTTTTGTGTTAAAAAATTATATTATATGTTTAAGGGATTTAGATATAATAAATAAAATATTTAAAATAAATAAATTTGTGGAATTCATATATGTTTAAGATAAATGAGGTAATTTTATATATATACGTGTGTGTATTTATATATTTGTGATAACATAATAATGATAAAAATATTAAATTATAATAAATTGGTCACTTGTTATATTAAAATAAATTGATTATTTTTTATTTTAATAAATCGATGGTTTTTTAACAAAAGTGCATCATTGCATCATTTTAACATGGCTTAAGCTTCTTCAACAGTAAATGAACATACTTTGACGGAAAGAACTTATTATGAACTGTGGGATTAGTTAGACACTTAATTAACATTCGTATGATGGTTTATTTTGACATAGCCAACACCTATGTGGGTGAAACCATGCGACTACCTTGTTCACTAGTTTTTTGAACTGAGTTGGCCAACTTATGTATTAAATCTATCATGGAGTTAAGTATGGAGAGACTCTTTATCATCTTACATGGATTCTCAGCGCACGAAACAAGCTAGTGGTAGAGATCCTTATTTATTACTTGGCATGAGTTTATTACATTGAAGGTGATGGCATATGGGTCATCTTATACATATGGTATGTTGATTCGAATTATGGGTCCACCAATTACTACAGTCACTTCATATCCATTGAGCCATGGGTATCAAGAAGAATAATTGTTTGACTGTAAAGATGGAGTCACTTAAACATTCAAGTATAAAGCTGCTAATTTCTATGGTTCTAAGATGGAGGCATGGTATCGTGTACACTCTTTTCAGCGAAGGGGGGGGTGTGTTGGGAATAGTGTGTATTATTTCTTGGGGGGTTGGGGGTATAGTGTGTGAAAATATCACGTTATTGGGCAACCACTTCTATCATGGATGGAGTGTTTTATTATTATTATTATGTAGAGGTATGTTTTTCCCCATGCAAGCTAAAGTTGCATTCTTAATTATTGATGGAGCTTCATCTTGGAAACTTGTACACTTCAAACACTTTCTAAAACAAAGAAAATATCATTCTTTTTTATTGTAATGGGTTCACCTAGAGACTATTTAAATAGCAATGTCCTCACTTCTTTTGCATGGTTTGATTTGAGAGACTTCTCTCCCTTAAAGTTTGAAGACAAATCTTTTAATTGTGCTTGGAGAACCAACAATTTATTGTGGGTGAGGATGTTTGCATATATTTTTATTGTTTTTTACTTTGCTGTTAATAGTTTTTCGAAGATGGTTTTGGATAATTGTAATATCCTTGAGTGCTGAATTTTGTAGCTATGTTCGATTTTCATAATGTTCATTCGTACTTGTAATAATAAAATATAAATAAATTTGTGACAAAATAAAATTACTTGAAGTGTGTTTTTCATGCTTGCAAGAAAAGAAAAATATTTATTGATTTTATATATTCAAAAGAAAAGTTTACAATGCATGTTCTCCGGGACCTTATCAAAAGCGGGAAAATGAAAATTTGAAATTGTATTCTAGACACTACAAGATGCCCAAGTCGGTCTCCCAGTGACGAAGTCGGCCCTACCCCAAGAGGCACCTAGTCAACCCCTTCTAGTGTATATATAGAGACCACTTGATCTCCACTCCCAAGTCAATTCACATCTTATCATCAAGTATATTTCTGATTTAGCATAGCGAAGGAGACAAGGGAGAAGAAGGTAGAATTGAAGGAAAAAGAAGTTGAGTTCAAGAAGAAATCCTTGCACGTGTGGAAGTTGTGGGTCTGAGCTTCTATGGTAATGTCTGACTGCAAGTCCAAAATTCTGAGGTGAAGAGGAGGCCGAAATTCAGCCCTAGTGCAAACCTTGTACTAGTCTATGGAGAAGTTGCTTGAGGTGATTTTGGTGAAGTTCGACTTGGCATGTTGAGGCATTCTCTGGTTGTCATCTCACTGGTCAGTTTGACTTTGATGTATCTTTTGTTGCATTGATTCTCTAAGGATAAGATTGGTTGGGTTTTCCAGGGTAAAATCGTGTTGTCTCTTTTTGCATTGTGATCACTATTGCTCAACTATCTTTGTGGTTGAATTTCTGAATGTGTTATTGCTTAACCATACATTGAAAGTGTTAAATAAATATCTACATCATGGGAAGTAATTATAAAGTTTCATAAATGACTGCTTGTATAATTTGCACTCAGCAAATCAACATCAAGTACTTGGTGTTTTCAACACATGCCCTCTTTGCCATATTTCTGCAATATAAGGCAGCAAGGAAAAGACACTTGGTTTCTACTTTCTAGTTATTGTGCATTTTTCCCATATTTATAACATCCTCCAATTTGAGCTTTTGTCATGACACCATTCACTCAATGGACTCATAACTAATTTTCAATGCTACCCTCCACTTTTATTTCTACAAAAAGATTTAATTTGTTTTGCTGAAAATTAATTTTCAGATCACCTTTCACTTCATTGCTTTTCCAACAATTCTAATTAGGAAACCCCCCCTTCAGTTGGAGGATACCCCTGCTCAGACTAACTAGGTCAATTATGTGGTTCGGAGGCTGATCCGTTACCAAGCCGGCTGAGTTGGTCATCGACTCGGCCGGTTCAGTAACGGACTAGCCGAACCTGACTTAAACAGGCCGGTCTCTATGGCAGGCTAGGCAGACTTGAAATCAATTTTTTTTGTTTAAACTATTTCCTAGCCCCTCTACCCCTCTCCCACGCCTATAAAGGTGACGCAACCATCACCGCTCCCCACCCCCCACAAACATATTTCCTTATAGCTATCTCATTGCATTTGTGAGTAGTTAGAGTTGGTTTTTGGAACAACATTGAGGAGGTTCTTGGGCGATCTTTGGAGCAGCACTAAGGAATTGGTTTTTGGAGCAGTGTTTGCCATTGAGTTGGTTTTTGGAGCAGCATTGGTTGTATTTTTGTTCTGATCTCTATATAGTACATGTATTGGACAATGCATTGGGTGCATGCCATTTTGAGATAATAGATATATTCACGAGCAAACTTTGATCAGGTGTTGTCTTCTCTCTGTTATTCTAATGCTTTAAGTTTGGAAACATGAATGAAGATCTTTAAAAATATGATTTTTCATTAAAAAATAAATATTTGATGTACTTTTTACAAAGACCGAGTCATTGGAATCAACTAGTCCGAGTCGATACCGAGTCAGAGTCCGAGTTAGAGTTGACCCTCGGCCGGTTCCAAGTCCGAGTCTGAGTTTTAAAACATTCGGTTGACCGTCCTCACATTTCATTCACTGAGTTATGGCAATATGTTCTAGTCGGTTCCTTGATATTGTCTTTTCAGTGAGGGGATTGTGGTCCCATAAACTATTTTTAATCTCGTGGACATTAAAATATCATTCATTCATATGGAGCGTGCAGATTTCAATAATTACTGCTTACCACCCATCCCAAAAGGGGCTGGCTTACTTCAGGAACTGTCACCTTATGGAAATACTATTCCTAAAGCAGAGATATCGAGTCCAGGCGAGTACATTACCTTCAAGCTCTACATGGACTTTCAGTTGAACTACTTATGTTAAAAACGTCTTTCAGAAGCATGCAGATCTCGGGAACAAACTCCAGCTTGAATCAAACCAAAAGGACGTGAGAGAGAAATGTCATTCGAGTAAACTAAATGTCCTATTTTGGACTACAGCACGGCTTGTTACAGAATACTGGAACTCTTGTAGTAATGAAAACGTTTAACTCAACTACATAGGATGGCTAAAATAAAACAATACATCCCTGCAACAGATATTGTTTACTGCAGAAAAAACTATATATGGGAATTAGAATAGCTCAGAAACACGTGAACTAGGACTTCGCCACCGTGTGACACAAAAATACCCTGAACAAGGAAAAGGTTTAATCAAGTCGGATTGCAACCAAGAGGTAAACAAGGATCGCCGTGACATATAATCTACAAGCTTTAAGCATACTTTCTTATATGACCATACTCAGATGTTAATGTTATCATAATTTCAGATTTCAGAATAAAGAATGACAGAAAAATGATAGCAGTCAATGTATTTTCTTTTTGAAAACAACAATTAAACAAATGATACATAAAAAATATAGGTTAACTAATCAACTGCAGATTCTAATGAACATTTACCAAGGAATAAACACGAGGCACCCCATACAAGCATTTGACAATTAGAACTGGCAGCAAGGTGCATTCTATTTCAAGAGACATAAAAGTTTCTTATTGATACAACATTTAAAGAGACTCTCCAGCACTAAATTGCATTTGAAATTAAGATCCTTTAGAATGATGTTCAATTGCTTATACAGATACATTACAAAATGTGAGGGGACTCTCTCTCTCTCTCTCTCTCTCTCTATATATATATATAGAGAGAGAGAGATTATTTGAAAAAGAACCTGCAGATGCTGGTAGATCTTAATCAAAATTTTCAGGGTTAAAAACTCATGAGCAAGAACAGGAAATCTGTTTTGATACATGCATAGGATGTCTTGAATTACAACGTTGCAATGGTATGTAAACAGTATGACCATGCAGGAAATAAGTATATCTACATTAAATACAGCATCTTCCCTTTGCCAGTTTAGTAAATATACAAACAGTGCCTCAAGTTGTCAGATCTTCAGCCTGACCAAAATATTTACCTGCTATTGTTATAAGGATGTTTAGCATAGCAAGTTCTTCATCATCTCCCGTCTTGCCAGCCCTCAAACTTGAACATTTTCTTAGCAAAGCTCTTGCTGCAGCAGATGTCTCTGCATCTAATGGCTTATCCAAAACTGCACAAAGAGCAAACAGCCAAACTGCCCGATCCTTTGACAAAGAGCTTAATATTTCGAGCCACGTCACATGATATTTGAAAACTGTGGCCCGTGCAATTTCATCCAAACTCAACATGACTGGAAGCAGAGGGCTGGTCGCAGATCTGATCTGCCCTAGGGGATCCTCCCTAGGTTCTTTAACAACACAGTTAATTTTATCATTTGTTTTAAGTAATTTGTTTGCTTCGGTGAGTTCAAAATCCAAGTCTTCCAAAACATCATTTTCATGCTCCTCTTTTTCCTTTGCTAAGGGGCAGGATTCTTCATCACTTGATAGGCTACATATAGAGCCAAAACAAAACTTTTCCCATAGAACTTTATTTTTATAAGATGGCAACGACTTTAATTGATGGTCGTTTGACAGTTCAACACTTGAAAGGGCCTGAAAAGCAATATGCACAGTAAAACACTGCTTATCACCTGAAATAAACAATTAAAAGAATGAAGTAGCTATGCTTTTGTTTTTACAAGAGCCAAAAAACAAAGATGTTCAAGAAAACTTTTGTCATATAGAAGAGTAAGGAGATTTACCATTCTCAGGTCAGAAAAGTCTGCTAGAAATTCTCTCTCCCAGTCTTTTGAAGGCAGCAGATCTTTTGAGCAGACAGGAACAGATGGGATATTTGGCATATACGGAGTCTGTTGCTTATTCAACTTCGTTCGGTCCAAATTTGCAACTCTCACTTTTGGGAACTGGGAAGCTTCCCACCTGCATTAGAGCATTTCAAATGCAACTTCGTATGAGCCAAAAATGTTCCCAAGTCACCATATTTATCAAAGAACTTGGAAATAAGAGATCCACATTGCATTGCAACAAAACTCTTGTAGTAATGGAGTGCAGTAACACACGGATGAGCATTGCACATGATGGTCTTTCAACAATTTGCATTTGCCAAATGGTGAGCTCATCAATGCAACCAAACCACACTCCCTAACAAAAAATCATGCCCTGTATCCGTCCAGTTGGGACCATTAAGATCAGATAAGATATTGTTATATCATAACTATTGTTGCCCTGCAATCAAAATTTGTAATTTAATAACATCCAAAACTAGAATTTATTTTAGCTATTTCCAGCTAGATGACCTCTTAATGCAACTTAATGTACAGTGACTTCCAATAATAATTTCCCAGAAATTTGTGCACGTCCATGGAAGTATGAAACACCAAAATAAAGAAACTATTAAGTTACAATTTGTAGATATGATTCAAGTCATAAATTCGTGGAGAACTTGCAAAAGTAAGTGTTTCTAGCAACTTCTGCCAAAAAACATGCAATTCCATCAAATTTCGTAAAAGGGGCATTTGTAAAAAGTTTTCAAGGTCAAAAATGTGCTTGTACCATTTTTGCCAGCAGAAACATGAAATACCTTACAGGAATTTTATTCTTGCTATACAGCACTACACACACTTAACTTAAACAAAGAAAATCAAATATAATTACATTCTCAGATGACAGAAACACCAGTGCATAGCCCTATCTGAAATTTATATGCAAATTTGTAGCAGAAAAATAACATTCTGCGATATTTGCACAGAAGAAGTAGTTTATTATCCAGAAAGAATGAACAAGAGAAACAAGATTTTGAAATGATAATGTTGAACAGCTCTTGATCCAAAATTCTTTTCACTTTATTCTTAGTTATTGGAAACACCCAATGAGCCTAGAAATGCCATTTGCCGAATCAGAAGCAGATTTGGCTGGGATGCACCTTCAAAACACCAGCAAAAAGTTTTGGAGACATTTTGAAACAGCATTTCATTTTTCAGAAACCCCAAAACACGCATTTCGGCTACCTCCTGAAATGTTTCACAATCTTTAGAAAATGTTTCAGGTGCGAACCACAGCATTTCAGGCCAAAAACTCAAAAAAAGGCCCAAAAACACCTAATCTTAATTCTTGTCATTAGATTTAACTTTCAATCTCAATTATTAATTAATATTTACTTGACTTGTATAGGGGGTTTTGTCTACTCACTTCCTCACACTGAAATGCTGAAAGCTGAAAGCACCCTGAATTCTACTTGCAATGTGTGAGGGCTAGTGGGGCTCAAAAACATACTGAAATGAGGGTCAAACTTTAAATTTGAATGTTAATTTAATAATGAAAGTGTGTGTATATATATATACACACACTTTCATTATTAAATTAACATTCAAATTTAAAGTTTGACCCTCATTTCAGTATGTTTTTGAGCCCCACTAGCCCTCACACATTGCAAGTAGAATTCAGGGTGCTTTCAGCTTTCAGCATTTCAGTGTGAGGAAGTGAGTAGACAAAACCCCCTATACCCCATGAGCCACATAAATGTGCAAGCACTGGTGACACACACATACAATATCCATATCCATTCCTGTATCCTTATCAATGCAACTTAGTTTATTATTCTTGACAACGTGTCCTGTAACTCAAAGAAGGTACGACAGTCGAAGGGTTGGTATGAGAAAAACTGAACAAAGAACACTTCCATTGAGCAACTCAATCTGACAGTGCAACTCCACCCTCTTGTGGCCCCTCTGAGTCCCTTACAACTAAGCACCTCATTCCATCACAACACCTTAGATCTGAAGGAACTCAACCTTGAGCACGCATGGCTGGGACCCAACTCCACATTCTTCCTCTGTTTCCAAACACCCAAAGACCGAGATAGATCCCTCTAGGCTAAAAGAAGGTTGTCTTTGTTGATTTTTTTGTAGCATCAGAAAGTGCTCTAAGTCTCAAATTTGGTGGTAAATTCAAAATATGTGCAGGTCGGCCTTAAGGTTTTGTACCCCAGCAGTTGTGTCACACACCCTCACTGATGGATATAAATTGGTCAACGTTGGAGGACATTTTCACTCATCTCATCCTCACACATTTCTCCAGTGTTCCACGAGGTCGCGACTCCCAGGGTCGGGTGCACGCACCCCTCGCACCCGGGACGGGGAGTCTCATGGGGGTGCGTTTCCCCACGCACCCTTTTTGGGGAGTCTTGGGGAGTCGCAGGGGGGTGCGTTTCCCCAGTGTGGAAGTCGCAACTCCCCAAAAAATGAGCTTCTGGGCGTCCCCCCCTAAAAAATGAGCCTCTGGGCGTCGGATACACCCGCGGGTTCAAAAAAGCGTTGTTTTTTTATTATAAAGGGAGGCTTTTGCTCATTGTTTTTCACCAATTGAGGAGGATTTTTCAGGAGAGGGCATCAAGCCTATGGCCCTAGTATTTATATATGATTCATGGTAATGTTAAATTCTTAAAGTAAAAGTGACATTCTCCTTAATTTTCATTTTCATCCTTTTACTTAAATTTTTAACATTACCATGAAATGACTCAGGATGTTTGAGAGTGATTCCGACCTCATTGGATTTCATATGGAGAAAGTAGAATTTTAGATCTCATTCAAAATCCAGCAGACTTGTCAGTTTTTCAGGATTTCAGAATTGGGCTATTGCAATGTTTCCATCGAATTTTGTCATGTATTAGGGTATGGAACTCGTATTTAATCAAGAGCACCAATCCACTTGGCAGTGTTCTTATGTAACACATTTTGATTTTGATGACTTAATGAAAAAACTACAGTATCTTACTATCTTCAATCTTGTCTTTCTGAGTAAATTTAACGATTGTATCATGTATGGTGTATCAATGTATCATTGTAATTTGTATTATAGTATCAATGATGATGTATGACTCATGAGTATCTAATATCTATGTTTGAATCAATGAATTTTGTATGAATTTGTGCAAAAAATATCTAATTTTTAATATATATATATATATAACGTAACGTATCCCAGAAGTATCCTGTTCCGGGGTCACCGTACCCGTATCCGATACTTCGAATCCCGATATCCCCGTATCCTCGTATCAGGTGACTTAGATTTTTACTTTTCAGTTGTTGACCTCACACTGATTCCTAACTCTTGACTCTTAACTATTTTTGAGTTTGAAACTTTGAGTTATATAAATTTACTATTTACTATTTAGTGTTCAAAGTTCAAACTTAGTATCTACTATCTACTTCTAGTATGTTTTGCTTTCAATTTCGATTCTAGAATGATGAATGATGAAATTAATTTTTAAATCAATGTACATTGTAGATTGTAGAATGATGAATGATGAATGATGAATGATATGGAATCATGGATCAATGTATTTGAAGATTTCATTATTGAATTTATTTATTGAATGATCAATGATTATGGATGAATATTAGAATAATGAGTATGTCATATGAATGATGTATGTATCAAAATGAAAGATGAGGATGGATCAATGTATGTCATTATTCAATTCAATTATGAATTTAAATTTTATCATGTGTAGATCAAATTTCAATTTTCAATGTATTTACTATTGGTATTAATATATATATATATATATATATACCCCGATGACTCCCCGCACCCCCAAAATTTCCCTAAAATTTCAGGGTACTCCCACACGTCCCCCCTGTGCGTCTCCCCGCACCGAAGTCTTGGTGGAACATTGCATTTCTCTCTCCTCATCTGATTGGTTCGATGACCTTGGAGGCTCTTCTCTCCACACATGGGAAAATTTCAGCAGTTGCACTTTTCTGTTTTCGGTCTAGGGTTTCTGCAGCAACTTTGACCAGTGTGGACTTTGGTCAACGCAAGGTCAAACGGACCTAAAACTCTCCCAAAAGTTCGATTTTCCAAATCCGCATTTTTTGGCACTATTCCCGAGGTTAGAAGTTGAATTTGACTTTTCTGTGTTGACCTAGCTGCTGCTGCTATTTGCGTTGACCGTTGACTGACAGGGTTGACTTTTGGGTTGACTGTTTTGGCTGTCCTAGAGGGTTGTGTGACATTGTTGGTTGGCTGACCATATTGAGACTTTGTTGGTTGAAGCATCCTGCTAATCGCCATAACGCACCAACACACTTATCTATTTCTGGCTTGTCTTTTGTCGATCTACTAGTATGTTCTTTTAGCATTTTACTTTATTGTTTATGTGATTGCTGACTAATATTGGGATAAAAAGTAGAGTTGCATCAAGCATAGAACATCTACAAAAATTTACATGGTATCATAGTTGACGTGAAGACAAAGCCCTAGTTTGTAGCAATCACCGAAGAAGAAGATGGGTTCCTCAAACTACAAAGGCTTTAAGGCTGATGACAAATTGACTGGGAAGGATGATTTCCATGCTTGGAAGATGACATTGAATCTTAATTTGGAAGAACAAGATGTCATGGACTATGTACAGGGTAAAATTCAAGAGCCTCCATCCACTGCAACTGCTGCTGCCAAAACAAAGTACAAGAAGGGAGAAATCAAAGCAAAGCTGATGATCAAGGACTCAATTCATAAGAGTCTGATTGCCTACATCTCTAAGCTGAGCACATCCAAGGAGATGTATGATAAGTTGGTCAACATGTTCAAGGCCAACAATGTGAATTAAGTCCTATTCTTCAAGAATCAATTGAAGAATCTGAAGAAAGGCAGGGATGAGTCTGTTCAATCATACTTTCTGAAGCTGACTGAGATCAGGAATAATTTGTTGGCTATTGGGGAGACAATAATTGATCGAGAGATGGTTCTCACCGCACTTGGAGGTCTCTCATCTGAATGGCATGTGTTCAACACTACCATTCTCAATAACAATGTCATACCTGACTTTGACGAAGTAATATCGAGATGCGTACAAGAAGAGACAAGGATGAAGGAATATGAAAATGAAGGAAAAGTTGCCTTCGCTGCTCATTCTAGGAAGAAGAACTTTGGTGGTCCAAGGAACAAAGGAAGAGCAGGGGCCCAAGGAAAGAAGGGCAAGTGTTACACTTGTCACAAGCCAGGTCATTATGCTAGAGAATGCCCTTTCAAGAAGGATTCTCCTGATGATGATGACAACAACAACAACCGGAGGAATGGCAATTAAAGGAACAATAGATTCAAGGGAAAGAGTAAGGCTCCCTCCGATGAAAATGGTCAACCTTTCAAAAGGTCGAGAAATTCCAGGTATGAGGAATCAAATGTTGTTGATAAAAGAAATGAATTCATTCTTGTATCTGCCCTCTCTACTGCATCTCCACCCGACACTATGGATGTTTGGTTGATAGTTAGTGGTGCCTCAAGGCACATCACCGAGTTCAAGGAAGCACTTTCTGATATGGTTGAGAAGGATACTAATTTGGAAATTATCCTTGGAAATAATGCCACATATCCCTTGAAAGGGACAGGGACTGTGACCCTCCACTTGTCTCAAGGTCAAGTCCTCTGCTTGCAGGATGTACTCTATGTACCTGACTTGAAAAAGAACCTTGTGTCTATATCGGTCATGGAAGACAAAGGTTTCAATGTGGCATTCATTGATGGGAAGGTGCATATCTAGAAGAAGAGTTTCAAGGAAGCAATCATGATTGGGGTTAGAGTTGATACACTCTACCAGGTTGGAGGAAGTCCTCTGGGAGCGATGACGTGTGATACTATCCGACCGACTGAACTATGGCATCGGAGGTTTGGACACCTTCACTACAAGGCCCTTCCCGAAGCAAGGAAGGTGGTAACGGGGATGCCCAAGTTTTCAAATAATCATGAAGGTATATGTCAAGGTTGTGCCGAAGGAAAGCATACAAGGGGACCTTTTCCCTCAAGTGTCACAAAGACATCTAATGTCTTGCAATTGATACATTCTGATCTATCTGGGATGCTGCCCGTGACATCCTTGGGAGGATGTTCTTATTATATGACATTCATAGATGACTTCTCTCACAAAACCTGGATATACTTCTTGAAGAAGAAGGATGAGGCTTTCATGTGGTTTTGTACCTTCAAAGCCTTGGTGTAAAATCTGACAAGGAAGAAGACCAAGATATTGAGAACCGATAATGGCACTGAATATGAGACGAATGAGTTCAAGAACTTTTGCAGAGAAGCTGGCATCAAGAGGGAGACCATAACTGTCTATACTCCTGAGCAGAATGGCGTTGCTGAACGAAAGAACAGGACCATTGTGGAAGCTGCCCGTGCCATGCTATGTGACCAGGGTCTACCTAAGTTTCTGTGGGGAGAAGCTGCGAACACTGTTGTGTACATACAAAACCGATGCCTGCATTCTGCTCTAGACTCCAAAACTCCTGAAGAGGTTTTCACTAGTAAGAAACCTGACATCTCACATTTTAGAGTTTTTGGATGTCCTATTTATTTTCATGTGCCGAAAGAGAAGAGGAGCAAGCTGGATGCTTCTGGGAAGAAGTGAATGTTTGTGGGCTACAACGAAATTCCAAAGGCCTATAGAGTCTATGTGCCTGGTCAAAGGGAAGTGGAGATATGCCACAATGTCACCTTTGACGAAGATGCTTCCCTGACGAAAGTAGTCAATCTTCTGAGATCTGAGGAAGATCATGAAGCAAGGCCTGGAAATCAAGAAGAACCGGAGGATGAGACGATGACCGATGCTGAAGGACCAATGGACCCGATTGATCCACCCCCTTCGATGAGGAAGATACCATCGTGGCTCAGGGACACTCTCGAGGATGCCAAGGGACATATGGCCCCAAGAGGGACATTCCGTGAAAACAAGAAGCCGAATAGATACCAAGGGTATCTAGCAGCCATGAGTACTATTGTACAATCTGAGCCTGGATCTTTTGAGGAAGTTGTAAAGCATCGAGTCTGGAAGGATGCTATGCACGAAGAGTATGAGTCCATAATGAAGAATGATGTTTGGGATGTGGTTCCAACACTGGAGGACAAAGCAGTTGTCGCCTCGAAATGGCTCTACAAGATCAAGCATGGATTTGATGGAAGTGTTGAAAGGTTCAAGGCAAGACTTGTTGCCCGTGGCTTCTCTCAAAAGGAAGGCGTAGACTATGATGACATATTTGCACCTGTGGCCCGATATACCACCATCTGATCTATCATAGCCTTTGTTGCTACGCAAGGATGGAGTCTTCATCAAATGGAGATGAAGACCGCATTTCTGGATGGTGCGATAAAGGAAGAGGTGTATGTGGAGCAACCTCTGGGGTTCGAAGTCCAGGATCGGGACACCCATGTCTGCAAGTTGAAGAAATCCCTCTATGGCTTGAAGCAAGCACCCAGAGCTTGGTACGAGAGGATAGATAGCTACCTGATGAAGTTGGGTTTCACTCGTAGTAATGTTGATCCGAACCTTTACTTCATGGTTGATAGAGAGAAGCCTCTCATTCTGGTGTTATATGTGGACAACCTCTTCCTAACAAGTGCTAACCCTCTCATTCATCAGTGCAAGAGGGAGTTCACAGCTGAGTTAGAGATGAAGGACCTAGGACTGATGCATTACTTCCTAGGCCTGGAGGTCTGGCAGAGCCATGGCGAGATTTTCCTTTCTCAAGGAAAATACATTCTGAAGCTTCTGGAAATATATGGTATGGTGGACTGTAAGTCCGTGTCGACACCGATGGAGCTCAACTTTAAGAAGTTGAGTGGCAACGCTGCTGGGCCCGTGTTAGCAAATCCTACTGAGTATCGTCAACTCGTAGGGGCCCTGATGTTCTTAGTGAACACCCATTCGGACGTATGTTTTGCAGTGAACACTTCGAGTCAACATATGGTTGAGCCTCATCACATTCACTAGGTTAGTACCAAGAATCTATTGAGATATCTTCGGGGCACGATAAACCATGGGCTGAGACACACTGTCAGGAGCATGACACTCCATGGATATACTGATGCCGATTGGGCTGGCAGTGTGGTGGATCGTAAGAGCACATCGGGACGCTGCTTCACACTTGGTTCTGCTTCAATATCATGGATGAGTAGGAAGCAGAAGTCGGTGGCTTTGAGCACCGCGGAGGCCGAATACATTGCAGCGAGTATGGCCTGTTGTGAAGCAGTTTGGTTACGAAAGCTCTTTAGTGAGTTGTTCGGGCATGTGCTAGATACCACCCTGATACTCTGTGATAACCAAAGTGGGATTCGATTGTCCGAGAATCCCGTGTTCCACGATTGATCCAAGCATATTGATATCAGGTACGACTATATCCGAGATATGGTACAGCGAGGCGTTGTAAGGCTCGATCATATAGGAACTGATGAGCAGGCCGCAGATATTCTCACAAAGCCCCTGGGGAAGGTCAAGTTCCTAACCTTCCATGAGAGTCTTGGTATCGTGGAACGACCCTATGCTGAGGGTCCTGTTGGATGATGAGCTCTGGGAGCTTTGGGGGCTTTGGGAATAGCTTCTCGAAGCTATAAGCAACCACAGGGCTAGACTTGCCGAACCTTGTTGGTGTGCTTCTGCCCCACCGTTGTGATGATTGAGTTGGTTCACCTCTCATTATCTGTGCCCCGTATGCATCCTACCCATTGAGTTCAGGGCTCATGGGAAGTACTTCTCATTTGGCCAGTGAGGTGGGAAAAGTTAGAGCCTAGTAGCCAAGACTGATGGACGCATCAGAGATTTTCGTACTCTCTATCTAGGATGGCACGGTCCAACCACTTGATCTAAGATCCATCAAGTATAGTGAGGTTTCAAACCTCCAACTGACTTTGCGTCAGGTAAACCAACTTTGGGTTAGTATGAGACTCTTTGTGAGTCCTATAGAGTTTTTGGACCTCTGGGCTGAATCTGTCAACCAGGAATGATGTCTTTGTGACTGACCCACTTCTGTTCTAAAATAAAGAAGCCAGCAAAGCAAGTTACGATGGGATGACGCACGATGTTTGGATTGCACAGGTGGATGGAATTCTCCCTAGTTGAGAGGGAGTGTTAATTTTGGACAACTAGGTCCAAACTCCATGTTATGATGCTCAAATGAAGATGTCAATATTTTTATTGGACTCCTCTTTCGGAGAGGTACAAGATCGATCTAAAGATAATCTTAATCCGATGAGCAGAACATTTATTTTGAATTTATTCAAAATATGTGCAGGTCAGTCTTAAGGTTTTGTACCCCAGCAGTTGTGTCACACACCCTCACTGATGGATATAAATTGGTCAACGTTGGAGGACATTTTCACTCATCTCATCCTCACACATTTCTCTCTCCTCATCTGATTGGTTTGATGACCTTGGAGGCTCTTCTCTCCACACGTGGGAAAATTTCAGCAGCTGCACTTTTCTGTTTTCGGTCTAGGGTTTCCGCAGCAACTTTGACCAGCGTTGACTTTGGTCAACGCAAGGTCAAACGAACCTGAAACTCTCCCAAAAGTTCGATTTTCCAAATCCGCATTTTTTGGCACTATTCTCGAGGCTAGACATTGAATTTGACTTTTCTGTGTTGACCTAGCTGTTGCTGATGTTTGCGTTGACTGTTGACTGACAGCGTTGACTTTTGTGTTTACCGTTTTGGTTGTCCTAGAGGGTTGTGTGACATTGCCGGTTGGCTGACCATATTGAGACTTTGCTAGTTGAAGCATCCTCCTGATCACTATAACGCACCAACACACATATATTTATGGCTTGTCTTTTGTCGATCTATTGGTATGTTCTATCAGCATTTTACTTTATTGTTTAAGTGATTGTTGACTGATATTGGGATAAAAAGTAAAGTTTCATCAAGCATAGAACATCTACAAAAATTTACAGGCTTAGACACTTGTATTCCAAAGAACCTAGAAAACGTTTGTGGAAATTCCACGCAGTTCATGTTTTATTAAAATAATTAATTATTTTAAAGGGGATCCTAAGTCTAAACTTGGGGAAATTAAATAATTAAAGGGTACTAATAAAACAGAGTGTGAATCTTCTAGAGAACGAAGATCAAGTCGTGTTTTAATCTTAGCCATCAATTAGACATCCAATCTGGGCCATTGATCTGTCAATGAGAAGACTATAAAAGAAGGCTTGAGGGTCATTTGTTAAACACACTGAGACACTGAATTGATCTAAAATCGAAATTTCTAGGTCGTGGTTTGCTGAGAATTTCGAACAAGACATCCGCGTAGTGAGGGGCAGAGATAGCATTGGGAGGGGAAGAGATTTTCTTAGTCCGGTGGAGCATCAGTCAGAGAGAGGCAAAGGTGATCTAGCCTAGCCAGCATTGAAGGAAGGGGCTGACGCAGTGACTGCGTAAGCTTGCCAAAAGCAACGCAAAGGCAAAGGCAGAGGTTTCGGAATTTTATTGGTGGATCAGTTTCAGAGGCCGGAATCCGGAAAGTGGCACCGGGAGGTTGTTCCTCAGCATCCACAGAGGCAAAACGACTTGGAGGAGGGCTAACACTGAGCCCGGAAGTGGAAGACGCAGTGGCTGGAAGTTCCAGCCCAGGATCTGCGCAGAGCCGGTCCAAGGCAGTTTTTTCCCTTCATCTAAATCAGTTGGAGACTCGGTGATTGAGTGAGGTATTTCTCACATATTCCTCTGCGAGTATTTCACTCTGTAACTGAATAACCCTTGAGGGTATTCAGAGATGTATTCATACATTGCTACTGCATAATAATAAACCCTCAGATTTGTTGCACCGGTTTTCCCGCATTGGGTTTTTCCAGGGACTTAGTCCAAAATAAAGGTGTCATATGTGTGAATGATTTCCTTGTCTAGTTTCCTTGTTTCTAAATCAATTTTAGTGTAGGTTGCTTCAATAGTTGCTTCAATAATTCAAATCTGAATTAATTATGTAATATAATTTACTTAATAGGAGAAGTACACTCAGTTGTTGCAGCAGGATTCATTAGATCTGTTTGGATCTAGGAATTTTCACATGGTAACAGAGCAATTGATGTGAAACAAGAAGGAAGGATCTGATTTATGAAGTGAAGGTCGTTGTTGATGTAATCCATTAAAGGATTGTGCAATTCTGGCCAGGAGGGCTGAGATTTTCGTGGTAGTCCCTCTCTGAGTGAGTCGACAGAGAGGAAGGACTTCCAGATTCGAGATCTTGCCGAGGCAGAGGGAGCAGTGCAGAGCCTCCACGCAGAAGACAGAAGGACACAATTTTCTAAAGTTGTTGTTGGGCAGAAAAGTGTCAGAAGGAATCAGCAGCATATATTTGGGGAATTTCTTCCTTAGTGATTCAGCATTTCTCAGTTGATGAGAAGTAGAGGAGCTGCATAACTTACAACTCCATCAGGGACTGCGTAAGCCTGCCAGGGACTGCGCAATATGGAGGAAGGGGGAGCATATTCGACAAATTTTCGATTGAGATGGCATCTCACGGACTTCGTGATCAAGATCAGTTGGAGGGCCCCTTCAACTATATGATCTGGAAGGAACGGGCCATATTTCTTCTAGATGAATATGATCTGAAGGGATTCGTGTGGAAAACATGGTAGTTGTACCTACAGATCCGGATCAAAACAAAAAGTACAAGGCTGATATGGCAAAGGCGAAGAGGTTGCTCCTTGATGGTGTCAAGGACCACATCGTCTCACATTTCGCTGGCAAGAACACTGCCAAAGATATGTGGGTAGCTTTGCATGACCTATATGAGGGATCTTCCAAGCAGTGGAAGTTGTACTTGGAGCAAAAGCTCCATATGACCCAGATGTGGAAAGGGGAGCGCGTGGCTTCATACTTTATGCAGTTTCAGGAGGTTTGTGATCAATTGTCGACAGTAGATGATACACCTACAACTGCAACCATGTTACGGATGGCCCTTAACAGTGTCACGGAGGAGTGGCAAGTGTTTTTCCAGAGCATATTGGGCCAGCAGCATTACCTAGCTGGGAGCAGTTGAGGTCAGCTTTTCAAGAGGAAGAGCTTAGGAGAGACCTCATCAAGTGCAAACTTGATGTCAGCAACAGAAGCGAATCGAAATCCATGGAGGAAGAGGAGAACGCAGCCTTTGCATCGAAGGGACAACAGGCGCAACGGAAACCAAAGCATGATGATTCAAAGGTCTAAGTGCTTAAGATGTGGCGAGATGGGCCACTATGCATCTCAGTGTCCTCTGAAGAAGGACAAAGATGAGAAGCATGACCCGAAGGTTGCAGCCGCGAGTATCGAGGAGGATGAGGTGGCCATGAGCACACATGCTTCTCCTAGTGGGAAGTGGGGTGATATTGAGTTGTAGTTCCTTGAACTTCAGTTGGGCAAGATCCTTGAGGAGCCCACCTCATGGATCGTACCTTGCTACAGGAGCCCATGATCAGCAATAACAAAATGGAGGAGTATTCATATGGAGCCAAGAAGTGATGGAGACGACAGTGCAGTAAATAGCGGCGTTCATTTCTGGAGCAGCGCAAAGCAGAGGCAGCAGCAGTGCAGTGCACAGTGGTGCAACACAGTGTAGATCAGTGCTTACGCAATGCAAAGCAGCAGCAGCGCAGAGCATCAGAGGGACATCGCAATAGCTATCAGCAGTCAGACTCTTCAGCACCGAGCTGCATCCACTGAACACTTGTTCAGTTTTGGGTGAGTTTTCAGTTGTTGCTCTCAACCGCTGAGTTGCAGTGCAGATGCGGTGTTTTAGAAGTGCCAGTGTTAGTAGCATAGTAGATGTAGCACTTGAGAGGGAGTTGCAGTACAGATGCAGCAGTGATAGTGGCAATATCATGGGCAGCAGTACAGTGGCAGCAGTAGTGCAGAGACTAATGGACTTCAGCAGCGCGGAGGATGCTTCAGGGACAAAGCAATATGCAGCAGGCACTATTGCTAGAGCACTTTCCTCGCTAAGAGAGAGTGTTGATTTTTTGTAACATCAGAAAGTGCTTGAAGTCTCAAATTTGGTGGAGAGGCTTAGATACTTGTATTCCAAAGAACCCAAAAGCCATTTGTGGAAATACCACTTGGTTCATGTTTTTGGGGACCCTAAATCTAAACTTAGGGAAATTAAATAATTAAAGGATATTAATAAAACAGAGTGTAAATCTTCTACAGAACAAAGATCAAGTCATGTTTTAATCTTAGCCATCGATTAGACATCTAATTTGGGCCGTTGATTTGTCAACAAGAAGACTATAAAGGACGGCTTGAGGGTCATTTGGAAAACACACCGAGACACTACATTGATCTAAAATCGAAATTTTTGGGGCGTGGTTTACTGAGAATTTCGAATAAGAGATCTAAGCAATGAGGGGAAGATATTTTCTCAATCCGGTGGAGCATCAGCCAGAGAGAGGCAGAGGTGATCTAGCCTAGCCAGCATTGAAGGAAGGGGTTGACGCAGTGACTGCGTAAGCTCACGCAAAAGCAGCGTAGAGGCAAAGGTTTCAGAATTTTGCTGGTGGATCGTTTCGGAGGCCAGGATCCGGAAAGTGGCACCAGGAGGTTGTTCCTTAGCATCCACAGACGAAAAACGACTTGGAGGAGGGCTAACATTGAGCCTGGAAGTGGGTGACGCAGTGGCTGGAAGTTCCAGCGCAGGATTTGCGCAGAGCCTGTCCAGGGCAGTCTTTTCCTTCATCCGGATCAGCCAAAGACTCAATGATTGAGTGAGGTATTTCTCAGATATTCTTCTGCCAATATTTCTCTTTGTAATTGAATAACCCTGGAGGGTATTCAAAGATGTATTCAGACATTGCTACTACATAATAATAAAACCCTCAAATCTATTGCACCGATTTTCCCGCATTGGGTTTTTTTGGGGACTTAGTCCAAAATAAAGGTGTCATATGTGTGAATGATTTCCTTGTCTAGTTTCCTTGTTTCTGAATCAATTTTAGTGTAAGGCTGCTTCAATAGTTGCTTCAATAATTCAGATCTGAATTAATTATGTAATGTAATTTACTTAATAGGAGAAGTACACTCTGTTAATCATCAGTATTTTTCACTATCTTTAGATGACTATAGAATGGTTATAGCTTTCTGAAAACAATATTCCTTGAATATTTTGAGTTTCAGAAATCTCACTGCCTTCATTATCCTTATAAACCTATTTTCACTATTCCTCACTTGGTCTTCCCAAAGCCACCCTGTTGCTCCTAAAAACAACTTATGGGCTTATACCTCTCATTTTCATCCTCCTTCCCTGCCTATAACCTCATTGCCCCATTTTTCCCTTGTCAATAGACTCCATCCTCCCTCTAGGGTTTCTTATTGCTAACTCATTCCCATGTCCCTTTGGGTATAATAGCCTATAACAATACTATGTTTTCACTTGAAAATCTCCAGGTCAAATTTCAGCCAAAATCAGGTCAAAGGACCCTCCCACTAAGTCATTAGGGTTTTACATTGTTTAAGGTCATCCTTGGATGTTTCAAGCACTGCTTTTCCTTTGCTAGAATCTGGCTCAGATGTAATAGAATGTCAAGACATGGTTATTCAAGAAGGACCTAAAAGTTTCCAAAGAGGATTATCTTCTCAGTTTAGAACCTGCAAGTGAGAAAAATGGAAATAGTTCAACACTTCTGCAGAAGTGTTGAAAGATTTATCAGCTGAAGGTACCGATGATGTAGACTATCTACTCCTGAATAAAAACAACTTACAGCAAGGAAAGAGGAAACACTTGGCCTTGAAGATGACTAGAGTTATGAACTGGTTAGTCCTTTTGAGTGCCAAAATAGTGATCACTTGCAGAAAATGACATGGAGGAAGCACACCAAGCCAAACATGAAGAAAGTCTATCAGGAAAGATTGATGGAATATGGAAAAAGGTGAGGTGAACTAGACAGAAATGAATGAACTTGAAAGGGCTAGAGAGAACTTAGAAGACAACACTGATGATTGTTATAAAAGAACTACAGGCACCTAGGGTTTTGAAGAAAGATGGCCAGAAAAGGTGAAAAGTTGAGTTTGAGTTTTATGGTGGAAACTATAGAAAATTTTGAAGATTTTGCTATGTGTAATCATCCTAAAGTTGTCAAAGTGAACTTGTCATGCCTCAAAAGGCAAAATAAAAGTCAACTTCATGACTTCTGCAAACCTGCATGCAAAAAAGTGTAAAAGGGTTAGTGAGAAAAGAAAAAGGACTTTTGACATTAGAAAATGGGTTTTCGAAGTTAAATTAAATCTACAAGTCTATTAAAGCCCATTTTACATTTCATATGAATCATTGTTGCCTTGCAAAGCATTAGAAGTTTCAAGGAGAGAAGAATTTGTGAGTTTTCTGAGCGAATTTGGGCAAATTTGCTTGGCACTGTGCGCCTGGGAGTTGGCGTTGCACCCTTGGCCATTTTCCTCCACACGATTTCTGAAGGCGTTGCGCGCCTGGGAGCTGGCAATGCGCACTTGGAGGAGCGTTGCGCTCATGCCCAAACAGAACCCTGTGAAGTTGCCAAGGCATTGCACGCTTAGCTTGGCGCTGCACCCTCAGCATTGGCGCTACCCGCTTGGACAGAGAGGGTTTCTCACTCTTCTAACCACTCAAATCACTTCAAATCACCTTCAAGTCTTTGCCAAAGTCTTCCAAAGCACTGACAAGAGGTAAGTGCATACCATAAGCCCTATTTTTATGCCATTTGGTGAATTCTTAATCAATTGAAGTAAAACCCTAAGTTCTAGCTTGAAATCACTCTTTCATTCCTATTTCATCCTCCTTGAAGAAAATCAGTCATAAACAGGGAAATTACATTGCTTGTGGGTTGCCATTCATCTTGCTTGTCACAACATCCATTCCATTCATTCTCACTCACTCCCTTCATTTGCAAAACTGCCATTTCATACCCTCCCTTCATCTCATTTCACATCATCCCTAGGGTTTCCAAAACAGAGTTTAACATGTCTGAGAGAGAAGACAGTGGCAGTGGTGTTGAGGCCCAAATGCCAAGGAGACATGATCATAAGGGAGGGAACATAAACAGATTTGAACCCATCAATACAAGAGAACTCATGGCATTTCCTCTTATTGTTTCCTGCTTTAAGCATGTAGGCTGCTTTGAATTTTGTGAGAAGGTGCAGCAAGTCCAAAACCACCCGGAGCTAACAAGACTATTCATTATCAATTTGCATGACAAACAAGTTAATCTTGTCGGGGTCACCTTTGAGATGTCCATTGATGCCATCGTTGCTGCTACAAGGATACCAGGTGTGGGAGAAAAGTGGTTCAAGCAAGCAAACCTAGACATGAGTGTTTGAATTTCTCTTACTCTATCTGTTCTTCTTAACAAGCAACCTAACCAAACAAAACAAAACAAACAAACCCTATCATTTTAACTAGCCTAAAATCAGCATTCTAAATCAATCAAGTCACATCTTTTACATAAATATAGAGAGAGCCCTCTCTGAGTCCAAGAAGGCTAGGTCCTAGGACTCCAAAGTTGGTTTGATGTTACCCTTGTCTATTTGGTCTTGCCAATCTGACAAATTACAGGGACCTAACACACTCAGTTGTTGTAGTAGGATTCATTAGATCTGTTTGAATCTAGGAATTTTCACAGTCTTTACTCTCGTGCTCGCAGAGGATCTTCCTCAATCCGAACCTCACAAAATGCTAACAAGCTGAGTTCAAATCATCTAGGAATCGGTCATAGTTGCGGAAAAAGAAGGGAATTGAGCAATTATTCATGATCTCAAAGTTGTCACTGTGATTCAGCCCCTCTGGAATACTCCCACCCTTGGGCCAAATGATAGTCCTATTCAACTGGGGGTATGTTAAGGGAGACTGGCCCACCATCTCCATTGGTTGTTGGAATTGCAATAGTGCATTTTGGTCCTCACTAGGCACTCTTTGTGGTGCAATTGGGTCGTAATTTTCTCAGTCTTGGCGCTGCGCGTTTGCACTGGCGCTGCGTCCCTGTATCTTGGAGTTGCGCCCTTACCAGGAGTTATTGCAGAAGATATTTTGAAGCCTTAAAGTCAAACTTTTTCCTAAATTAGCTCAAATAGTTATGTTAGAAATTATTTTTGCCATAAATGAGTTTAGATATTTTTGCCTTGGGCCTTGCATGGTCTCAAAGGTCAAAATACATTTACTATGTAATAAATGACTTCTAAAACCCTAGCTAGGGTTTACTTCTTCATTTTGCAGTTAAATATTGCATATATGCTTCATGTTGGTTGTTGGTTGATTGTTGAGATAAAAACCTCATAGACTTTGAGTTGTGGAGAGTTTTTGGCTTTGGAGCTTTGTAACTGTCTTGGACTGAATATCAATGGAGCAAAGCACATTCACAGGATTCATGGACTTTGTTAAATGGTGATGTTGTCCTAAATTTGTAATTGTTTCCTTATGTTTTCCATATTGTTCATATTTTCCCTTATGACAAAGTAGAAAATTTAGATTAAGATATGTTGTTGAGAGGCACCTTAATTCTATCTACTTTCTGTTGTTTGGATGTTTTCCTCTGCTAGGTCTGATTGGAGAATTCTTAGTTGCTCTCTGGTTCCACTTAGCTTGTTGTCTTAAAAATGATTTAATGGAGTCAAGCCAAAGAAGTTTATGGTATGCCCTGTCCTTTGATGTAGCTTAAAACATTGTTATTAAGGCTTTTCTTTGAAATTTACTGATTAGGGTTCGGCTAAAGAAGTTTATGGTTTGCCCTGTCCTTTAGTCCATCTTGAAGAGTCACTTTGAAGGTCTTTTAGAGTCTGATTAAAGAATTTTGGAGTTCCCTTCTCTTTGATCATCACTTGTTTGTTATCTTAAATGCTTTCTTTCTATGAAGTTGAATAACTAGAGAATTTAGGAGTTCCCTGCTCTCTAGGGTTTGTTGGATTGCTATCTCAAAGTTTGATAAAGCTAGGTCAAAGAAGTTTATGGTGCACGCTGTCCTTTGATTCTTTCTTAAGCATAGTGCTCTTAAAGACTCTTCTTGTTATAGTATATGTTAAAGGATTCTTAATTGCCCTTTAAACCTACTAAATTCAAAACTTAATGTTCATTTCACACTCACATAAGCTATTAAGATCCATTTGGCTTTGTTAACTTGCCCTCTAAAACACCCTTGATTCATTGTTGTACTTTTCAAGCCTTTCACAGACCCCATAGCCCAATGGTTTGAATTTCTCTTACTCTATCTGTTCTTCTTAACAAGCAACCTAACCAAACAAAACAAAACAAACAAACCCTATCATTTTAACTAGCCTAAAATCAGCATTCTAAATCAATCAAGTCACATCTTTTACATAGATATAGAGAGAGCCCTCACTGAATCCAGGAAGGCTAGGTCCTAGGACTCCAAAGTTGGTTTGATGTTACCCTTGTCTATTTGGTCTTGCCAATCTGACAAATTACAGGGACCTAACACACTCAGTTGTTGCAGTAGGATTCATTAGATCTGTTTGAATCTAGGAATTTTCAGAGTCTTTACTCTCGTGCTCGCAGAGGATCTTCCTCAATCCAGACCTCACAAAACCCTAACAAGCGGAGTTCAAATCATCTAGGAATCGGGTCATAGTTGCGGAAAAAGAAGGGAATTGAGCAATTATTCATGATCTCAAAGTTGTCACTGTGATTCAGCCCCTCTGGAATACTCCCACCCTTGGGCCAAATGACGGTCCCGTTCAACTGGGGGTATGTTAAGGGAGATTGGCCCACCATCTCCATTGGTTGTTTGAATTGCAATGGTGCATTTTGGTCCTCACTAGGCACTCTTTGTGGTGTAATTGGGTCACACGACCTCCTCTTCCTCATAAAGAGGCATGCCAACCCCATAAGGATGCCACCCCCAATCCATGAGTACCACTGGCATGGTCATATTGACAAGAGACTAGAACTGACACTATCAGAGGATCCAAGGGGGTTGCATGTCTTATACAAGGCTCCCTCTAGAGTAGGGTTACTATGGTATCATTAGATGAACATGACAAATTTATGTGGATCCGGTTCCGTCGAAACAATTCCCTTCTCTAGGACAACTACATTTTAGATTGCTACTTACCTCCAACGTTGTTGCACTTTGCAATACATATTAAGTCGAAGAGAAACCCTTTCATTAATCTCTATGCAAACATCTCCCACTACTCCACTCTTGGGGATATCATTCTTCTTAATGATCTCAATGCTCACACCAAAGACCTACAAGTACCTCTTCATGACAAAGCCAAGGATACACTTTGCCTCCAAGAGCTAGAGCCAAAGTCTGTGGGTCCTCATAGGAATTCACAAGACAAGAGTGATCCCCTCACAGATTTTGGGAGGCAAGTATTGTATTTGGGTGAATCCCATAGTTTATTGATTTTGAACAAGATCCCTTTTTTGGGCTCAGGAGCTTTTACTTGCTTCCCCCATAGTGGGGGAAACAGTATGGTTGACTATGTCTTGGTCAACCAAGACCTTCTACCATACATTCAACACCTCTTAATTTCTTGCCTCCCTCTAGCAAACCACACCCCCCTCACCTCCTACCCCTCTCTAACTCCCTTCTCCCTTTCCCCACCCCCCAACTCACCTCACCACTCCCCCCCGCACCACCTTTCTCTTTGATAGAGATTATCGTGCAACTTACACCACATGCCTTAAGAAGTTCTCCCTCCCCCCCAAATTTCCCATTTCAAGTCACTGGACACCACCATAACCAAATATGAGATACTTTCCTGGATCCCCATGCCTTGACTCTTACCCCCACTCTACTCGTCATCACATCCATAAACCTACCCCGAGATCTTGCCTCGTGAATCGTTGGTTTGATGATGAATGCAAATGCCTCCACAAACAACTCTGAATCACTCTCTCTCACGGCCCATCTTCTTCCCCTCACCTCTATAAAACATATTGAAATCTCCTTCATTAGGAAAAAATAAACACTTCTCTCCCAAAGACAATGAAAACTTTGAGATCCCCTCTACCACTTCTCGAAAGCCTTTTGGCGAACCCTTTTTCCTTAATCACACATACCATTTCACTGACCTTGTCCCCCGGATCATGTTCTCCCACACCACCCTCCTTTACAATATCCTTGGACAACCTCCCATTCACATCTCCTTCGAGGGTTATAAGGGACTCTAATAGCAAGCCAATGCCAACTTCACCCCCCACACCCTTAGCTATCAAAGTCAAGAGACCTCACTCAATGTTTTGTATCATCATCCCTTGGTCATAGTTTTATAGGTATATTTTGAGGTTATTCTTATGTAGGCTCCTTTCTTTGTATTATTTTAAGCATTTTCTAGGAGATGCAATTGCACTCCCACATTGTACTCATACTAGCCGTATTATTCAACCTCATTGACCTGCTTTTGTGGTCCTTTTTTTCCTAGAAAATGCATCTTATATCTGATGACTCAGTAATAAAGACTACATCAAGACATATATATCATTGATTCGTGTTTGAATTAACAAATTATCCCTCCCCGCATAAGAAGAGAGAGCCAATATGGGTTGGTGGGTATTCATGAGGACTACAAAGAATTAGCAGTTTGGATGCAATAGAAAGGAATGAAAAGACTAAAAGATATCTCTCATTGGGACGAGCTTGGTCATTGAAAAAGATGGCTCATGCCCAACCTCTCAGCTATCCTTCGCCCGCATTGGTTTAAACTTCTTGAAATATTAAAAGGCATGGCTCCAATCTCTACTTCCTTGAAGGATCACTGTTCTTGGACCTTAAGCTCCCACCTCTCTTATTCTGTTAAGCTTAGTTGTTCTCATTTAGTTAGAAGGCTCCCTCACCCTCCTCCTTGTAGACTATGGTCTAAAATCTGGAATAATGATTCCATTCCGAAAATTAATACCTTCTATTGGTCCCTGGTGCATCAGGAAATTCTTACAACTGAAAACCTTCAAAAAAGAAATATCCTTGGTCCCTCTAGATGTGCATTGTGTCTTTGCTCCGAGGAGTCTATCCCTCATCTTTTTCAGCATTGTCCCTTTTTTCCCTTGAGGCCTAGAAAATCGTGCTTAACCCCATTCTTTGCATCAATCATATTCTGAAATCATGGGAAGATATGTTCGAAAAAGGGAGAATCTTTACCCTTAGGGTCGAAAAGCCTCCTCCCTCGCAATACATTGTCGATCAACCTTCACTAAAATTATGTGCTAGTCCATCTGAATAGCACAAAACAAAGCAATATTCAAAAATGCGAGGTTATCTCCCCAATTGGTAGCGTTTGAAGCTTGTTCCTTGCTATTTGAGTCAATTTATGTTCGTGGATACAGTGACAGATATATTGAGGATCTGAATGAAGCAAAACGTGCATGGATTTCAATAGACATGAAATTTTCTTTTCCTTCAAATGGCATTTGCAAACCTATAAAGTGACAGGTTCCTTGCCTTGGGCTAAGTCAAGGGGAATTCTTAGAATGGAGAAAGGAGAAAGTTGAGTTTTGCCTTTTCTTTGACGGGGCATCCAGAGGCAATCTAGGGGAGGCAAGAGTGGGAGGGGTTCTTATAAGCCCCGATGAAAAAATAGTGACTAAATTTGCATTGGGTTAGGAATATGTAACAAACTAAATCTGTATACGCAACAAGATTCTTAGAATATCTGGAATATAAAAATATCCATAGTAGGATAATAAACACACACACACACACACACACACAAATATATTTGGTTGAAATGAGATATAAGACGATTGACGTTACAATTGAGGGCTTGCTTATATACTTAGGAAAGTTCCCTTTCACGAATGGTCATGTCCTTAGAGACATGCCTCTTCACTAAATAATTATTATTTGATTATTATTTAGTTATATTATTTTTATGTATTTTATTCATACCTCTTCAAAAATATTTGTCCTCAAAGCTTATTGCCGACAAGACATATCATTTGGTCTTTGTCTTTGTAATCTATTCTCATCTTTTGAAATTCTTCGATTTGTCATCTTCGTTGATACAGGATGATAAGCTCCTCTAAGTGATAAACAAAATAGTCGAACTGAGCAGGGATCTGACCATCCTAAATCAATCTTCTGTGGAATCTTGCAATAATTGGAAACTTGAGATGGATTTTTATCACAAGACTGAATTGTGGTGACATTAGTAGTCTTCGGAACATAAGTTTAGTGTTTCTGTTCTAAGTGATACAAATATGCAGACTGATTGAGTTGTCTGCTCTTGTGATTCGAATGTCGATAAGGTGTTCTTGTGATTAGATTTCTCCTTAATCTGTTTGTGGTGATTTCCTGGTTTATTGAAGGTATCTGAATTCTTTCACGTACAGAGGTGGCTTGATTATTTGTGAAATATACTTGAAATTTCCGTTGCTTGAACTGCAACTTCTAAGTACGTCTTCACTTCAACTGGTTTATCTTCTTCTTGAGTTGTGATATTGACTGGAACGGTTCATTCCTTTATCTTCAACATGGACTGTTACAACTAGAGACTTCAATACTTCTTCTTTAAGTTGTTCTAACTTGTCATTTAGCAACTTCTTGTCACTTTTAAACTTCTTTATTTGCATAGGAAAGCTTTGATTATGATTTCTTAGACGTAAAAGTTTTGTTTTTTGAATTGTTCACTTTATCCTTAGTATCATTCTACTCATGTTTTAAAACTCGGATTTGCTCTAATAATCTTTGATTAAGGTCTTTTAAGCGCAATTTTTCTTCTTCTTTCTTTGAAAGATTCTCGTTGAATTTTTTCTCAATACACTCATTTTCTTCTTCTAATTTTTTCTTTCTTGCCTTGGACTTCTTAACCTTCACTTAGATGCAAAATTTCTTCGTCCTTTTTTGTTAATTTTTGTTCTAGTTTTGCAATTTTTTCATCTAGTTCTATCATTTGCATCAGTTCATTATCTTGACATTCTTATACATTAAATTATTTTAACCATGTTGGACAACATAATTTGCAATTTTTATGAATCCATAGATATTCAATGTATGTTTTACAAAACAGAGATTTAGTCCAAAATGTTGAGTTATTTGTGGAACTCATCTTTCGTTCTTTGTTGAATTCCTTTCTCAAATTATAATAACTCAAAAACTTTTATTACAACTTCTTCAATCTTTTTTTTAATATATAATTTATGATAAATAATACATTAATTTAAAAATAATTCTCCAATAGCCTTTGTTTTCCTTAAGTATTTCTCCTCAACACTTTCAAAAATACCCCTTTATGAACTTTTAGGAGTATAATAATACCTTCACAAATTTTCCCTTTATATATTTTATAATAACTTGTAATACCTTATAATTAAAAAACTAGAATTACTTGGTATGTCCTTATTATAGTGATACCCTATTATATTCCACCTTTACGAACATCATCGTGCAAGTCGATGTGATGAACCCACTCTCTTTTTTTTCTAAACTCGAACTCACTCTTAATTTGAATTTAGATCAAAATTATTTTTTTTGGACAGTGGTTTCTTCTTAGCCTCGTTGCATCCCTTTCTTCAGCAACACTTCCTCGTCCGACTGCACTTTTTAGATACAATTATGCGATGGCTATAGTGGCGACAGAGCGGTTTAGATGGTAGGGTGGCTCTCACAATAGTTTCAGTGTCCGCCCTTTTATTTTTTATTTTTTTTATTTAATTTTAGTATATATAACATTTAATTTTGTTTTAATCTTTCTTTCTTTTTTGGTTTTCATTTTTTATTTTTTTATTTAATTTAAGTATATATAACGTTTAATTTGGTTTTAATCTTTCTTTCGTTTTTGGTTTTCCTCTTTTATATATATATATATATATATATATATATATATATATATATATATATATATATATATATATATATTGATTGTTTTTTTTTGTGGCCTCAAACGACCAGGTTGTGGCTCTTGGGCGATAATGGTAATGGAATTGGCAGCTCGTGTCTAAGTGACGTCTATGGGTCAGCATTTGTGTGGAGGGTTGTCCGCCCTTTTATTTTTTATTTTTTTTAATTTAATTTTAGTATATATAACGTGTAATTTTTTTTTAATCTTTCTTTCTTTTTTGGTTTTCCTCTCTTTTATATGTGTGTGTGTGTGTATTAAATGTTTTTTTTCCCCTTTGTATTTTGATTTTTTTTCATTAATAGCCAAGGGCCAATTTTTTCTTGTTTTTTAAGATCAAACTGTCTCTGTGCAGTGGTTGAGCAACCAGAGGATCAAACAGCTTTGATGCCAATGTAACAAACAAAGTTTGTACTCTACAATAATCTTCAGAACACTTGGTACATGAAGACATCCATTGAAGATAAGAAATATATATATATATATATATTGAATAATGTATAAAATAATTAATATGAAATGATTACAAATGAGGGTGAGGACCTGCTTATATACCTAGGCAAGTACCCCTTCACAAAGGTCTCTTCACTACTAATTACTAGTTAATTAATCATTATTTATGACAATTACTATTTATATTATTTGTATTATTTTTATAAATATTTTATTCATAATACATTGTTGTAGCATGTTGATAGTATCTATCAAATAGTGGGCCCAAGATATCCCAACAATTCTTGCCATTTCGTCCTAGACAAAATAATGAGTAAGAGGGACCATGGTGTCCTCCCATCCCCCCCTGGATTTCCCTAAAATTTGGCAAAGCTCCCACATGTTCCCCTTGTGTATCTCCTTGCTCCCATGTTCCCATGCTCCCCTACTTGGAAACTTGGTGGAACATAGATATTTAGTATTTGCATAAGTTGTATTATATATAATTATATTAGTGGACCACAAAATAGAAATTATAAATAATATAACTTAATAGATTTATCATTTTTATAATATATAATGTTGTTTCTTCAATTTAACATATATATATATATATTCTATTGTCATTCCCAACTCACTGCTTCCTAAAAATTTAGGTGAAACTTCTACCATACCACATATTTGTATCCCCATTACCAACACCCCAAAATTTCAGAAACTCATGCAACATAGAATATCCTTTTGTAATTGTGTTTATAAAAATATTATTATTGTCATTCCCAACTCATTGCTTCCCACTGCTTCCTAAAAATTTGGGTGAAACTTCGAACCATACCACATATTTGTATCCCCATTCCCAACACCCCAGCATTTCAGAAACCCATGCAACATAGAATATCCTTTTGTAATTGTGTTTATAAAAATAAAAAATATTGTCAGGTTATTAGCAATCAGATTGAATGAGACCTTTTTGGAGGTAATCTCTCCTAAACAATTCAGATTCCTAATTGGCAAGCAAATCCATGAAGCCATAGGATTTACTCAAAAAGGCCTGCACAAAATCAAAACCAAAAAGATGACAGCTTCGGTTATCAAGTTGGACGTTTTCAAATAAAATGACAGGACAAAATAGTTATATCTCAGAATGATGTTAATACATGTGTAGAAAATCCACATAGATTCAACTGATCTTGTAATATGCTAAAACAAAATACTTGAATCTATTCTACAAATTGCGGAAACCAATTACGATCGCACAATCACATGAACAAGAAAGAGAAAGAATTTCAATCGCGCAACACAAAGATATATCTGGGGAAAGCCTCGGCTAAAAACCCCGCTATTTGTATATTGCATTAAGTCAAGAATATGAAACAATACAATGTTATTTCCCTTCCTAATAAACCTATGCACTATCTCTGACTGTCTCACTCTGATCCCAGCAAGTATGGTCCGATACTTAACCAATTTCCTGCCTTTGGGTTGCTCGGCCTTGCTTACGCATTCTTGAGAGAATTGAGCCTCTATTAATTAGGAAATTCCCAAGAATTGATTGCGCAATTCATCTAAGGCATCCTATTGAACTCATGCATGACATGTACAATTTTCTAATAGAACAACTAATAAACTACTTTCCTTCAACTACAATATCAATTGGATCTTCCTCAGAACTGACATGCAATAGCTACTTATAGTGAATTATCAATTATTTGATGAATCACTGCATGTGAATTAAATCAGATTTAATTCACTAGACCTCTCACTAGCTCATCTATCAGTTAGAACTAGTTAAATTAATTTTAACTCAAATAATTAAGTTAAACAATTACAACTAAAAATAAATTGTGACCAGACCCTCTAAAACTTGGAGTGAATTGTACATGCCTCCAGTTTGACCCCCAACTCGAATTGACTGAGCTAACTAAGTATTATCAACTCAGTTAACTCATACAAGTTGTCATGTGATGTGGAATTACAATTTCCTTCTAATTGAATTAAGGGAAAATTAAATTAGAAGCCTCTTCTTGTTGTCAATTTCAATACTCCCTCTCAACAACAAAGGGATTGTCTGCTACCCCGATCTTGCCTCTGTGGAACTCGAATTTGCCTCTTGACAGTGCCTTCATCAAGATGTCTGCATCCTGCTCCTCCGTGGGAATGTACTCTAATGACATAATCTACCTCTGCACACAATCTCTAAGATGGTGATACTGGATATTAATATGATTGGACCTATCATGAAAAACTGGATTAACCGAGAGTTTTATGCAACTCTGGTCATCACAATAAATCACTGTCGGATCCATCTGTCGACCAAACAAACCAACAAGTATCTTCCTCATCCAGATGGCCTCACATGTTGCCTGATTGGTCGCCATGTACTTTGCCTCTGCTGAACTGAATGCAACTTATCTATGTTTCTTGATATACCAAGAAACTGTTGTTGATCCTATGTTGAAGATGCCCCCTAATGTGCTCTTCCTATTGAATGGACTGCCTGCCTAATCTGCATTTGTAAAGCCGTGAAGCTTCACTCCCTTTATCTGTTTGTACCATAACCCAAACTTTGTAGTGCCTCTGTGGTATCTCAACACATGCTTGTCTACCTTCCTATAGAGCTTGGTAGGCTTAACCATAACTTGACTGATTTGGTTAACCGCGTAGCATATGTCTGGTCATGTGTTCACCAAATACATGAGTGAACCCCCAAGTTGCCTGTAGATGGTAGCATCTACTACTTCGCCTGAAGTAGCATCCTACTTCCTCCATTTTCCTGCTAGAGCAGTCTCCATGGGCTTGTTGCCCCCCATGTGGAACTTCCTCAGAATCTCGTTGGCATACTTTCCTTGAGATACAAATAGCTTCCCATCTCTTTGCCAAATTTCCAATCCCAGGAAATAGTGCAAGAGCCCCGTGTCCTTCATCTCAAGTTCTCTTGCAAGATCTTCTTTGCAAGACTTGATGAGTTGGTCATCACCTGTCAGTGTAAAATCATCAACATAAAGTACAATGATCAAAATTTTACCTTCTACCACAATATGGTAAAGGTTCGCATCTGCTTCACTCTTGGTGAAGCCCGACCCAGTGAAGTAGTTGTCAATCCTAGTGTAACAAGCATAAGGTGCTTGCTTCAGCCCATACAGTGCTCTATTGAGTCTGCACACATGTAACTCTGTCGAAAGGTCTCAAAATCTTTTGGCTACTCAATGTACACCTCTTCCTCAATCACTCCGTTGAAGAAGGTTGTCTTTATATCCATCTGATGTACCTGCCATCCCATATGCGCTAAGAGTGCAAGGATGGATCTGATTGATGAGTAATTTTCGACTGGTGCAAAGGTCTCATCATAATCAATCCCCTCCGCCTGAGAGATCCCTCTGGCCACAAACCTGGCCTTGTGCTTCTCCACACTCCCATCTGCTGCCTGTTTCACCTTGTAGATCCACTCGGATCCTACAACTGACTTCCCCTCCGGTCTTGGGACAACTTCCCATGCACTGTTTCTAATAATGGAGTCATACTCCTCAACCATGGCATCAACCCAAATCGGTTGTTGCATTGCTTCTAAAGAGGATGGCTCTATCTCTACACCTTCACTCATAAGAGCCACGTATCCATTGTACCGCTCTGGGGACCTTCTCTGACTGCACTGTGATGTGGGTGCTCCCACATTCTCTCTAACATCAAGCGCCAACCTGTCAACCTCTCTAGTGCGCTTCCTTTCGTCTCGAGATGTCTCTACATGAATGAGTGTTTCCACTCTCTACAACTCTACTTCTGGTTGCTCCACATCTTTAAGTTCTTCTTTTGGAGCTAACAACTCCTCAATGACATGCAACTGAAGCTCCCTCTCAAGGGAAATTCGCATGGCCTTCTCTTCATTGAATTTCACATCTTTTCTAACCATTGTCATCCTATGTGCTGGCAAGTACACCCAATAGTTGTGAAGTGTATTAGTGTACCCCACAAATATCCCCAACTCAGATGTTGGCTCTAGCTTCTTCCTGGCATCTTTAGTTACATGGCAATAAACTGATGAACCAAAAATCTTAAAATGGAACACATCTGGTCTCTTACCTGAAAAAGCTTCCTCTAGTGTACTCATCCCAAGTATCTGATGAGGACTTTTGTTCTGCACAAATATTGTTGTGTTGCATGCTTCCACCCACAGATGCAACGGTAGGCCCTGATCATGCAACATCGCTCATGTTGCTCCCACAATAGTTATGTTCTTCCTTTCTGCAACCCCATTATGTTGTGGATTATGAAGTGCTATCAATTCCCGTCGAATTCCTTCTAAAGCACAGAAGTTCTTGAATTCATTCGAGACATATACCCCACCATTGTCGCTTCTGAGAGCCTTCACCTTCTTCCTTGTATATTTCTCGACAAGTGCTTTGAACTCACAAAACTTTGAGAACATTTGATCTTTCTTCTGCATGAAGAAAATCCAACACTTGCGTGAAAATCATCTACAAAAATCACATAATACCTGTGTTTTGTTGTGGAGACTGTTGAGAACGGTCCACACACACCTAAGTGAACTCTTTCAAGGATCGCCTTTGCTCGACTTTCCTTATCGTGCAAGGTGGCTTTGATGTACTTCCCCAATGTACACCCTTTGCAAGTATACTAATGTACCCTTTGCAAGTATACTTCAACCAGGGCTAGTATACTGATGAAGTGTATGTGAACTGTATATGCTAGAAATCTTTATTATTCAAGCAATTCTTAAATTGAGATATCAAAATGCACATGTTTCTCTACCGTCATACCCCACTATCCGTTCTACCTACCGCTGCCTCCTTCGCCGCAAAAAACGCCAGTTTATATCTCACCAGAGACGGACTCTTTCTGATCTTCTTCTCCATTCCCCTAAGGAGTTCTGGGGCACCGTTCTGTCCAGGCGCTCTCCCACTCCTTCAGACCTTGACCCTACCTCCTTGTTCTCCCACACTTCCAAGTTGTATGACATCCCTGGACAAACCCCCATTCAAGTTGTCTCCCCCCCAGCCACTTGCCACTTCTTCTCCAACAGAGATATCAAAGAGGCAATTTGGGCTTTAAACAGTAGCAAAGCTGCCGACAAAGAAGGCTTCCAGGCAGAATTCTTCAAACTCGGGCTTCGTCCTCTGTTTGGGTATCTAGCAGATCTCTTCAACCATGTCATCCGTGATGGCTTCCCGGATGAGTGGTCCCACCATATTATCTATCCTATCCATAAAGCAAGGTCCACTTCTGACCCGAACAATTACAGAACGATCATGGTCGGACACACCTTCTCCAAGTTGTATGCTACTGCCCTCCACAGGGGTCTCTCCAGCTTCCTATAACAGAAACATCACAGGGCCAGGGGCCAAGCTGGCTTCAGACCGAACCACCAAACCATCGACCATATCTTCACTCTCCGGGCAAAGATCGAAGAGGCCCGACACCAATCCTCCAAGGTGTACTGCTGCTTTGTGGATTTCAGGAAGGCCTTCGATTCGGTCCCGAGGGAGGACCTTTTTCAGAGGCTGAGAGAGATTGGCATCTCTTCGACTCTTCTAACTGCTATTATGCGTCTTTATGAATCAGTCCTTGGCCGTCTCCGTACAGTTGAAGGGTTGTCGGATTTTATCCGAAGCACTATTGGAGTCATGCAGGGGTGCCCGCTTTCCCCCACTCTTTTCGGGATCTACATTGATGAGCTGGAATCTTTCCTCTGAGAGCATATCTAGGAGTCAGACGGGTGTCGTCTCCACCACGTCTTGATATCCATCCTACTTTTTGTAGATGATATTGTTCTCCTAGCCACCTCCCCGGAAGGACTACAGAGACAGTGGGACGCCCTCGCAGCCTTTTGTGATCTTCAGCACTTGACGGTGAACCTAAGTAAAACCAAAGTCATAATCTTCAATGGGGTGAAAAAGACCTCGAACTTCCACTTCCTATACAAGGGAGAAGAAATCAAAGTCGTCAGCAGTTACACCTACTTGGGAGTGCAGTTTTCGGGCCCCCGTTTCAGCCTCCGGCCGGCACTTCAGCCCAGGATAAACAAAGGGTATGGCTCCCTGGCCCTGCTTGAGAGACAGTGCTTTTGTCACCACTTCCAGGATATTCCATCCAAAATGAACATCATGGATACCCTGATCTGCCCCACCGTACTATATGGGTCGGAAGTTTAGGGCCCCTCACTACTGGAGTCAGATTGGGCCACGGCTGAGCGAGTCCAGACTCTTCTTTTGCGCCGCTTCATCCGATGCAAGCAGACAGATCCTCATAACATCATCCTAGCAGAGTTTGGAGCTAAGCCCTTTCGCCTGGAGCCAATCTTCAGGATAGTCTCCTACCTTCATCGGATCCGTGGCTTGGCAAACACGAGAGAGGGGAGGGACAGGTACCCTTACTTGGCCTATTGCTCCTTGGAGAACATCACTCACACACAGACCGGCCGCACCAAATGCTGGTTCTCTAGGATGACAGAACTCCTTGGTCTCATCGGTATCTAGACAAATCATCTTCCCCCATTCCAGTATTCACTAAACGCCCCGGGGCACCTTCTTCCAAACGAGCAGGAACTCAACAAAATCATCAAGGAAGACATCTACAAGCAGTTCATTCAGACTACATGGGTCAATCCTTCGGGCGGCCTGCGCCCAAAGATGGCCTTCTACGCTGAGCACTTCCTGGAGATCAGAAATGGACTCATCACTCGACCCACCTATACCCTCCAGCATTGGATGAATGCCATCAGGATCCCCCTTGGGCAGCTCAGGGTTGGATCGCACAGGCTTCGGGTGGAAACAGACCACCATATTGACAGGGCGGAGAGGATTTGTCAACTCTGTCACCTACAGGAAGTGGAAACTGAGTCACACTTCATCTGCAGATGCCCCATCTACTATGAGATCCGTGGGCGCTTTTATTGCTTATTCAGGGGGCCCTAGAACCTAGCCAGCTTCCTTAGATACCCCGACTAGAGATGCCTAGCTCTTTACCTACAGGAGACCTTTAGACGTTGCTTGACCCTGCTCCAGCCCCCATCCACAGCGACTACCACACAAAGTATCACCGACTTCTTCAGAACACTCCCGGCAGCGCAGGGCACCAAGAGAGCCACTGATCAATCCATAGACCATGACTCTAGGTCAGTGTGGATCCAGGAATCTCGTCCCACTAGACCCCATCAGCGATGTAGAACCAGGCACCATCCCTCCTCCAGGGGGCGCCCCAAGCCCTCCCGATGACAACGGCAACAGTCCAGCTCCTCTCCAGGGCAACAGACATTGACAAACTTCCTTCAGTCCTCTTCTAACGGCCTCGGATGCTAGGAGTCTCCCCCCATTCTGGAGGCTCATCCTTCTCCTCCAGGACTTCTTCATTGTCACAACTCATTGTCGAGATGTTTCAATCATCCAAACTTTACCTTCGTATTCCTTGTAGCTTTGCTTTTCTGCTCTTATATAGAAAGGGGACCGCTTGGTCCACCAGCTAGTATGTTGTAATCATTGTAACCAGCAGTCCCATTGACCTTTTGTGGTCATTCGTTAGACATTAATAAAATTACCTTATCTAATCTTATCTAACAGTAAGTAAATGAAATTAATTCTAAAGAAAGATCACACTCTTCTTGAAATGAATCACACACTTGTTCATGCTTACTCAAAATTAAATCAAACACACTCTTTTGCTTTTAAATGAAATCACAAACACACTTTGCTTCGAATAAAATCACACTTGCTTTTAAAATGAAATCACACTTGCTTGAATTGTAAACACACTTGCTTTAAAATGAAATCACACTTGCTTGAATTGAAAACACATTTGCTTTAAAATGAAATCACACTTGCTTGAATTGAAACTACACTGCAAATGAATCTACTCTTGAAAAAAAGAAAGATTATCTCTGCAAATCTATATAAATGAAATGTAAAACTATGTTACTGATCTATGTAAACCTATGCTTTTTCCATGTGCACAAGAGATCTCGCTTCACTCAACAGCAAAAATAATTAAGCAATCTTAATAAAACAATCCTAAGCATTCATTCAAAAATCAAAACTAAGCATTTAAACAAACTAATGAAATGCTACAGCAGAACAGAGAATTGAAATATTATCTACAGTTAATGAAAACCTTACAACTCGAGGGGGGCCTCCTGCGAGATGTAGGCAATAGCAGAGCTCCTCTACAAGACTAAATACGCATCGATACCATGCACAACAAAGGAATGAAACAAAAACATAATTTGTATTTGCAGAAACAGAGTTTTTCAAACAATCATCTCTTTCCCTCTCATCAAAGGGATTGAAATTTATAGATCTCTGAAGCAACAACAAACTTACAGTTCTATTGCTACAATTTTGGTCATGGGATCAAATCAAATCATATTTCATGGATTTTTGGATCAAAGATCAGCCTAGATATGATCAAACTTATCTCTATGTCACAAATTTGCCAAAGACCAGCTCATTCTGGCCTTTTTGTTGACTGTGCATTAAATGACAAATTGAAAAGCCACCTATCCACGTAATCTGCAAAATAAGGCTCCAAAGATCTTTGAAAATCTCTCAAATGGTAACGAATTTGAGAAAAATGCCCATTAACAACCTAACTCTATGCCACGAATTTGCCAAAGAACAGCTCATTCTGGCCTTTTTGTTGACTGTGCATTAAATGACAAATTGAAAAACCACCTATCCACGTAATCTGCAAAATAAGGCTCCAAAGATCTTTGAAAATCTCTCAAATGGTAACGAATTTGAGAAAACTGCCCATTAACAACCTAATTGGGCCCGTGCTGAACAAAACCCATGCTTTTGTTTCCCGAAATTCGTTTTCATTTGCTCAGAAAACGCATTTTAAGTTGACTAGTCAAAACTGCTGCATTTTTCCCTTGATTTGATGTTGGAGGTCCACACGTGCGAGCTGGGTGGAATTTGACCAATAAAAATCCATATTGGAACCTTTAGAAACAATGTCGATGTGTCGGATTTCCTTCTAGAGTGGTTCTACTACCTCAACCATGGAGACAGCTGCGAAAACTTGTCTAACCTATAGAAACTTGAACTATCAAACTATCATTAGTAAAACCATGCATAATTCTCCTTAATTCATTAAAATAATGGAAATAATAATAATAAACCATGTAAACATGTATGCTAGAATTTGGTGCATTTATGAAGAAATATGGTTAAAAATGATGACAATGGGTGAATGGAATGATGCAAAAATGGATGGTTTCATCAACAAAATTATGACAAATTGGAGGCCCAACAAGAAGTCCTATAGAAATTTGTGGCATGATCTTCAAAGCGTCATGGTGTAGATGGCCCAATCTTTTGTGCCATAACTCACCGATGTCTCGGCTCTCCACCTTCTCTGCTTTCGTTATCAAGGCAGCACAATCTTCTACATCCAATTTGTAGAGGTTCTTTACTCGAACCCCAATCTTCTTCACATATCTCGTGGCTTTGTGACAAAGGCATGCCTTTCCTTTGTTAAATATCACATCATAGCCACGATCTTCCAACATAGCAACATTAACCAAACTCTTCTTTAAACCAGGAACATACATGACATCTTTTAATGTGAGAAGACTACCTGACTCCCTCTGAAAGGTAACTGTACCTATGTCAGTAGCGCTATACCTCCAGTCATCTCCCATCTCGATGTGCATCTAGAGATCCTTCTCCTCCAAGCTACTGAAAAATTCTTTGTTGTCGGTCATATGGAATGAAGCTCCACTATCTAAGTACCACACAGAACCCATCATTGATGACACCATGCATTCGATGAGGGTGAAATCCAACTCGAACTGTGAAGCAAGTGCTTCATCTGCCGCTCCTCCTGAGGGCTTCTTGTCGGTCTTCTTGTGCGGACACTTTGTAGCATAGTGTCCAAGCTCATTACAGTGAAAACATTTTACCTTTGACAAGTCTCGCTTCTTGCCTGCCTGATCGAAATTCGATTTGGAATGGGACACCTTCCCTTTCCCTTTCTCTGCCTTTCCAGCCAAGGCACAATTCTCCTCATCATCATTCTTTAATGAGGATCCATCTTTGGTGTTCCGTCGAATCTCTTCTTGTACCAAGTCAGACCATAATCATTGTAATATTCCAAAATAGGAAAAACAGGAATATTGAACATAAAACTGGAAAATGCAATAAACATCAACACATCAAATACATGAGCAGATCATTGGGCCATTTTATTATATGTAATAGCAGAAATGAAGTACAAGAAATTGAGAAAGAGACACTCAAGCTACGCAAAAAAAGCCTGAAATGACCCCAAACATTAAGACATGAAACATTGTTGATGCATCAACTGCTGGGAGGCTATGACTCCGCAATCCTGTTGGAAATAATTGCTGCTGGAAACTAGGAATGCGTAGATTTTCTGATTGGGTGCTCAGAAAATGTCTGGATCAGAGATCTAGGCTTTCTAGCACAATTCCAAGATAACCCAGAAAGGGTTTTCGGAAATGACAATGATGAAAAATGCAACCCTGAAGTTGAATTACGCTCTGCAATTGGGTAACTGCTGGGAGGTGGCTGATCTGATGAGAAAATAGTTGATACTCCTCCCCACTGACTTTCTGGATGAAAGGTTGCTCCCCTCACTGGATGATAAGCTCAAAAACTTGGGTTAATAACCCTCCACTGAATCTACCCTCCTGGATTGCGCAATTCTTGAAGGAGACTGCACTGCTGAAAGTGGCTAAATATTGGCCTGATGCCGAATGATGGAATGTAGCTCAAAGAATCTCTCCTGAGTGGGCACTCGAAGTCCCCTGAGGATGAAGGTGGGATTTTCGCTCGAAAACACCCTTGTGCTAAACAGCACAGCAGACTCCGCTAAACAGCTGAAGCGTGCAGAAAGTCATAAAAGACAATACATAAACAATATTCATAATGCTTTCTATGGCTGCCATTCACTTCCTTATATGCTTTGTGAGCCTCCACCCCCTTGGCCACACTCAATAATGATACTACTCTTATGAAGACTTCCTCCCATTATGGTTGCGTTGTCCTCCACTACCTCCATCACTGCATTGTTGATTTGGTCAAATTGACCCCATCCACATGCATTGACCCACATTCACACCAAGGAGTGGTTTATTCATCTTGCTTCTATCTAGATGCACTGATCCACATTCACATTAGAAGTGGTTCTATTCCTATTAAAGAGATTTATGGGTCCCTTTACCCTCTTATTCATCTATCTTATTGACAAAAACAAAATTTATTATTCCAACTAGCTAAAAGCTAATTAGGAATATTAGAGTCCTCCCCTCTCAAATGTTGTTTGTCCTCAAGCAACTGCAAAGATGGATGCTGCAAAATCTTCTCTCCTTCCCAAGTAGCATCCTCATCCGGTAGATTCCTCCATAGAACCAGATATTCTTTAATCACCTTGTTCCTTAGCTGCCTCTCCTGAGTATCCAAGATAGCTTCTGGTTGTAAAACCAGATGGCCCTCATCATCAATAGGTGGGAGATCCATAGTAGCAACTACATGTCGTCCAATGGCCTTCTTGAGGCATGAGACGTGAAAAATGTTGTGGATCTTACTCCCAATGGGGAGCTCCAACTCATATGCTACTTCCCCAACCCGACGGATCAACCTATATGGCCCATAGAAATGGGGCTTAAGCTTCTCAGTCCCCTTCTCCTCCAATGTAAATTGTTTGCCATGCTGAAGATGGAGATAGACCAAATCATTCACCTCAAACTGTCCCTCCACCCGACCATGATCTGCATATAACTTCTGTTGATTTTGGGTTGTAGCAATGTTGTCCTTAAGAGCACGGAGTATATCCTAACTCTCTTGGATCCACTCTTTGGCTCTAGGAGCCTTGCTTGCCCCAAGCATCATATCAACAAATGATAGAGCATCATAACCATATAGAACCCAAAATGGAGACATATTGATCGACATATGAAATGTCGGATTGTAACAATATTCTCCCAAGTGGAGCCAACCCAGCCATGCTCTCTGCTACCCCAGAACATAGTTTTGCAAGTAGCTTCCCAGCCACTTGTTAACTCCGTCTGTCTGCCCATCTGTCTGGGGTGATAATCGGTACTCGATGTCAACTTGGTACCCTCCAAACAGAAAAACTCCTGCCAAAAGCCATCCATGAAGCGGTTATCTCTATCACTGACTATGGTCTTAGATAGACCATGAAGTATGGAAACATCTCTAAGGAAAAGCTTGGCCACTTGTGAAGCAGTAATGTGAACACCTCGTTAGTCGACCAATGACCACAAAGATACAATCCTTACCATGTACTGTTGGCAAACTGATAATGAAGTCCATAAATGCTCTCCCATTTCCCTCTCGGATCATGTGACTATAACAACCTTGCAGGATGGTTGTTTTCTTCTTCATTCTTCTGGCAAACTACGCACTCCCTGATATGCTGGAGCACATCCTCCTTGAGACTCTTCCATGAGAATCTCTCCTTAATGGCCTGATATGTCTTTGTGAAACCTTGGTGGCCTGAGAGGGGTGAATCATGCGCTGCATGCAGAATTTTCTTCTTGAGCTTAGAATCTCTAATCGAGAAGATCCGGTCCCGGTAGTAGATGACCTCATCCATCACTTTATACCTCTCATCGATCACCTGCCCATCTAGTATCTCACATGTGAAGCGATCCTTGGAATACTCCACCAACAGCTAGGACCCCCAATCTCAATCCACACTCATCAATGACAGCGTTGTTGGTCTTTGTGTTAAGGCATCCGCTACCATATTCCCTTTACCTTTGACATATTCAATGTCAGAGTCATATGCCGAGATTCTGCTAACCCATTTTTTTTGCCTCTCTTGCAGCTGCTTATGCTCAAGAAAATGTCGAAGACGTGGTCAATCTTCACTTGGAAGTTGTTGTCTACCCAATATTGCCTGAATTTGGCCAATGCCTGCATGATGGCCAACAACTCCTCCTCATATGTAGCATACACCTTCTAATGTGGCAGCATCTTCTGATGCTCAAAGGCTATGGGATGGCCTCCCTGCATCAAGGTTGTGCCAACACCCTCCCTTGAAGCATCACATTCCAGCACAAAGGGCTAGGTGAAATCTGACAATACCAACACCGAACAAATGCTCATCACCTTCTTGAGCCTATCAAAGGCCCTCTGCGCAGTGTTTGTCCAACTAAAGTTGTCCAACTAAAGGCTCCCCTCTTAGTCAGATCTGTGAGAGGTGCTGCTAGTTGTGAGAACCCTTCAACAAACTTTCGGTTCGATGGCCTCCCTGGTGGAATGCCTCCAAATACTGTAGAATAATGGTCTAGAATAGACTGCATATCTGAGTAGACTGATTTGTCCTTGCCTCCTCTGCACAAATCAGCCTCCATCTTATGTGCGGAGACTTCCTGAGGTGGATAGGTGTGCATGCCCCTGATCATTTGGTGCTTACCGCTCTTCTTATCTGTCCATTCCATCTTCAAGGTCTCCCAATCCGTGGTGACCTTCCCTAGTGTGATCAACCACTGTACACCCAATATCACATTGATGTCAGGAATATCGACCACAAAGAAGTGATCTATCAATGTGTATGTCCCTAAAGTTATAGTCAATGCTGGAACATACTTCACACACTACATGGTTCTAGCTCCTAGAACCAAAACTGAGAATCCTTCAAAATCTTCTGTAGGTATGTCTCTCTTCTGCACTAGCTGGGCATCAATAAAATTGTGGGTAGCCCCACTGTTTATCAATACTAACACCTGCTGCTCCTGAACTGTCCCTCGGACTCTCAAGGTCAGATACTTGGGTACTCCCCACAAAGATGCAAGGGCTCCTCCAATTGGAACAAATGCTCTGTTTCCACCCCCTGGTGGTGGATCCTCTCTCGGTGTCACAGCGCTAGTGTCTCCTTCCGGCTCTACTTCTCCCTCCTCTTCACTATTAGAGAATACTTCAATATAGTGTGCCTTTCCCGCAGCACACCGATGCCCTGGTGCCCATGGTTCTTGGCAAGTGAAGCAAAGCTTCCTCCTCAAAACTCTTCGGACATCATCACTAAGAGGTCCTTTGCCCTGGTTCTCCTTTGGGGAAGGAACCTTCACATCTTTCCCCCTTGACTAAAAAGTGAGTTTTTGTTGGAATGGAGCTCGTGCCCTTGGCAAAGCATCTTGTAAGTCCCTAGCCCTCTCAATGGCATCTTGGAGCGTAGTTGGTCTAGTGGACTTTACCAACCCATGCAAAGGCTCTGCTAGCCCATCAATGAACATGTATACTCTCCTAGCTGTAGATAAATCTGGCACCATGACAAAAAGTTTCAGGTATTCAAAGATATAGGTCTCCGGATTTCTCGACTGCTTGAGCTTAGCTAGCTCAACAAAGTGTGCCTCTGGATCCCTTCGGTCAAATCTTTCTACCAACCTCCAGGTGAATTCTGCATATGCAGTCACACCTGCATGCCCTAATGTAGATAAACCATGAAACCACCATTCATGTGGGTGAAGCGCTACTATCTTAATGGCTTCAATCTCTGATACTTGGTTAAGCTGGAAATAGATGTCTAATTTTTCCACCCAAGCCTTGGTTGTGCACTTGGATGACCGATCAAAAGCAGGCAGAAAGAATCTACCCATAGTACACTGCAAATGATTGTTCTGCATGTACCCTCCACTTCTATTGTTATTACGGGGTCTCCTATTATCCTTGATCTGACAAAACTCTTGGAAGTTCAGACTCTCTTTGAACCTTTGAGATTGAGATTCAAATTCTAGAAAGTAATCACCAAGAGCCTCTTGCTCTTGGGGTCTTCCAGCCCCATTTCCCACTGCTAGGAATGTAGGCATGGTGGAGCATTGAGAAACTTGCTGCAATGTCGATTGCTCACACCAATGATGTGAAGTGTCGGAACCTTCTCCATGTTGAAGCCCTTTTGGGGTTTCCCTTTGTGTTTCCACCATCATCTCCTTAATTTCTTTGGCAATATCGTGCATAGTTTGGAGAAGAAGCTTGGGAAACTCTTTTTCATCTATTTCTCCTGATATTGGAGACTTGCCTTTGTCTTCTTCGTTGTTTGTGTAATCAAACCTTCGGCCTCTATTAATATACCGCTTCTCTCGGTTTGTAAGAGGTTCTTCTTCTTCAAATGACATAGATGTGGTGCCCCACAGGCTGAGCCAAGATTATGCTCTGATACCACTGTAATATTCCAAAATAGGAAAAACAGGAATATTGAACATAAAACTGCAAAATGCAGTAAACATCAACACATCAAATACATGAGCAGATCACTGAGCCATTTTATTATATGTAATAGCAGAAATGAAGTACAAGAACTTGAGGAAGAGACACTCAAGCTAGGCAAAAGAAGCCTGAAATGACCCTAAACATCAAGACATGAAACATTGTTCTTGCATCAACTACTGGGAGGCTATGATTGCGCAATCCTGCTAGAAATAACTGTTGTTGGAAACTAGGAATGCATAGATCTATTGATTGGGTGCTCTAAACATGTCGAGATCAGAGATCTGGGCTTTCTAGCACAATTCCAAGATAACCCAGAAAGGGTTTCCGGAAATGACAATGATGAAAAATGCAGCCCTAGCGCTGAATTACGCTCTGCAACTGGGTAACTGCTGGGAGGTGGTTGATTTGACGAGAAAATAGTTGATACTCCTCCCCACTAACTTTCCAGATGAAGGGCTGCTCCCCTCAATGGATGATAAGCTCAAAAACTTGGGTTAATAACCCTCCATTGAATCTACCCTCCTGGATTGCGCAATTCCTGAAGGACACTGCACTGCTGAAGGTGGCTAAATATTGGCCTGATGCCGAATGATAGAATGTAGCTCAAAGAACCTCTCCTGAGCAAGGAAAATTTTAGGGGCTAATATTCGTAGGTGGGCTAATTTTCCATGCTTTTTCCAAAAAAATTATTCGCCAATCTCTGTTTTTTTCTAAAATGATTCGCCCAAAACTCAATTAACAAGTTGACATTTGGCATGTACACATCAAGATGCATCCATCCATGTCGAAAAAAATTGATTTGGATGCCCTGGGAGAAAGGGTAGCGCCTCTGCACGGAGCTTCTGTGTGCCATTTTTTGCAAAATTTCAAAAAAAATCAAAAAGCTCCAAAACTTTCAAAAAATATTCCTTAACTGCTATGGATGATAGGCTAAACATCCAAGGATGTTTTAGCTACCAATTTCACTCCTTTACCCTTTTTCTTGACTCCCTTTGTTTGTCTTGGACTTCTTGCAGTTTTCTTTTTAATTGCCCAATTTTGATTTTTGCAATCTGATTCTCTGTTTGGTAGCGGGCAGCCATGTGTCTTTGAAGGTTATTGTTCATATTGGCTCTCTTTAGGAGCTTTTCCAAATGCTCATTGACTCTATTTAGCCAGTACTCCTTATCTTGTTCTATTTCCCTCATGATGAGTTCATTCACTGTCATGAGTGCCTGTGATGAAGATGCTTCTTTTTGTTGTTGCAGTGCTTTCTTTAGGCTTCTAGTTCTTGGCCTCTCCCTGCTGGCCTATCCTTCATGCTCATCAGAGTCATCAACATCAACAGGTGCTTTTCCTTTTGCTGCCTCTTTGCTATCATCAACCTTGCCTATCTTGAAATTGTGGGCAAAAAGGCTTGTCAAAGGAACATGACAACCAACCTCTGTGATCTTCTCACAAAACTTCATACAACCAGCATTTCTAAAACATCTTTGGGCAAATGGAGAAGCATTGATTTCTCTCAAGTTGGATGGCTCAAACCTTGAATGATGTCCTCCCTTGTGCACTTTCTTTTCACTCTCTCTTTCACTCTCCATGAAATTTGTTGAAGGATAGTACCCTAGCCAAATGATCTTGATGGAAAAGATGGATTTTAGGGTTTAAATGACAAGGACGCAGTGATTTGAAAGCAAAGTTGAGTGTAATAATTATGTGGGAGTTTCCTCAAAGGTTTTGACGAAGCAAGGTGAAGTATGATGTTAAAACTATAAGTCTATTTCATGAGATGAATATGTGGAAGTGAAGGGTTTGTCATTTCTTGCAATGAAAACGTAGTGGAAGACTAGGGTTTGATGAATTCGGTGATGAATGAGTAGTGAATGATAGGAAATGTGTAGGCTAGGGCTTTCATGGAGGATAGGTGATAATGTAGGTGAGTGAAAGCTAGGGTTATTCACTTTGAACAATGGAGAACAAAAAACTGGTATAACATTGTGTTGGAGAAAACCCTGAGAAGAAATCACATAATCATTGATGAAATTTCTTGAAAAGATGTTTGGATGATCACTTATTGTTGTTTGGAAGCTTTATGGATCCTTGAACAACCTTCAAAAACTAAGAAAACTTTGAATTTCGCCTCAAAACCATGAAGAAGTTCTTCATTGAGAAACCTTGTCAATTTCGCAAAAGGGTCGCGAAAGGGTCGCGCCTAGCAAATGGGTCACACGAAAGGGTCACGCCCGGCAGATGGGTCGCAAAAGGGTCGTGACTCTCTAAAAATGCAGAAAAAACCCTCCCTTTCTCACAAATTTCACTTTCTCTTAACTTGCACAGTGATGTCAAGGGAATCTAAAGACATGTAAAAGTAAAACTAAGTTTAATTGAGCTCCTCCATAGGCTTTTATGATTTGCTTTTGGTGTCTTAGTAATTAATGAGGTAGGATGGCCCACCTCATCAATTCATCTTTTTCTTTTAGCCTTTTGAACTTTAGGACCCTTTTTAACTTTGGGACCTTAGAAACATTATTACATATAAAAACATAAATTACATTTGAAATCAAAATTTATTGAAGAAACTTGGCTATTACCACTCCACTCCTCCAATTGCCGAATTTTATGCATGAAATGGCAGTTTTGGGGACCTTGAAACCCTAATGACCTAATGGAGACACTGAACTGAATGGAATCATGGTAACGATGACTGAAATGATGATGACAATCTATGAATGATGATACACTCAACTGAGTGGTGACATGGACCAGCAATTTAAAAAATTTGGAAGGAGTGCAAAATAGTCCTAGACCTAATGCCCAGTGACCAAATTTTTGCTTGAAGACCTAGTGAAATGACAAAAATTTGATTATGGGACCCTAACAAGACAGGATAAGAGTCCATTGATCACTAGTGACAGGATGTAAAGACTAACACTAACAAAGGGCATATTCGAGTCTCAATCCAAAGAAAGACATCCTGATCTGTTGTTGGTCCTGAAGAATAAATTTGCAAATTCGATTCACCTATTCAAAACAAACTTTGGTTCTTCTCTTCTATAGTGATTCCTGCTCTGATACCATGTAGAAAAACCACATAGATTCAACTAATCTTGTAATATGCTAAAACAAAATACTTGAATCTATTCTACAAAATGTGGAAACCAATTAAGATCGCACAATCACATGAACAAGAAAGAGAAAGAATTTCAATCGCACAACACAAAGATGTATCTCGGGAAAGCCTCAGCTAAAAACCCCGCTATATGTATATTGCATTAAGTCAAGAATATGAAACAATACAATGCTATTTCCCTTCCTGAGAAACCTCTGCATTATCTCTGACTGTCTCACTTTGATCCCAACAAGTATGGTCTGATACTTAACCAATTCCCTGCCTCTCGGTTGCTCAGCCTTGCTTACGCATTCCTGAGGGTATTGAGCCCCTATTAATTAGAAAATTCCCAAGAATTGATTGCGCAATTCATCTAAGGCATCCTGCTGACCTCATGCATGACCTGTACAATTTTTTAACAGTACAACTGATAGTATACTTCCCTTTAACTCCAATCTAAACTAGATCTTCCTTAGAACTGACATGCAACAGCTATTTATAGCAAGCTATCTGATCGATCACTGCATGTGAATTAAATCAGATTTAATTCACTAGACCTCTCACTAGCTCATCTATCAATTAGAACTAGTTAAACTGATTTTAACTCAAATAATTAAGTTAAACAATTACAACTAAAAATAAACTTTAACTAGACCCTCTAAAACTTAGAGTGAACTCTACATGTCTCTAGTTTGACCTCCAACTCGAATTGACTAAGTTAATTAAGTCTTCCCAACTCAATTAACTCGTACAAGCTGTCATGTGATGTGGAATTACAATTTCTTTCTAATTTAATTAAGTGAAAATTAAATTAGAAGCATCTTCTTGTTGCCAATTTCAACAATATGGGACTCAATTATCAGGCGGTCAAGTGAATTATGGGATGTGTCACAACTGCCTATTATGCTATGCTCATCAATGGAGCGGCCTCTGTCTTCTTCACACCTACAAAGGGTGTGACAGAGTTGTTCACTCTCCCCCCTTCTATTTTTGTTAGTCAAAGAAGGGCTCTGTCGAGCAATTTTGGAAGTAAAACAATTGGGATTCTTAAAAGGGGTCAAACTAAGAATTTCTGTTCTTTTAACTCATTTTTTATTTGTCGATGATATATTATTGTTCTTTGATGGTTTAAAGAAGGAAGCTAGAAAATTCAGAAACTTCTCAATCTCTATTGTGTGGTTGTGGCTATGGAGATGAATGTACAAAGGTCATACATTAGTTTCAATGGTTTGAATCACTGCTGCAAACATCGCGATGTACCAAATTTTTTCACTGAAACAATAATATCACTCACAAATATCATGATATTTTCATCCCAAAAAAAATCACGATATTACTGCACAACAAATGAAAATATCATTCGCCTGCAGAGGTTCATAAATGTAATTTTTTTTACTTTTTTCATCATTTTTTTAATTTTTTCCGATATTTTCCCAATGTTACCAATATTTTATTTTCTAGGCACTAGATGATATTTTCACCGACAAGATGTTTTCAACACTGTTTGAATGTGAACTCCAAAGGACTCCTGAAGGCATTGTTTCCCTTTAGGCTTTGATTTACAAAAGAGATTCAAATACCTAGGTTTCATTCTCAAGACAAATGGATACAGAAAAGGTGCTCACGGACGTCTGTTGTGCAAAATAGAAAAAACAATTCATTTTTTGTGTAACAGATGGTTCTCAAGATGTGCAGATTAACCCGTGACAAGGCTGTCCTGGAAACCATCCCCATGTATTGGCATTCTCAAGCTTGGATCCCAAAGGGAGTGCTTCAAAGAATTAGAAAGCTCTCTTGCAATTTCTTCCCCAAAACAAGGAAGATGAGGGTTTGAAGCAAATACAAGTATTTCGAAGGTTCTGGTTGCAAAACGTCGTTGGAATCTCATTACACAGGAAAGTCTTCAGAAATCTATTAATTATTAAGATTCAAGAAGTATGTAGCCCCTGCTTCTTTATTGGACAGTTGGACTAGATAATGAATCCTTAGAAAAGTATTAAGAATGTTTCAAATCCTTAGAAAGCCATGGCACTAGCCTTTCCTATCATTGGAAACTCCTTTACATGGAAGATTGGCAATGGGAAGAATGTAAGGATTGACTTAACTCCAATTATGGGATGTGGTGAACAAATTATTCTAGGTCCTAATCTGATAAACCATTTTTCACAAAAAAAAAGGAAGTATTTTTACTTTACATCAAATTGTGTATACTAATGCTACAAATGTTTGGCAGTGGGGTTGGGAATCAACATAGTCTATCAATTTGGGCGGTGAATGGAAGGATTCAGAGGATTCCTTGATGTGGGCTAAAAATAATGTTACAGGGATGTCCACCATAAAGTTAGGTTATATATCTCTAATGGATATTTTTGGTCAAGAAGAAATGTGATGGTGGAATAAAATACAAAAAATAAAGACACCTAAGAAACAAGAATTGTCCTATGGCACACAATCAGAAATAAGGTTCCAACATGGGAAGGCTTACACAAAAGAGGAAGACAGGGACCCAGCATGAGGAAGTGGAAACAATTACTCATTTAGTTATTCATTGTCCATATGCTCAATATCTGTAGAAAGATCTAGAAAAAACAACTGGAATGGACAATGCTTGAAGAGGTACTTCGATGGAAGAACGCCTTAGATCTTAATTTCGAAAATAGGAATTCAAAGTTTTTAGGGCAATTCTATGTCCTCCAATATGGGGTATTTGGCTGGCATGTGATGCCCAGATCCTTGAAGACAAACAAATTCTTACTTCCAAGGTTTACAATCAGGTCTATGGTATTTTTCATGAATGCAAAATATCTTCAAAGATAAGACAACCATAGCAGGCGGGAGACATATATATTGACAAATCTTCTCCATGAAGTTTCTTTGATGGTGCTAGACAAGGACAAGATAATTGTAGAAGTGCAGGACGTCTTTTATTCCCATCTGAGCACCTCATCACATTCAAGGATGGTCTGGAAATTGGGTCAAACAATTACACTGAAATAATGGTCCTTCATCTTCTTTTGAAAATAGCAATGGATAAAGAGCTAGGAGATTGCATGTATATGGGAATGAAAGGGGAGATTAAAAATTCAATGTGTTCAGCTGGAAGATTTTCGAAAACCAGTTAAAAGAGGCATCATCCTTGTTCGCAGCTATATCATACACTCATGTATAATGTGAACACAATATGGTGGCTGGTGCACTTTCACAAGAAGGTGAACAGGTTGAAGCTGGATTATCTACTTTCGAAGAATCTATCTCTGGTACCTTGAGACAGTCAAGGTCTTGTCTTTTGATTTGAAGGCTAGTGCTGAGGAGTCATTCTCACTGCTATTTGTTTCAGATTCTGGATTGTATATTTCTCAGGACAGTCATGAGACTTATTTTTGGCACCTATCTTTAAAGGATAAATTTCTCAACAGTAGAATGTAAGGGGGATATCTTACTTTGAACTGTGATCTTTTTAATCCATATGTATCCAGCAGAAAAAATGATATTCTTTTTATTTTCATGTTGTTTTGTACAGATTCCTAGAGCCAAAAAATAATGTGAATTTCATTCTTTTAAAGAGAAATTATGATTTTTTCTGAGGAAAAGAATCTGAGCTTGTACTATGATTTAGACAACCTAGGCAGCAGAGCATTCAACTTAATATGTAGCTATCTGGAAAACTGTCGTTAATTTACATGAAATTTCAAGTAGAAAATATAAATCCTCTTGCCAAAAAGCCATTTAGTTCAAAATATGAATAAAAGCAAATCCAGGATATTGTAACTTTTTGGCTAAATTAATGCAAGAGTAAACAGATATACAGAACTGAAATTTGTAAAACAGCAGCACTCACATTTACAAACCATGACTAACTTCCACTGTCATATTTCAGATTTGGAAAAGCTTAACCGTTTCCTTTATTAATGCCAGAATGGACAGGAAATTCAAAATTGTGCTAAAGATAGATGGAAAAGAATGTCAGTGCAAAACATCCTTGAACAAATTAAAGAACTAACCAGCTAATACTTCTACAATTTTAGGAGATACTTCCATTTAAGACAAATATATAAGGCTAAGGAGATCTTATCATTTACATACTTGACTCGTCGAAGATATTCAAGTCCATCCTGAGGTGGTCCAGAATCAAAGTCAGGCTCTCCTTCAACAAGGAATGCTGGTTTCAGGAGACTATCAAACTCATCCTCACTATCATCATAATCATCCTGCTCCTCATATGGCAGATTACTACTTTGTTGAATGTTTTCAATATTGCTTTCTGAAATTTGAAAAGGTAGCTCTTCGTAGCACTGTTCATTTGATTTTATCAGCAGCAATGGACCTACAAAAATTTTGACAGAAATATAAGATACTAGTTGGCACATCGGCATCGATGTTCTGATGGAGATGGGTAAGTAAAGGCAAGGGCTTCTGATGTGTTGCTTATTTTAATTTTATACATATTAATCATTCAGGAAGGATGTATAGAACACTAACGCTGAGAGAAATGTACCCTTGAACAAAAGAAAAGTGACAATTAAGAACAGTTTCATAACACAAGCAAACTATAGATATTTAAACTACAAAACATAACATTTCTTGTAGATGTCTGTAATGAACCTTGTGATGGTGTTGAATTAGAAATCAAAACACTGTCATAGTTTGAAAGAGCTAAGCAACAATTGATTTTGATTTTGATCAGGTGAGATTACGGTCTCAAACATACGTTAATAACTCTGTACGAGGAAACAAAGAGTTCAGTCAGATGCAAATTGCAATAGCATATCCCTGTGGTAAAGAATTTTTGTTATTGATGAAAAAAAGCTAAATGTCGTGAAGAAAAGTTATCTCTGCAAAAGCTAACAACCATCTTAGAAGTTAGCAGTCATTTGTCAAAGTCTAGTACTTTTGAAAATTGCTTTCATATGCACACTGTTGGAGCAATAATTATAGAATTCATACACTGTGCCAGCAGATTAAAATTGGAATGAGGAGACTCACCTTAAAGTTGTTCTCTATTAGACAGCATTTATAAGGCATTACCCACATCAAAAGCTTTGCCAATCTGGAAGGTGGGCTTGGGGTTCCAGTACCTGGATTGATGTGATAGCATCCTCTTTCAGTCCAGTAATAACGCTGCCAGTGGTTTCAGTGTCATGCCTTGTGAACCATAGTTGGCTTGTGGTTGTCATAATATAGGCTATCTGACAACAGTGCCATATCGTTATGTTGGGATTTCATTCCACATTCCTCAAATAAGGAAAAGTATGGAATGGCATTCTAACTTGAACAGGGCGATAAATCCTGACCTCAGAGTAGACGCTTTTACTCGTATTCAATATCTGAGATCTCAATGTATCGTGTTGTCTAAAGCACAGTGCTTTTCAATAACATCTTGCTAATATATCGGTAGACTAAAAGTTCACTGAGAAGACTGAGAGCCTAAGTCGGTGGAGAATTTACTTTCCCAATCAAGAACAGATATGGAGTGCTTTCTCCACGATAGTTGGGCTTAATTGTAAGATTGAAGCACATATACTTACAGATATAGAGCTATATCTGCTGTTATGTACTCTGCCATCGTTGGAAATATTTTGGAGTGATCCTTCCTTAAGGATACCACTTGCTAAGATACCACATCCTCCATTAATCATATGCACCAGATATATCACAAACTCCTTGAGGCATAACAATGGAACATCAAAAATTGTATTGTTCACCCTATTCGAGAGAAAGGAAACTATCCTAGACACTTCAAGGGGGAAACCCAATAAAAATACTGAAGCAATGATAGATAAGCATTCAAAGCCCATTGTGAGGAGGATTACATCGATAATTATAGTAATTCTAACCCTAAACACTTACTAAAACCATGGGCACATGTACCATGTTCATAGATCCATATGCAGCCACTGGAAGAGAAACATAAATCATAACTCTAATATTAATTCTAACCCTAGTCCTAATAGCCGGTTAGGCTTTTATTAAAATACTAAGGAGGGTCATAAATCTGTTTGCTTCCCATGTTTAAATTTTGACAAATAGATGTTGAAAAAAATAGTGAGAAAGGGTTCCTTGATTTGTGCCTTAATCAAAGGAAACACAACGAGTTTCTCCTCGGCATGCCCGAGGTTCCTATAATTTAGGATGATTTCCTAAAATTTAGAAATTGTTCCTAAAAACAGGACGAGTTTAGAAGCAGTTAACTGATGTATTAAAGTGGAAGGCCGAGTTATTAGTCTTCTAGTGCGAGTTAATTGAGTGAAAGAACATGTGTTTGAGTCTCAAGTCCTTGATTTGAGATAGGACGAGTTGCATGAGTAGTTAACTCATGCTAACTCAATCAATCACAAAAGCAAACTCATTAATTACAAACTCACTAAACTTAGCCATTCGAATTGCTTTAAAAGGAGGAATGAAGGCACGATTTGATTCATTGTCTTGTGAACACAAGTTGGTAAAGACAAGATAATAGAGTTCACGGGTTTGGGAGAAGGTTGCATAGGTTTATGCGTGGAGCTTGTGAGAGAAAGGTGTGCCAAGAGAAGCTTGTTTGCATAAATTTATGAGGCATGAATCAGCAATCTTGCAAAGGTTTCAAGCCTGGTTCAAGGCAGGAAAACAAGGTTGTTTTCAGATTGAAACAAGTTGTATTTGTAAGAGATCTATTGTTCAAATTTCTTCAATAAAATTCTCAAGCAAGCATTGGGTTTTCCCCGTTGAGTTCCCTAGAAAAAATACTGTGTTTTCCTACTGTGTGACTATGATTTATTTCTGTTCCTATTCCACTGCAAAGTTTAGTAGAGAAATTATGTGTTTATATTAAAAGAAATTATATTTCAGATTGTTCATATTAACAGATCAGAATTTCGTGGATTTTCTACAATAGAATCATATCAGGACTACTGGCATCTATGTGATATAAAATATTTGTTTGACATAAAATGGTAACAAAACTAGCATATTATTGTGAAGCATGCTGGATGGTCCACTTAAATATTATTAATGCCAAAACAATAACCAAACAAGAAATCAAAGGGGCTAGGAAGTACAATATCCCCGATTCCAATCTCTCTGGGTGTCCTACACTCCCCCAAAAGCATAAAAAAGGAAAGAAAAAAGAACACGAAATACATAACTAAATATAACATTAAAATATTGCCCGTGGGTGTGTGGTGTAGTGGCAAGCAGAGAGGTGATCAGGTTTAATGCAGAGACCCAATTCAAACCCCCAAGTGGGTATGGATGAGGTCAGGGACAACTCCTGGGTGACTTTAATGGCATAGATACTCCCATTGTAACACAGCAGCTTATCCAAAAAGACCCTATAAAACGTATTTCTCAAAAATAATACAATCAGACTAAGACCAAAATGTATGTCAATCAGAATAGGAAGTACAAACACTGATGCCAATCTCTAGAGGTGCCCTACTGTAATATTCCCAATTAGCAGCAGCTAATTGGCAATATTAATTTTTGGCCAGTTTACTTTTATAAAGTTAAGTCAGTTAATAAAGTGGGTGAGAAGACACTTAGCCTACACTTAGAAAATAAACATTCTCTAAAGTCACTTGAGCACATTATTATATGACAGCGTGGGGCCCAGGGGTCGAAGTGGCAGCGTGAGGGAAGTGGCAGCATGGGCAGCGTGGGCCCATGATAGCGCAGAGAGAGAGGGACAGCGTGGCCAAGAGGGACAGCACAGTTTTGGTGGGGCCTAGGTGAAAGCAAGGCTCTCCAAGCATAAAGAGAGGAAGAGGCTCCTCATTCATGGATTCGATTATCCATCTATGTTTTGTCTCTTGACATTGAGCACGCTTTTGCTATTGAGCGAAGTCTGCAAGTGATGTTCAGCACACCAGGTGTCTCCGAGCGGAGATCCCAACCTCAGCCCCGGGGGACTTCGAGTGCCTGCTCGGGTGAGGAGTTCTATCCATTGATTTTCAGGTGGGAGCCATAGCATCTTCAGCTAGGGATTACGCACTTGCTTGGACAACGCAGTCTTGAGGAGAGATCATGCAGTTCTTGGAGGAGGTAGTGCCGCGGGTGGAGATTTATCAGGGGATTCAGCCCAGGATAATGAGAAGGGATCAGCCGTTAGCTATTCCTTCATTTTGGTAGAGGAGGAGAGCTCATTCCCAGAGCTTCATATTTTTCTGAGCAGGGGAATAGCCCCAAAGAGCCATCCTATTCCAGCAGTAGCAGCAGCAGCTTGGAGATGATGCAGTCACTGATAGAGCAGCCATTTTGGGAGTATTTCTAGCTTGCCTGGGGTAGGCCCAGGTGCCATCATTCTGATCACCTTTGTACTCATTGTATCTTTCAATTATAATAAAATGGCTCAGCGTTCCCCATATTTTGCATTATGTACGTGATGTCTCTTTATTTGTTGTAGTTTCATGTTTATGCTGCTTTATATTGTTGTTTATTTCTACTCGGAATATTACAGTGGTATCAGAGCTCATAGACTTGGCTCAGCCTGTGGAGCAGATTGTCTATGACACCAGCAGGAAAACCATATATCACTTCCCGGGGAAGGAAGTACAAGGACCAAGAGCATAGGCTTGAGACCACTTTTGGAGAGGGAGACTGCATTCCAGTTGTGGATGTAGAGGAGGAAGGACCGATGGCAAGTGAGACAGATGAAGGAAGGGAGTTCGGGGAACTCCTCCTAAAATCTGTGCAAGAGCTATCGAGGAGAATAGAAGAGATGGGGCAGAAGTTTACCGCAAACCAGAGACAGAATGAAACCCCAAGGGATTTTCGAATCAGAGAAGGGTCTGACACTTCCCACCAGTTGCAGGAGCGGCTCAAAGCTACACCCCCACGTTCCACGATGCCCACATTTCTAGCTACAGGCACGAGAGCAGGAGCATCTCAGGAACCGGAGCCAATTCATATGGGGGATTATTTTGCCGAGTATCAATCCTATGGGCAAGAGTTTGGTGAGGCTCTCTCTTTCCATGATTTGTTCAGCTTAAGAAGGACAGCAGGCCCCGTAACCAGAACAAAGGGGGTAGATACACACAGGACAGGGATGTACAGCATACAGTGGGCAAATTTTTCCTGCCAACATTTGACGGATCCTCCAAATGTTCGGCAAAGGCTTGGGTGGAGAAGCTGGATATCTATTTCCAACTTAATCAGATGGCAGAAGGAGAGGCCATCAAGGTGGCAGCGTTGCACCTAGAGGGAGAGGTCCATGATTGGTGGTTCCACATGATGGCCACGCTGGGTCACTCAAGGGTGACAGCATATGCAGAGTTTACACGGAGATTGGTAGAGCGGTTTGATCGGAGGGATCCAGAGGAACACTTTGTTGAGTTGACCAAGCTCAAACAGACCGAGAGCCCGGACACCTACATTTCCGAGTTTTTGAGACTCTCTATGATGGTAGTATGGTACCCAACTTGTCTTCAGCCAGGATGATATACATGTTCATTGATGGGTTGGCAGAACCTCTGCGAGGGTTAGTTAGATCTACGAGGCCGACTACACTTCACGATGCAGTTGGGAGGACCAGGGATTTGCAGGATGCCCTGCCCCGGACCAGAGCTCCTTTCCCCCAGAGACCGGCATTTCAGCGGAAGGGGAAGGAAACGAGGGTTCCACCTCTGAAGGGGAATCAAGGTCGGCGGCCTTTGGACGATGAGACCTGAAGGGACCTGAGACGGAAGAAGCTATGCTTCACATGCCGTGGGCACCGGGACATCGATGTGCCGCTAGGAAGGCACACTACATAGAGGTCTTCTCCGACAGTGACGAGGAAGAGGATGCATATGAGGAGATGGAGGCAGCGGTGTAATACAGGGAGTGGATCATCCACCACCTCCACCGCCAGGAGCAGGAGGGGCAGTGTTTGCACCTACTAGGGGAGTCCTTGCTTCTTTGCGAGGGGTTCCCAAATACTTGACACTGCGTGTTCGGGGTACTGTGCAGGGATAGCGTGTTTCAATATTAGTGGACAGAGGGGCAAACCATAATTTTATTGATGCACAATTGATTGGGCGGAGGAGCATACCGACAGAGAGCTTTGATGGGTTTTCAATACTAGTACCAGGTGCCAGAACCATGCAGTGTGTCAGGTATGTGCCAACCTTGGCAGTGACTATGGGGACTTACACTCTGATGGATCATTTCTTTGTGGTGGACATTCTGAACACCAACGTGATACTGGGAGTGCAATGGTTGATCACGTTGGGGAAGGTCACTACAGATTGGGAGACCTTGGAGATGGAGTGGACAGACAAGAATATCGCGAAGCATGAGATGATTAGGGGCATGCACACTTACTCGCCACAGACAGTTTCAGTACACCGGATGGAGGCTGACTTTCAGAAGGGAGATATAGAGTGGGCAGTAGAGCTACGTGTTTCGGAGGCAGGGTCTACAGGGCAGGCCGTACACCCAAATGTGCAGTCGATTTTGAACAAATATGCCACAATTTTCGGGGATATACCACCAGGGCAACCAGCGGATCGGGGGTTTGAGCACACCATCGAGCTGGATCAGGGCATCCAGGCTGTGATTACGACACCCTATAGGCATTCTACAGCCTGCAGGGATGAGATTGAGAGAGCTATCCATGAGGTCTTAGCGCTAGGACACATTCGACCCAGCATTAGCCCGTTTGCTTCTTCTGTTGCACTGGTGAAGAAGAAGGATGGCACACTGAGGATGTGCATCGACTATCGAGCTCTCAAAAAAAATACCATGAAGAACCGATACCCCATCCCACGAATTGATAAGTTGATGGATGAGTTGAGGGGATCGAAGTTCTTCTCGAAGATTGATCTGAGATCAAGTTACCATCAGATCCACGTGAGAGACCGGGATGTTCCCAAGACCGCTTTTAGATGTCACTAAGGCCACTTCGAGTTTCTGGTGATGCCCTTTGGGCTAACCAATGCACCAGCCACTTTCCAGTCCTGCATGAACCACATCTTCCATGGTCAACTGAGGAAGTTTGTGCTGGTATTTTTCAATGACATCTTGATATACCACCGGACGTGGGAGGAGCACCTGCAGCACATTGACGTTGTATTGCGCATACTGGAGGAGCAGCATTTCTATGCTAAGCTCTCCAAGTGCGAATTTGGATTGACGAAGATGCTCTACTTGGGGCATATCATTGGTGTGGACGGAGTGAGAGTCCACGAGGAGAAGATCAGGGCCATCCGGGATTGGCCAGAGCCGAAGAACGTGACTGAACTTCGAGGGTTTGTAGGCATCTGCACCTACTACCGGAAGTTCATCAAAGGATTTTCCCAACTTGCTGCACCCCTCACAGATCTTACCAAAAAGGGGGCATTCAATTGGACGGACACAGCGTAGAGCGCTTTTGACAAGCTCAAGGAGGTGATGAGCAGTTGTCCAGTTTTAGTGTTATCGGATTTTATGCAGCCTTTTGTCCTTAAGTGTGATGCATCTGGAGAGGGGGTAGGCATAGTCTTGATACAGGGGGGCCACCCCATAGCTTTCGAGAGCAGGAAACTATTGTCGCATGAGAGATTGTATCCCATATACGACAAGGAAATGTTGGCTATCATGCATGCACTGGCCAAATTTCAGCAATACTTGGTGGGGAGCAGATTCAGGGTGAGGACTGACCACAACAGCCTTCGGTTCTTTTTAGAGCAGAAGCAGTTGCAGGAGAGGCAGCAGAAGTGGGTCATCAAAATCAATGCATACGATTTTGACATAGAGTATGTCAAGGGGAAGAACAACGTGGTGGTCGATGCCCTTTCACAAAGACCGGCAGCGTTGTCTCTGATGAGTTTAGACACGAATTGGAGGGCTCAGTTGTTGGTGGAGTACTCCAAAGACCGTTTTGCCTGCGAGATCTTGGACGGACAGGTCACGGATGACAGGTACAGGGTGATGGATGAGGTGATATATTTTAGGGATCGGATCTTCTTGACTGGGAGTTCTCGGCTCAAGGAGAAGGTGCTACGTGCCTCACATGACTCACCACTATCAAGCCACCAGGAGTTCACCAAAACCTACAAGGCCATTAGGGAGAGGTTCTCTTGGAAGGGCCTCAAGGAGGATGTACTCCGGCATGTCAGGGAGTGGGAAGTATGTCAGCGGAACAAGGGGGAGATGAGCCATCCAGCAGGATTACTACAGCCACTTCCCATTCCAAACGAGACATGGGAGAGCATTTCGATGGATTTCATCACAGGGTTGCCCACGATGCAGGGAAAGGATTGTATCTTTGTAGTCGTTGATCGGCTAACAAAGTACGCACACTTCTTCGCTATATCAACAAGGTACACAGCAGCACACGTGGCAAAGTTGTTTTTCAGGGATGTTTTCAGGTCGCATGGTCTCCAAAAGACCATTATTAGTGATCGGGACAGTCATTTCATGGGCGGCTTTTGGCAAGAGCTCTTTCATTTGGTGGGTACGGAGTTGACTCCGAGCACCAGTTATCACCCTTAGACAGATTGGCAGACAGAGATAGTGAACAAGTGGCTGAAAGGCTATTTGCAAAACTATGTTACAGGGCAGCAGAAGGCATGGTTACGTTGGTTGCACTTGGGAGAGTACTGCTATAACACTACTTTCCATATGTCCATTAGTATGTCTCCGTTTTACGCTTTATATGGATATAATGCTTTGTCTTTTGCCAACATGATGTTTGGTGATAGTAAGGCCCCCGGGGCCAAGGATTGGATCGAAGAGAGTCAGGATATACTCCGGGCTCTTAAGGACAACTTAGTTACAGCACAGAACCAGCTAAAACTATATGCTGACAAAGGACGGGTTGACAGGTAGTTTGAGGTAGGGGAGTTGGTCTACCTACAGTTTCAGCCATACCGGCAATCCTCACTGAAGCAGAAGGGGGCCGAGAAGCTCAAGCCCCGCTTCTATGGACCATACAGGGTGATACGCAGGATTGGGGAGGTTGCATATGAGATGGAGTTACCCACAAGTAGCAGGATCCAAAACATATTCCATGTATCCTGCCTGAAAAAGGCATTGGGGCAGCAGGTGACTGAAACTGAGGAGCTTCCACCAACAGATGATGAGGGGCATTTGGTGTTACAGCTAGAAGCCATCATAGAAACTAGGGAAAGGCAGTTGCGGAGCAAGACAATCAGGGAGTATTTAGTGAGGTGGAGGAACTTGCCGGATGAGTATGCCACTTGGGAGAGTGAGAAGATTTTGCAGCATCCATCATTGCAGTTGCTTGAGGACAAGCAACGTTTTGGCGGAAAGGACTGTATTATTCCCAATTAGCGGCAGCTAATTGGCAATATTAATTTTTGGCCAGTTTACTTTTATAAAGTTAAGTCAATTAATAAAGTGGGTGAGAAAACACTTAGCGTACACTTAGGAAATAAACATTTCCTAAAGTCACTTGAGCACGTTATTATTTGACAGTGTGGGGCCCAAGGGTCGAAGTGGCAGCGTGGGCCCATGACAACGCAGAGAGAGAGGGACAACGCAGTTTTAGTGGGGCCTAGGTGAGAGCAAGGCTCTCCAAGCATAAAGAGAGGAAGAGACTCCTCATTCATAGATTCGATTATGCATCTATGTTTTGTCTCTTGACATTGAGCACGCTTTTGTTGTTGAGCGAAGTCTGCAAGTGTTGTTCAGCACACCGGGTGTCTCCGAGCGGAGATCCCAACCTCAGCCCTAAGGGACTTCGAGTGCCTGCTCGGGTGAGGAGTTCTATCCATTGATTTTCAGGTGAGAGCCATAGCATCTTTAGCTAGGGATTACGCACTTGCTTGGACAGCGCAGTCTTGAGGAGAGATCACGCAGTTCTTGGAGGAGGTAGTGCCGGAGGTGGAGATTTATCAGGGGATTCAGCCTGGGATAGTGAGAAGGGATCAGCCCTTAGTTATTCCTTCATTTTGGTAGAGGACGAGAACTCATTCCCAGAGCTTTGTATTTTTCTTAGCAGGGGAACAACCCCATAGAACCATCCTATTCCAGCAGTAGCAACAGCAGCTTGGAGATGACGCAGTCACTGATAGAGCAGCCATTCCAAGAGTATTTTTTAGAGTATTTCTAGCTTGCCTGGGGCAGGCCAAGGTGCCATCATTCTGATCACCTTTGTACTCATTGTATCTTTCAGTTATATAATAAAATGGCTCAGCGTTCTCCATATTTTTCATTATGTACGTGATGTCTCTCTATTTGCTGTAGTTTCATGTTTATGCTGTTTTATATTGTTGTTTATTTCTACTCGGAATATTACACCTACACTTCTTTGAAAGCATAAAACAAGGAAAAAACAAGATAACGCCATAAATACAAGAACTAAATATTAAATCAAAAAAAGAGGAAGGAGTAGTGCCACAGATCAACTAGATGTCCATAAGACAGGAGGAACAGGTCGAGGATGAAGAGAAGGAGGTGTCTGTCGCAGAATTTAATCATTAAGAAGGATCGAACGAACTGTTTGATGATATCTTCCAGAGAATGTCCATGGCTGCAAGGACCTGGCTGCGTGATTCTGGGATGCATAGGAGAATCATGAGCAGCAGCTGATCTTCTAGCACTTGAGGCCAAAAGAAGAACACTGATCACGGATACTGCCAAACACTTTGAACTTATAACATCGAGAAAATCCACCGGCAAGTTAATGTTTTTCGAGGTAGAAAAAGAACTCCAATATGCTATATCATTCATTTGCAAATCATGCCATGTAAGTGCGACAGAACACAGCAAGCATGGCACCTTGGTGGACAGTTTAACACTCTGTCAACCTCACCGGTGAACCAATGCTGGTTCGATGCATCTATGAATTTCTTTAAGTATAGAAGTAAAGTAAATAAAAAATGCATACCAGGGGCTGTATGAGAAGGCTTTGCCCCTTTTGAGGCCTCTTCATTTTTGCGGGTTCTCTTGCGTCTGTCTACGTTCCTTCGGCGCGGTTTCCGCTCATTCTCAGCGGTTTTCTCCATATCGTGGAGTTCAGCATCAATGCACTCGGAACAATTCATTATCTCGTTCCATCTACACAGCTGTTCCTCCATCCCATAGTACTGTAAATCCAGCAACTCATCTCTAACATACCTTATTCGCGAGCGCCCACCTTTGAAGGGAAGAATTGAATGAGCCGATGAACAATTGCAGTCTTCTTCGAGGATCTTTTCAGTGCCACAGCTGGAAACGGAATTTGTTAAGACTTTAACCCATTCATCGCTCAGGGTTTGCACGATATGGTCTGTCTTCGTTTCGTCTTCTGTGCGGAGCTCTTCTGGTTTTACTTCCAGTTCGCTCGCCATGTCCATGGCTTCTCTGTCATACATCGTTGAGGGTTTTCAGGGTTTAGGATTGCATTTTCATGCCATTTCCTCTACTTTTGTACTCCATAGTTAGTTTCTGGCTTGTAAGAAATTCAAATTTCCGTCGGCCTCTTCGGTTTTCGGCGCAATGTAATGGAAGAGAGAGGTTAAGCTTTGGTCACGGTCACATGGATTTGGTTTAATAACATAGGTTATATGAGGCCTAAGCCACCAATGAGAAATCACTTTGGAAGAGCTGGAGTTCTAACATTGCATAGGACCTACAACGGAAGTGACAATTTCGGGAGCATTGATTTTACGAGATGTAGACATAATAAAGGATGCAAAGTTTCATCGTGGTCCAATAAAAATAAATTTCTGAATAATGAAGATTTGCATTTTTTTCCCACAACAATTTATGTTACTTAATCTATGTTTCACTTGCATGTTTCTATTTTCTATTTACGACGGTGTATATATATATATATATATATTTAATAAATATATTGTTCAAGTATTGAAGGGTTTCCTCAATGTATTCTATAAGATATTATTTTTGGAATTCAACTACGTTAAAAAAGTCATTCAACTATGACCATTTTTATGAGAGGTAGTCGTAATTGACTAATTTCTCATGCTTTTTGAATAATCTACTTAGCACTCATTGCATCGGGTAATGCTCACATGAGTGAAGAAGTGGGATTGAAACTAGTGAAATGAATCACATAGCGTCAATCATCACTTCCGGGGCTCACCCGGTAACCAGGACTTCCCCAAGTAATTTATTAGAGTAATGTAAACCAAGTTCAAAATCAAATTTAACAATTGTTACTATAACACCCAAGAGTATATCTAACAACCCGTAAGCCAAATATATTAGGGATTTATGACTTAACAAGAATTGAGACTCTACCAAAGTAGGGAGCTCTTTTTCAATTATATTCTTTATAAATAATTGTTAAAAAAAATTGTATTGATGGAACTTTAATTTGATACCAAACTATGGGCATATGGATAAGAATATTTTAACTCATAATACTTATGAGAGCATTGCTCATTCGATACAACAATTGTCAAATTGGATCATAATAATCAGCATATTCATTTTTTTTTAAATGAGAGTTCGATATAAACATAAGTTATTGTTGTGAAAATTCTTAAACCGAAATCTTATTGCAGCAACTGGAAAATATTCACCTAATTGTTATGCATTACTTAACAATTTATTTACAGTTGTTCTACGACAAACACCGAATACATCACATTGCAACCTTCACTACATAAATAAAATGCGGAAACAAGAACTGAGCAAGAACGAAATCAAACACACATATGACACCGTTATTTTTTGACAAATGTCTCCATAAAAACCCAATATGGGAAAACCGGTGCAGTAGCTGAGGGTTTGTATTATTAAGCAGTGGTTTTTTCTGAATATAATCTGGATGCCCAAATCTCGCAATCCACAGAGAATCTAACTGAAAGAGAATTAGTGAGGATTACCTCACACTAACACTAGAGATCTGCCACTGACCCAACCCTAAACTGACAAGCCCCACGCTACCTCTACGTTGCCTCTGCGCAAATCTATGTCACACCTGTTGGGGACTGCGTCACTTCCTTCAACTGGTCTTTCTGCTGACTAGATGATGATCTTCTAGCCCTCCAGTCGCACACCCCAACTCTCCAGCACTAGATTTGACTGATCCTCAGCAAAATGGTAGTTCTCTTCAGAGGCTCAGTGTTGCCTCTACGTGGCTCTATCTGTGTCCTCTTCTCTGCCTTCTCTGCGACATATTACCGCTAGGGAAAAATCTCCAACCAGAACTACCCCTGCCCCTCACTACAAGAATCAACTCGATGATCTCTCTAGCTATTATGTGTTGCTCACTTGAGAAATCAATTTCTAGATTCTCTCTCAATATGTCTTCCAAATGTCCATCGAAGTCCTTATAATCTTCTCGTTGAGAAATCAACGACCCATATTATATTCTAATAAATGGCTTAGATCATATTGACTCAATCTCCATCTTTTTCTAGAAGATTCACACCCAGTTCTATTAATACACTTTAATTATTTTAATTCCCTAAGTTTAGACTTGGGCTCCCATTAAAAATAATTAATTATTTTAATAAAACCTCATCCGAGTGGAATTTCCCAAAATGCTTTCTGGGTGTTTTGGAAAACATGTGTCCAAGCCTCCCTACAAAATTTGAGACTTAGAGCACATCCAATGCTACCAGAATTCAACACTCCCTCTTAGCGAGGAATGTGCTCTAACAATGCATCCTACTGAAGCATTACACTAACTTTGTAACATCTCCCTTTGCGTTGTTGATGTCTGACGTTGTTGCCCATCAACTACTGCGTTGTTGTGTATATGCTACTGCTAACCCCACATACTGCTTCCAACTGCATCTACATTGCAACTATGTTGTTGTTGCAGCAGAAAAACATCCAAAGTACTGAACTAAGTGTTCAGCATGATGCATCTGATACTGAAGATCTGACTGTTGCTAGTCTCTGTGTTGACTCTCTGAAGCTCTGCGTTGTTGCTGACTCTGCACTGTGCCAACTACACTACTACCAACTCTACTCTTTGTTGCTCAGTCTCTGGCGCTCCTAGCCATTGCACTGTCACTATACCACTCCTTTGTACCAACTAACACTCATCCATCCTGTTACTTCTGATATGGGCTCTCGTAACAAGTTATTGATCCAAGAGGTGGACTGCTCAAGGATCCTGCCCAACTGCAGCTCTTTCGAACTACAGTTCTAGATCACCCCAATTCTCCCTTGGAGATATGTGAGCAATCATATCAAACCCTTCCTCCTCAATCCTTGCAGTTGCCCCCTATGGATCATGTTTCTCACCCTTGTCCTTCTTCTTGAGAGGACACTACGTATCGTAGTGACCAAATTCACCACACCAGAAACACTTGATCTTTGAGACATCCTTTTTCCGCCTCCGCTGCTCTTGCTCCCCCTTAGATGCAACAGCTACATTTTATTCCTCCTCTTTGGGCTTTGACCCATTGCTGTTGTTGCCATCAAGTTTGCACTTGATCATGTCTCACCTCATTTCTTCTTGTTTAAGAGCAACCCACATCGATTCCCAATCAGGCAACCTTTCTCTGCCTAGGATGCTCTAGACAAAGACATGCCATTCTTCTGAGACTGAATTTGGGGCCAGTCTTACCATTTGGGTTCCTTTAGGCATTATTCCTACAACTTCCAACTGATCTCGGTTTTCCTGGAGCTTCACAAGGCATGGATTAATGCGCTCTCTCTTTTGCATCCTCGTAGATCGCATCTTCTCCTGCAAGAATATCTTTAGCTATCGGAAGATCCTTGATACAATGTCTTCAAGGAATCTCGCATCTATTTGGAATTCCCTTTTCTAGCGATGTGACACACTACATGATCCCTCACCCAGTCGAGGATCAAATGCTTGGCCTTCGCCATATCTTTCTTGTAGGCCTTCAACAGATCTGCATCTGCAAGGACAACTACCACACTGTCAATAAATGTCTTAAGATCATGCTCATCTAGCAAACATTTGATCCTTGTCTACCATATCACATAGTTGGAGGCACCCTCCAACTGATCTTGATCTCGCAGCCCGTTAGCTTCCATCTCACCCAACCTAATGTCGAATGATGCCTCTAACCCTTTGCGCAGCTGGCTCTACGCACTCGTTGCTGGAGTGAGAAAAATAAATCTCAATCTATGTTACTTCTGCACGGGAAATCAGAATTTCTTAGGCAAGAAATTCTCTGAGGTCAAAATTCCCTCAATATGCTTCTTCTTCCTTATTTTGACGCTTTCTGCACTAGCAACTACTATAGCAAAAAACTGCGTCCCACCAGAAAAATGCTCTGCGCTAAATCTGTTGCTGCACTGCCCCCTCTACCATTGAAAAATCACGAATAATTATAGCTAACAGGTTACATGTGTGATTTCCTAGCTGGACTATGAGTGCATGTGTGTATTTGGTTCTCTTGTTGTCATGGGCATGGGTTTTTCCAGGTGTGACAATGGTTTCAACCTTGCCTTACCATTTCCGGATAGCCATGGTGTGATGGGGTTCTTTCATTCAGTTGAGCTTTGGATTTCCAGATGGTTTTGGAACTGGGTGAGGTAGCCTCAGGATAAATTCCCATAAGGCCTAGGAATCCCTTGACTGATTTTGGCTGGATTGTGGTAAATCCTGAGGGTAGAGAAAGGATAATTCCTCAAGGTATTGGTGAAGAAATTTTGAGGCATCCAAGCTTGTTTTGGGCCTACTAATCCCTTGAATGGTTTTGGCGGGATTGCAGTAAAGCCTAAGGGTGGAAGTGGTTTAATCTCTGGGAAGCCCTGGTTTTTTTTGTCTTGAGTCCCACATTCATGCTTGGAATATGGCACGGGGGTGATTAGCTGAAAGAAAGATTTGGTTCAGCTCAACCTTTGTCGGGTGGTACGTGGAAGTCCCTAACTTGGTTGGATTTTGCATATTTTAATAAGAGTTGTTTTCCTCTTATATTTCATGAGCATTTGTACTTATTATTATGTGGCTTTGATGGTTGCTCTATCATGCTTGTTATTTTGGTTATATGTTGGTTATAAGCATTGTTCTATAACAGGCTCTAGCTGTGGCTCTTGATATGTTTGATTCTCTGATGAATGGTTGTTGAATGCATTAACTAATAGATGGTATTGCAGCTATTGTGAGAGGGAATTAGACCTTCTTTATGATTCTCATATAAGTATCAGACCCCTATGTTCATATATGCATTCATGACCTATAGATTTCATGTTCTCAATATGTTTGATGAAATGAATGTCATGGTTAGGCCTGGTTAGGTCAAGTTTGTGATTCAAATTTGTATGTCTAGCATTGTTCTCATGTCATTATTGATCCTGAGAAGTTATAGGAATTTTTGGGCAGTGGTCTGAAGGCTGACTTGGAATTTATGCTCAGAATCTAGGACCGCATGCTCATAACTGGAAAGTTTGGGTTGCAATCACATGGATGTAAGCTTATGCATGTGGTTGGAGGCTTCCAACTGCATGGAGGCCTTGTTGTGGGTGCAGTTGAGGGACCAGGGTAGAGAAGGAGGGGTCCAACTCAGGGTTTGTCCACCTGGGATGGTTTCTCATCCTCTGAGGGTCTTGTAGCACTTGTAGAAAGCTGTGAAATGTTATTTTTTCGTAAGTAGTCACCCCACTTACTTAATGGGACCTACGATTGGGTCATGTCATAGTAGTCCTCCACTCATTTTTACCCCAACAGGGTAGTGAAAGTGAGTAAATGTGGGAGGGGTGGTTACAGGGTTCTATGTATGTACCTAGAGTTTATGGTGGTAGCGGTTGGAATCGAACTCATGTCACGCGAGTACGAGACTGGCCTAGTTTTCGATTCCTCTAATCACAAAAAAAATACTAAACCACTCATTTATATCTTAACTTTATTAAATGATTAAAATTCATCGAAGTTTTTTATGGCTATCTTAAGATTTCCCCTTTTCGAGATGTCTTAAAATTTTCCAAGGTGTATTGGGCTACTTTTATTAATGGCATGGTATATAGCGAGTGATATCGCTTTTACTAACTAATAATTCCATTGACTATTTTTACATCAAATGCTTTAACCAAAGTTTTGGAGAAAAATTAATATTTAAAATTATGTAATCAATTCTCATTGACTTTTCATTAGTCATTCATGTTTGGGATTATATTGTGAACCTCATTGTTTTCAATTTGGCTTTGTTGTTTTCATCCAAAGTTTGGCTTTGGTTTTGTTGCCTTTATTCAAAGTTTGGCTTTCCTTTATCCAAAGTTTGGCTTTGGTTTTGTTGCCTTTATTCAAAGTTTGGCTTTCCTTTATCCAAAGTTTGGCTTTGTTGCTTTTATATTTTATCCAAAGTTTGGCTTTGGTTTCATATCCATTCCTTTGTCGATATCTAAAGTTTTCCATTGCCCACATCATATTAGATTTGGCATTTACCCCATTTCTATTTCACCATTATTATGTTAGCTTGTTGGCCCAAAGGCCAACGAGCTCGAAGTGGCCCACTCCAATACACCTCATCTCACAATGGATTTATTGGCCTTTACTCTCTTTACAAAACTCCCTTAGGAGCTCGATGACCTAAAGATCGATGGGGTCCACCCTCTTACAGATGCCATGTTAGGTCGGGCTCCCAATCGTGATACCTCATGTGCTTTCTATACACAATCGATGGCCCAAAGGCATGAGAATGAAAGTCCATGGCTAAGTTGTTTCCTTTATCCAAATTTTAGCTTTGTTGGTTTTATCTTTTATCCAAAGTTTTTCTTTAGTTTCATATTCATGCCATTTTCTATATCGAAAATTTTCTATCACCCACATCATATCAGACTGGGATTTTACTTAATTCCTCATGCACCATTCCTATGTTAACTTGTTGGACCAAAGGCTCGCAAGCCCCAAGGGGACCACTTCAGCACACCTCATCTTGGCCTAGATCCATCAATTTTTACTCTCTTTACAAAACCTACATGAGAGCCCAGTGACCCAAAGGTCAATGGGGTCCACCCGCTTGATGATGTCATGTCGGGTTGAGCTCCCAACTACAATGCCTCATGTACTTTTTCTGCACACTCAATGCCCTAAAGGCCTGAGAATGAAAATATTTGGATGAGCTCTCATGGAATTTTGAAAATTATCCACCATTGCTCTTAATCAATCAATAATTTAAGAGGAATTTATACTTCTTCTTGTCGTCCTTATGATGTTAGCCAATTCGCGAAGAATGTTTGTAGACTTTGCTTATGTCAAGGCACAACATTTCCAAATTTTCTCTCATGGCGAGTTAAACCTAACAAGATAATATCATCACAAATAATTTAATAGTAGCGAGTGAAGGTCTTCTTGACTCATGCCTTAGTCAATAAACACCACAATCAATCCTTTCTTCAGCATGCACAAATTCGTGGTAATAGGACAAGTTCATGGAGCAATTTAATTCATGTGCATTGTTGGAGACTCAGTTATGTGGTTCTCTAAGTGCAAGTTCTAATTTATAACAATATGAGTTGGAGGGCTTTAGTCTTGATTGAAGCAAGGATGTGTTTATTATCAGTTGACTCAGTTAACAAGTCAAACTCCACTTATGTTCTAAATTTGCACTTGCTAGATATAACATGATTGAATTGCTTTAAAGGAGGAGAAGGCACATCTTTATATCACTATTATTTGCATGAGATTTGTGTGAGGAAATATTCTTGCTAGGAGACCATATCAAGGAGGAGCATGTACGCAGATTTGAGAGAGAGAATTCGTTGCAAGTTTGCGCTAGGATTTGGGAGTAAATTCCTAAAGAATAGGAGTTTATTCTGAAGTAGGAAATAGGAGATTTCCAACACTATAGGGAGAAAATGTGCAAGGAAAGAGGAGTTAGTTTAGGGTTTCTTACAAGTAGTTTCAAGCTTAGTGTAAGCAGTGAGAACAATGAGTTTTCTAATGAAATGGATAGCTTTGTAAAGAGATCTATTTGCTCAATTTCCATCAATAAAATTCTATAGTAAGAAGAGGGTTTTCCCAATTGGGTTCCCTAGAAAAATTGATTGTGTTATCGTGTGAATGTGTTTCTTTATCATTGTTTGTATTCCACTACTTATTTAGAGTAGAGAAATTTTGTGCCTTGGTGAATTGAAGTTAGTTTCAGTTTGTTCATCATAGCAGTTGCAACATTTCAAGGAAAATTTACAATATTTATATGAAATTAAATCATTATGAAAATATGTCAAGATTATATTGGTATTTCGACCAATACCTGAATCTCAAAGTTTAACAACACATTTAAAGCCTCCACGCAGTAGGCACAGTGTCAGGTTATGCTTTCAACTTTTACACAAAGGCTCCATGGATATTAGAAGAAGAAGCACCCATGGTGTGGTTCCCAACTGGTGAAATTTGCTTGCAAGATACACATAATTGTTTTATTGTAAACATATAGCCAAGTTTATATAAACAAACGATAGCATAAACTTGTGTTATGTGATATTTACTAGTGACTCTTCGGTGGCTTTTGAGTTCAAAAAACATTTTGCCTCTTGGGACCTCACCATCATACAATTCTTGGCCATCTTCCAACTCCATGAAGTACTTTGTGATGCATTTGTAAACATTCTAACGATAACATTTTCACCTTTTTATTGTTTTAATCGACATCTAGGTCTAATGGTGAGATTACTTTAACCCGATAAGGTTTATCCCAATGTGACGACTCCCTATATGATGCAACCTTTTCACAACATTTATTAGTATCTCTTTTATCACCTACAATTGACAAAATCTGATAGTTGAGTATCGGATACCAATAGACATCAGGCTATCAACCCAAATATTGAATTGGATGGTAGAATGTAATAATGTTGATATGATATCGAGCCAAATGACATGAGCTATATATCAATCTATACAACTTCATGGAAATCAGACTAGGATATGTGCATTTGCAACCAAATATAGCATTGAACCTAGTATGTTGAATTCAGAACTAGAAATTAATGATATTCTCCCGTATCTGTCAATTGACGTGCAATGTGGAAAATTCATTGGGTTGCAATGTACAAGTATCTTTCTTAGTAGGGACTTCAGCCTATGTTCTTTCTTTGAAATTGCGAACTAAAATTTCAAATGATCTATGATTTTTATGTTGAAGCCTATGCTCTCCTCTTTTTTTTCTAAACTACAAGGTTTTCAGGTTTTCTCCTCTCATCCACAAGACTTTGTTTCTTTTCTGGTCGAAACTGCAAGGATTTCAAGATTGCTCCTCTTATCCTCAAAGTTTTCTTGTTTAGGCTAGAGCAGCTACAACTTTTGGTTCCAGGAAACTAATTAACCATTTATTTATTTATCAATGAGCATGCCATCTGCCATGCAAACTTGTTAAATTGTAACGTTCAAAGTTGAAATGTAACTATCTAATTATTAGAACTCAAATGTTTATGGACTTGGAAGTATGGATAAACCATTTATAAATTTTCAATCAAATATTTTATATTAATATCTATTTATTTTAATTCTTTATTTGTATATTTTTATTTCATTTTTATTAAGATTGTTTTTCAATTAAACCATTTATAGTTTTAAAAGTTTTATTGTTGCAAGGACATTTTCAATAATTTGATACAATATAAGGAAAATATTGCATGGGATATTACACGAGAGGTTTTTCGTGTTATAATTTTGGCAACTATTTTCATAAATATTTCAAATAAAAATTTTGTTCTTTATAATGGATATTTTAATAAAGGATTTATTGGATGTTTGATATAACTAAAAACTACAGGGAACTAGAGGTCATCAAAGATGTTTTTTTTTTTTGTAACCCAAAGGAACCTAATAGCCCGCCTCACACGTAATTACCAGTAAACCTATGGGGGGCTACGATATGTCCTCCACCCTGTAGCCAGAGTCACAACAAGGGGAATTTGAACCTGGGTATTTCAAGTTTCATTGATTTCACATTTCTCGGATTAACCAATTGAGCTTTCCCCTCTTATACTTTTTTGCCAATACTTTTAAAATAATAGGTAAACATATTTAATATGCATTGGTGTTTATTTTTACATTGGCCAACATAGATCCATATTAACTTAATATTTATGAATCACCAAGAGGGATCAAACTCTCAAGGAGAAAACTTATTTTAGAGTGCAAAGCTTGAGAAAGGTTTGCACCCTGAGAGATTTGATCCACACTTGATAGATATGGGTTTAAGAAAGGTCTAGTCTGATTTTAATCATGGGAGATCACACAAATTTTTTGAATAATCAACATATGTATATGTGTTATGCAAGTAAATCCTTTCTGCAGACAGAGACAATCCCTCTAGCCCTAGAGTGGGTCTAGAAACAAAGAGACAAGCTAAAGTGTTGCTTCCTAATTATTGAATGAACAAGGGACACAGTGGATCAACCTATCTGGAATCCAACGTTGTCGTTGTTGGTGTAGTAGTGGTGGCCTCTCGCTCCAGCTTCGGCAAGTCACAATCCGTTCACCATTATGCTTGGATACTTGCACAAAGAACAAGAAAACAAGAACAACATACAAGATGACAACATTTCATTCATAACTATTAATGAGTCAAAGAGGGCTAAACATATTGCGTTAAACAAACATCATAACACAACAGTGGAACCAAACAGTAGTCATGTATATAAATGAATAAAGGAAGAGTTACAACCGATGCTTTGACGTCGCAGTCTCCACCAGCGACGTTCAGGAAAAGCACGTCTCAGATGCTTGTCAGGAAATTCGGATGGGATGAAGGCATGGACTCAAGCTTCCTCAACGTAATTCCTTCTAACTTCTCTAGTCATTCAGCTACAGCATGTCTAATTCTCCAAGTTTAGCTAGCTTGTACTAAGAGAGATAACTTCTTTTATAGAGGAAAAAGAGGAGGTTAGGATCCCTACAAAGGTGGGAGGGAGGCCTATCCTTTAAGGAGTTCCCATAAGAGGTGGAAAACATAAACCTAAAGGAGGCAGTTTGTGGTTTATCAGTTCAACCACTCCCAATGACTCATCCTCGAGGTGGTTGGAGTGGAATCTCCACCTCTATTTTTTAAAAACATTCCATAAATAGCTTGGCGCTGGTGGAAAACTAGGACAAAGGGCTAGCTAGCACGAGCCCAGTGTTAATTTTCCTCTTTGGTGCGAGGGCATAATTGATTACCCGCGCCAAGGCAAAAAAAATGGTTTTTTAGTCTCTGCTCAAGGAATTGTCAACGAGAGGAATGTTACTCCCATGTAAAGGGACACAATGATGGTGTTTGCAATGCATGACACTACTTATTGGTCACAGAAATGACCCTCCAATGGGCGAGATGGGGATTGCAGGGAAAATGACAAAATGTTGTGTAACAGATGTCCCCTAAAGCATGAGGTTCGAGGGAGAGGGAGGGGCAAAATGCTTTATGAGAACGCGTTTGAACCAAACACCGCTGTCAGAAAAATTGCAATTACAAATACAACTAATATCTCTGATACATGAACATGTGGTATGGGCGTAGCCATCCATAATAGAGTATATATAAAAACTGAGATCTGAGGTATGGACGCAGCCATCCAGCAGTAAGGACCAACAAATAGACTTAGGTATGGTTGCAGCCATCCAATCAAAAGAGTCATGTAATAAGTCATAATAATCCACCAAAATCCACAGCTTGGATTTTATCAGACAAAATCCAAGGTCTTGCGCTCCATTTCGACCCGAACAAGTACAAATTCAAGCATGCGAATATATGAGTTGAAGTCAAACATGCAAGAAAATCACCTGATTACCAGCCAATGATGAAAGTTGTTAACAGGCATGAGAGAAACCACCAATAATGACAATGGATCTCAAGGTACAACTGGTACAATCCACGGGATGTGAACAGTGATCTGGCATCAAACATTCGCAGAATCACTCGATCGAAGGCCAATGATGTGGACCTTGCGTCGAATGTGAAAAACCTACCATTAAGGCATGCAAGCTCCAAGGTACCAGAATAGAGTCTCTCGATCAAGGTCTTGGATAATGAGCTGAAGTTGACAGGAAGTGATCCAATCGACAGTGGGCCATGATGTTTCCCACATCATCGATACGAGACAGATGAACATGATGATAGTGAATCAGAACTAACAGAGAAACATAGGAAGGTTGAAAACTGTAGAGGCAAACTTCTCTTGAACATATTAGCAACACGACACTGGATTTGGCAGTATTTGACATCAAAGGATTTGAGGTCACGATGACGTGGAAAAGAGCAGATGGGGGGTCAAAAGAGATTACCCAAACCCATGGAGGAAAAAATCACGAAATGAGATGTCCCCAACCCGACACAAATGTAGACAAGTGCCATGTTCAAGAGCGACATACTGCCAACATAACTAAAACTTGGTTCCATTTTCCCCCACCATTTCTGGCGAGTACCCCAATTATTTTTTAAAACAAGCTTGAAGGGGATAGCATATGCTTGTGCTGTAAGTTTTTCCTGCAGACAAATCCATCCTAGTACATTTTACGAGCCTTAGGAAGGAGGAAATCGAGTAACGTCATGGCGACGAAATCCGATGTCATCAAGGTTTAACAAGTCTGATAAAGGGAGAACTCAACATCTTTTCATGTTTACAAAGTTTGAAAAGAAGCCAGAAAATAAAACTCCATCATGGCCCTTTTCGTAAGTAGTCTCTCAGATTTGAAAAGGTAGAAAATAATATCTGAAAGAACCTCTTAGTCGCGATAGGCTAAGGTATTCCTTTTTCATAAATAATATATCCCAGCTCGAAAAAGGGGTAAACGTATATTAGGTAGATATCGCTTCGCAGCCATTTAACGAGTTCTAAACGACAAGAGTCTCAGCAATATTTTCAGTTTTAGAGAGTCAGAAAAGAGCTGAAAGATGACTCCAATAGTGAATTTTTCATGTTTTTACTAAGTCTGAAAAAGTATAAAATTTAACTCGTTACTTCATCACTATGTCCTCAAAAACCTGTTGCTGCACAAGAGACACGTGTAAAACCCATTTTTCGAAAAATGATATAATAAAATAATCGAAAAACATGTCTTAAAACCTAATTAGGATTGTAAAAATTTATAAAATGCCAAAAATGGTACAAAACAATTACTTTCACTTTTTACCTCTTGTGGAGCAAATAGTTACCCATTTTACTGTGTGATTTTGCGACGAAGATAGCGGACAAGCCAGTAGACCAATCTCAAATCCGTCAGTTCCAGGTAAGAGCTGAGATCTTTCTCTTTATTTTGAGGCATTTATTACTACCTGCAACTTCTAATTTTGAAATTTGGGGAAGGAAGTATGAAAATTAGGGCATGATGGTTGGCGCGGGTTTCGGGCATAGAGTTGCACCAACTGGCCAATCTTTTATACTAGGGCGCGCCAACGGTGCTAAACATTTTTTATGCACAATGCTAGTCACAAACCCCAATTTTTCACAAATCTAAGTTCCCAAACGGCTAATATCATTCATATGAATGTGTTTACAAGTAAAAAACGGGAAAATGGTAATAGAATGGAAAGAACAGGAACACATCGAAGAAGACGAGCTTGCCATGGAAAATGAGAGATGCATGGAAGCTCTCAGGGACTGTGGACTGAATAAATTCCTCTTGACACCGTGTCTCCATGCTCAACCAGAGCTGTTACAATATTTGATTAGCATATGGGATGAGGACCAGGAAAAGTTCATCCTTCAAGATCAGGAACTTGAGATTGATGTTTATGACGTCTACTTTATCACATGATTGTCGTGGAGGGGAGCAACACTGATCCTAACTGGTACCCGGCCTTGCATGGAGAGTATGTCCATGGTGATGGAAAGAGTATGTCGAGGGTCACGAAAGGGAACAGGAAGTGGGAAAGTTGATATCCAAACTATCCCAGACCTAGCACTAAAAGTAGTGCTACATACCATCACATGAGCTGCGGGTTCGCAAGCACCGCACGAAGCAACAAAAACATAATTGCTTCTTGCTGTAGACTACTTGGCACCAACCATCTACAACTGGGTAGAGGCCGTGACAATAAGCATGAAACACCAGCTAACAAAGTGCAAGAATACCAAATTGAAGTAGTTTGGTCATGGGTATATCCTATTATCGTTCTTCCTGGAATGATTACTAATCTTTTAGTGTGAGGAGGTCATAGTCCCGACACCACCAGCGAGAGAACCACGGATGGCCCAATGGGCGACTCTGATGCTAAGGGCAGGGGGTGGTCAATAGATGTCCTGGAGATCGGAGTTCTTTGATTGGCTTCGCCAACAGTTGATTGTCGTGGAGGACTGACCCTACTCTGGTACAAATTTTACTGGTGATATGGACCTCCCACTCCCGGAGGGAGAGGATTGGGATGAAGATTTGGGTAAGACTTATTTTTAATTTATATACATACATATATATATATATATATATATATATATATATATATATATATATATATATATATATATATATATATATACATACATACATACATACATACATACATACATATGTATGTATGTATGTATGTATGTATATATATATATATATATATATATATATATATATATATATACATATAGATATATATATATATATATACATATAGATATATATATATATATATACATATAGATATATATATATATATACATATAGATATATATATATATATACATATAGATATATATATATATACATATATATATATATATACATATATATATATATATATATATATATATGTATATATATATATCTATATATATATATATATATATATATATATATATATATATATATATATATATATATATATATATATATATATATATATATACATATATATATATATATATATATATATATATATATCTATATGTATATATCTACATATGTACATATGTATATATATATAGATATACATTAATGTTCTGACTTTAAATCCATGTATTTTCAGATGTCGCCCCAGAGAGACCCACGGGCATGTCTCCGATAGCGAGGCGAATTCCTCATGATTTAGACCCTCATGGTGAGGGCAGCGAGGAAGAGGAGCTTGTGCGTAACCTAGAGGGGATCACACATGAAATCCCAGATTATGCATGATTCGACGATGTTCCTCGTGCCTACCAGAGACATACCATCGGCGTGTCAAGCTGTATTCACTACTTGCTGAGGCGGCTTGTACAGGCAGTGACATGCTATCATGAGCATCACGTCGATTAGAAACTTAGGCTTTATATCTGTATTTTTTAGAGACATGGGGTCTCGGGATGTAACATAAACACACATATATTTTTTGAATGTATGATGCATACTGATGCAAACATGCGATATATATATATATATATATCGCGTGTTTGCAATATGGATATTTTCACATGAAGATGATTTTACAAACTACGCAAATGTCTATCTAATACAATGTTAGCTACTGTATCAGTTAATGCATTCATTCATCTAGGAATATGTTGATATGTGATAAAATCAAAATTTATTCCCAAAAAACAAATACATAAATACAATCTCAAAATGTATGGGTTTCTAACTGAATAATGACCATTGAGTTGTAGAACAACAAGCTTGGAATCTAGATTTACAAGCAATGTGTGTATGGCGAGATTGATCGCCTCGGTTAATAGTTCAAGAACAACACTATATTCAGCGACATTATTTGTAGTTCGTCCTAGACAAATACCTTACAGTTCTATCAATTCACCAATAGGATCATAGATTACCCAAGTTGTTGAAGACAAATTCCTGGTACTGCGGGAAGCACCATCTGCGAAATCGACATAAGGGGTAATAGCCATCTGCACAAATAAGAAAGACCCAAATAAGCAGGAAAATTCTGGCAAAGCACACCAAATCAAAAAATGTACAAAAAATGAAAAAAAAAAAACAATTATGTACAAAAATCATGCATGAATGACTCATGCATAATATTTTTTTTGATACAACCCATTTCTGGGTTGTTCTAATGGATGACCTTCGTAATCAATGAGCTCATAGGCTCCATTCTGCAATACGCGTTTAACAATGTAAGGCCCATGCCACATGGATTGAAATTTACCTGCCCCCAACTTATCATGAGCTTGGTTGTATAGGAGGACGAGATCTCCTTCAACGAAAGAACGAGGGGAAACTAATTGGTCAAAATGAGCTTTGACCCACTTTTTCTGTGCTTCAATAACCAGAGCAGCAAAGCGGTGGGTTTCATCTAACCTTTCAAGATAAAGGGGACGCTCTTCTTCGGGTGAAGTGTTTGGCAGTAATTCAACAGCCAACTTGAGTGAAGGTATTTCACATTCAATCGGAAGAGTGGATTCCAGCCCATAAACCAACTGAAAAAGGGGTGAATCTAGTTGCACTCTTAACGAGGTTCGATATGCCCAAAGAGCTGAAAATAACATGAGATGCCAATTGGATTTATGGATCCCAATCGTACGTTGAAGCATGGTAACAAGAACTTTGTTCACGGCTTTGACCTAGCCATTGGCCTGAGGATAGTACGGCGTTGAGCTGTCGTGACGCAAACTCAACTTAGAAGTCAACTCGGCTACCATGTAATGTCGAAAATCGGAATCATGATTGGTGACAATGGCTTGAGGGACACCAAACCTAGCAATGATATGATTGAATATGAATTGAGCAGCTGTCATATCGTCGACGGCAAGTGTAGGCATTGCTTCGGCCCATTTGGTGAAGTAGTCCATGGCTATGATAATATAAGCATGCCCCCCGGCTGAGTGAGGGTTACATTTCATAAAATTGATGCCCCGCTTCGCAAAGGGACCAACGGTAATGACAAGATGAAGAGGTATAGGTGGTGCACGCATCTTGCGTTGATAAACCTAGCAATCATGACATTTACGAACCGCGATAATGCAGTGTTTGAAGATAGAAGGCCAGAAATAACTAGCACGAAGAATCTTCTGTGCAGTAGCATAACCAAACATGCGACCGCCACAGGTGCCACTATGATAATCATTAAGGAATTTCTCAGCTTCCTCGAGGGTCAAACATCGATGGAGAATGGAATCCACTCCGACACGATAGAGGGTATCCCCGACCATACGATAAGGTTGCGACTGATGACGGATGCATCAGAGGGCATCCTTCGTCAACTCAAATCTGAAAGTAGAAGTATGGAGATAAACAATGATATCATCGTACCACGGATCGAGGGTGGTAATCAAGAAAAGCGTATCGTCTGGTATATATTCCTCAGGACGAGACAGAGGAGAGTCTGAAGGCAGGGAACAAATTAAATTAGCAAAGACTAATGACTTTTTTGACTTGGCCGCAGTAAATTCCAAATCAAACTCTTGGAGGATAACAATCCACTTCAAGTATTTCCCCCCCCAGCAATTGTCGAGACAATATATAGGTCATGGGGTTGCAATCAGAAATCACAGTCACCATACGCAAAAGAATATAATGACGAAAACACTGAACGACTTGGACCGCAACTAATGCTAACTTCTCGACGCGTACATAGTGTGTCTCAGGGTCGAGAAGGTCACGATACAAGTAATAAATAACATGCTCATTACCATCATCATCGTCTTGTACCAAAACCATGGCAAGCGTACTGAAAGCGGCGACTAAATAAAGGGAAAAATCACGATGATAGTTAGGAGGACGCAACAGAGGAGCATTGACAAGCAACGTCTTTAGGGCCTCAAAATACTTTTGAGCAATCTCATCCCAACATAATATGATGCCCTGCTTTAATAAGCGCGTGTATCCCCGAGCCACTTTTGCATAGTTAGGTATAAAACAACGCAGAAAATTAGTCTTACCTTGAAAACTATGCAACTGATGTAATGAGGATGGAGAGGGGAGATTAATAGTAGCCTCAACCTTCAGAGGATTAAGGCGAATTCCGTCTTTGGATATGATAAACCCTAAGAGTCTACCGGAATCAACACAGAAGACGTACTTGTGCGGATTAAGCCGAATATTGTAACGTCGACAATGAAGAAAAATATGATGAAGATGATCAGGATGGTCTAGACGCTTAGCTGAATGAGCGGGAAGATCATCTAGATAAGGCTGAACGATGTGTCAAATATCGTGAAAAGCATACGACATCGCTCGCTGAAATGTAGCCCCAACATTCTTTAAGCCAAAAGGGAGCTTCTTATATGTGAAAGTACCCCAAGGACAGATAAAGGCAGTCTTATGTTGATCAGTCAGAAGAATGTTAATCTAATTGTAACCAGAAAAACCATCCATTAAGGAAAATATCTCACTCTCGGCATAGTCGTCAATGATCTGATCAATAAAGGAAGTGGGATAATTATCCTTAGGAAAAGCTCGATTAATATCACGATAATCAACACAGACAGGAATAGTTCCCTGCTTCTTATCTACAGGAACAATATTAGAGACCCATTTTGTTAAAGGAATCGGATAAATAAAACCAGCTCGGAGAAGTTTTTCAACTTCAGCCTTAATGGCGACAGCGTTTCTAAGGTGCACCGAACGAAGACGCTGGAAAACAGGTTTCGAATCGGGATAAGTAGGAATTTCATGCACCACTATACTAGGATCAATGCCGGGCATTTCTTTGTAATACCATGCAAATACATCACGAAACTCGCGATAAAGGCTAGTATAAACTTGGACTTCATCAGAAGAACAAGTAACCCCAATATGAATGTTCTCTACAATTCCCGATTTAACGGAAATGTCAATAGGCATCGTATGTGTAATGTTACTCAAGTTACCTTCCGTAAAGACATCATGTGTCAAAATAGGCAATTGAAGCGGAGGCGAAGGAACTTGAGTTACAAAACTCTCAAGACAAGTAGCCATGGCCCCGAGGTCGGGCATAAACGAGGAACAGTGATGACCATCATCCCACGACAGATCCTTAAGAGACATGGTTTCCATGATGGCCTCATCGGAGGGAAACACTTCTTTCAAAGGATCAGGTGAATCTGAATCACCAAGCCAGGGGGATTGAGAATAAATGTCAAGAGACATGCTCAAAGGAGCACAATCAAAAGACGAAGGTTCCGAAGCAGCAATGAGTTCACAATAATCAATATCAATTGGACTCAAAGGCATCGAATCCCCAAAGGAATCAATCTGTTCAGGCGAAGGAATAATCATGGGTCATCAAACTGCGAGATCATATGAATCTGAACAGTATTCGGAGGGGGAAGAGGAAAAATACCCATGAGGGTAGGATCTTTAAAAAACCTGGCCCTACGCTCTCGTAGGGAGTGGGAATCTTATCGACATACGATCTGAACAGTATTCGGAGGAGGAAGAGGATAAATACCCATGAGGGTAGGATCTTTAAAAAGACCTGGCCCTACACTCTCATAGGGAGTGGGAATCTTATCCACATATGGAACATTGTTCTCGGAAGAAGAGGTGAATAAAGATAATTTATAAACAGTAACAATATTTCCTTCATGTGGAAATTTCAAAACACGAAAGAGAATGGACGGAACACACAACATAGCATGAGTCTAACTGCGACCGAGGAGAAGATTATAATTGAGCTTAGCGTCAACGACTTCGACCTCGACATTGACTGTCTTCCCTTTCAAAGTAATCGGTAAACTAGCGAGAACACCTAAAGGTTTTGATTCTCTCCCATCAAATGCTTCTAAGGCGTTTGGTGATGAATTCAGGGCTAGAGAACCAATGACTTTCCAACACGAAGATGACATGATACAGGTTGATGCATCTTCATCCACAACTGCTCGATGAATGTCGAGACCATTAATAACAACTTGAATAATGAGCTCAATTTGATGCAGAAGTCATGGAATGAAATTCTCTAGATTGAAAGCAAGAAGGTTAGTATCGGCAGGATTAATCCCACCAATCGCAGATAACAAAGCTCTTCGCTGTGACAGATAGCTCTGAAGTACTTCTAATGCGGACATCGCGGACGACGCTTAAGCCAAATCCTCAACAATATTGTAATGGTGAGCAGCATGGGCATTGAGATTATAAGAAGACTTATGGAGGACACCTTTGGAAGGTGGTCGCACAACGGATTCAACATTGGGCCTTTCAATCTCAAGAGGACCAGTAACAGGTGGAGGAGGAGGACCATCAACGATCTCCTTCCCCGTGGCCTGACGGGATCCAGCATAATATTTCGACTGAGTAGCAATAGAAACGGTGCTTGAACCGTTCATCATGAACACCTAAGAGCCAAACGGGGCAAAGGACTAAGGTTGCTCTACCATTTGAGTCTGCTGAGATGGGAAAGGTTCTTTAAGAATGACCAGAGTTCCCTGTGTGCCTTTGAGCAATTGGATCACTTGGGACCGTCGAGGACAGTCTTTGGTGAAGTGCTCTTCATCACAGATCAAACAAGGGTACTTTAGTTTGCATTGAGAACCATCAACAACACGAGGTTTCTGAGAATCTTGTTTTGGGGTATCGACTTTGGCTTTACCTTTACCCTTGTTTTTACCTTTAGAAGTATTATCTGTAGGATTGGCCTGAATGACATTAACTTCTACAGGTTTACCAGAATTCGAAGTAGACTGAGAAGCAAAATTATTGGAAGAAGCGGACTTCGACTTCCCATAGTTTGAAGATGAAGATTTTTGAGAAGTCTGAGACACAAAACCAATAATACCATCGACAAATGGAGTTGCTGGTGGTTTAGAAGTTCCAGGCCGGGTAGCATCAGGAAAGATATCATATAATGCGCTAGATTGAGAGCACACAAGATCAAGGTATTGGGCGTAAGCAATGGCTTGTTCCTTGGTTACACATGCCCCCATAGCTATGTCTTTGACAATTTGATTGAAAAAGGAGGTGGTGAACCAATGAGTTAGAAGTTGATCAAGAATTTCAAATTTGATCATGCGACAATGACGTCGCCACTCATGAATATGATCCGAGATATGAGTAGCTCGGTCTTGTTTCAATGAAGTGAGGAGGTGCGTCCCGGTCTCATAACGGACTGGTAACTGAAAATGCGTAAGGAATGCCATGACTAAAGAATTGAAATCTTGGAAGATGCCACAAGATAGCTCAATGTACCACTTTGCAGCGGCACCAGTAAGAGTTTGGTGGAAAAGACGGAGTCTAATAGAATCATCAACCCAAGAGTTAGAGGAACACCAAAAATGGTAAGTCATAACATGCGCTTAGGGGTCTTCACCAGACTTGCCGCCAAATTTAGGACAATCACCAGGAATCTTGGTTGGAACAGGAGGCCAATACGGGTTATGAAAAATGGGATCGTTCATCAACTTTGACACATCAGGTAATTCCAACGTAGCAAGAAACAATAATTGGGTATTGAAAGTCATCAGAGGTCTTTGATAAGGACCTGCATGTACATTCCATCCAGTTCAAGTAGGATTCTGTCCCCATACATTCTGTCCCTGAGGATTCAGATCATAGGGATTAGAAGCCAGATAAGTTGGTTGATACTAGGGTTGAGGATCAGGATACTGGGTCGGAGTAGACCACTAAGGTCCTTGCTGAGCAGCGTATGGAGTCTGTTGTGGAATGTAAGCATGAATTTGAGGTTGATAGAAAGGATGATTTTGAGGGTAAGGAACTTGAGGTGCAGTATATACCGGTTGATATGAACCTTGAGGTTTGTAAGCACTTTACAGTTGAGCAGGCAGACCCAGCTGAGCAGGTTGAGCAGGCTGTTGAGCGGGTAGAACGGGTTGTTGAAATGATGGAATCGGCTGAGGAGCAGGTTAAATCAGTTGTTGAGGGCCACTAGGTTGGCCTTGTGGAAAATGTTGGCTTGATGGTTACGATGGACCAAGTTGTGCCTGATAACCAGGTTGACCTAGAGATGGACCACAGGGTTGTCCCGATTGCACAACATTCAGGCCATACTGAGCATGTGGCTGCAGTTGTGGTGCAATGAGTTGTCCCTGTGGTGGGTAGATTTTCCCCCCAATAGCATAATATAGTCCTGGTTGATTCAAAGATTGACCGAAAAGACCAGAGGGTTATCCATGTTGGGCCAAAGGTTTCCCTTGTAAAGGTTGGACCAGAAGCAAGGCCCCGCTGAGCTAAGGGTTCTATGCAAGCCAGAGGGTTGCACAAGCAAGGTAGGCCTGAAATAAGAAACGGTCTGATAAGGATTAGTAGGAGGCAAATAAACTGGATTACCATGCTCATCATAATGAAGTAGATATGAATAAATAGGGTTACCAACAACATCATAATGATGAAAAAGGGGATTACCAGGAGTGAGACTGCTGAGAACCTTGAGAAATCTGCTGCTGAACAACCAACATATATTCTTCAAAAGTAAGACCACCAGGAATTACAGGGGTACTGGAAATAACACTAGAAGCAGGCGTGGCCTCTGTCGAAGGAGCATAACGTCGGCAAATATCCAACTTCTGCTCATCAAACGAATAGGTAGAAACCATAGGCGTGGTAGAGGTAGACGGGGTTTCCCTAGCATGGGTTTGTGAACCACCTGGGCCGGGATTAACAGGCCACATAGGATTGAGAAAAATAGACTTGCGGGTGTGAAAAGATCCTGACGAATGATGAGTAACAATAGGTGTCGATGAAGCCACACAGACCGTTGGTCGAATTGGAACAGATGTAACAGTAATCGACTAACCAGGTGTCGAAGGCAATAATCCTAATGAAGGTAAGACCGAACTCTGAGAAGGAGTTACTATACTGGATTTCACAATGGAGGCAACACTAGACATAATCTGACTCAACGACCGATAACCAGGCAGAAGTGACACCAATGGTGGATAATACTGAGTATAAACATGAGGGACATCTTCCGGAAAAAGCTGATATTCTCCTGTGGAAACAGACATTTGTTCACTACCAACAAGACTAGATGAGTCCATATTTGACTCCATCGTAAGATCTTCAAAAATACTATAGGGACTAGGAGGTACAGTAGCAGCAAAAAATGGCGAGCTCGACGTAAGAGGAGGAAAATCTCCTTCTTCCCCAAAACTAGACCAAGCACTAGAAGGAGGCCAATTGAAATCAACTGGCTCTTCAGGAGGAGATCGAGTAGCTAGAGGCAGGACAGACAGGAGAATAGGCTGCGAGATCTCGTCAGACCTAGTGGACTAAGGAGTTTCAAAAGAAACGTTCGGGAAAGAACTACCACTAGGAGGCAGTGAGGACGATGAAACCGGTGGTTCCGCCACCGTGACCGTATATCAAAACAGAAAGGGAAAAATAAAACCAATCGAGGACTCCAAGATCAAAACTAAGGAAAAAACAACAGGCCAAGTAACAAAACTTTAAAGGGCGTGTGATTGTAGGTGATTAATTTTATGACACTGAAACCATATTTCGTTGTTTCATTTTTAAAGAGTCGAGAAACATGCCAAAGATGACTCTATTCGCTTTCAATTTTAAACGGGCGTGAAAGGACAAGTGCTCGACGATCTCTTCTCTTTTTAAAGAGTCATGAAAATATCAAAGTGATTACTTTGGAATACTAAGCAAGATGGTATACCAGGTTTCCGTGAACTACCATAGACACCTTGGTGATCAAAATGAAACAGAAATGACCAAGGACTTGACGTACATGCGGGTAGTCTCCCCGAATGCTGTGTTCTATGTATCACGGTTAAAAGGCGGCAAACTCGGCTTCCTATGGATAAAAGGATTGCAATATATAAGGGTCTCCCTTTATATACTCGACGGTATGGGGAGCACAAGTCCATACTAGCGCTGTCTAAAGCCAAATGGCGAATAACAGTTACTAGGTTTTAAGACGCCGGAACACGTCTCTAGCCTAGACCACTAAAAATGTTTCTTTAGGTTTAAATGCTTCCTTAGGTTAATTAAATAAGTTTTAAAGTTGATCTTGAATTACGTTTCAGTTTTAAGGTCCTATCGATTTTGGATCTCAAAAATCCCTAAATGGAAGCTATATGCAAATGAACATCATTTCTGATTCAATGAATGCTAGTTATGAGAAGGATAGAGATCTTTCAAACAAAAAGCAAACAATGAGATTATGCTAAGAAATCCACTAATGCATCTAACATAAGACGAAAATGAAACTCTTTCCTGAATAATTAGATGCTAGTTATGCAAAAGAGTATTTCACTTTCAATGCAAAGAAAGAATGCAAAATATGTTTTTTTTTCAATGAAAAGAAGTACATGATGCACTAATTACATGAAAAATGAAAACAAACACTAGCTTAAGTGTTGCGTAGGAATCAAAATTGAATGACTCAATAAAACACGAAACAAACACAAAAAATCACTCAAACTAATGTCACAATCTTTCAAACCAAGAGACAATTTTCAAAATGATCCAAAACAAGTAATGTAATCTATGCTTGGAGCAAAACGGCGAAGAACCAATCAAGAAGACGAAATGACTCTGCAACCAAGGCAATCACTCAAAAGATCAAGAAAATTGAGTGCAATCACGCCACAAATGGGACTGATAGCAATCAAACCGACTCGATTTTCAAACAGAAGGCTCAGTGCACAAGGATACCTAGAAACCCTAAGGCCTCAACTGACACTAATAAGAATATGGACAAATAATTGAGAAAATAAAGTCGACAGTAATTAAAACAATCCCAAAGGCAAAATTATGCATAAAAAATAACCCAGAAGCAAGCACAATTGACCAAAAGACTCATCAAGGAGGTCAAACCAATTCCTATAGGGGTTGGCGCGACTGTAAGGCTATAATCTGCAGCATACAGGGGTTGGAGCGACTGAAAAAAGAGCAACTTGTGCCAATTGGCACGACTGTTCAGAGAAAAACCACGCCAAGCCAGGTAACTATGGGAAAAAGAGGAAAAACCAAAACCTAATGAGCAGAGGTCAATCTTGACACTCTAGAGTTGAACAGAGGATGAAAACTAAACAAGCAAACCAAAAAAGACAGATAACTAAATCAATAATTGAAATTGACCCAATAAAAATGAAACGATAAACTTGCAGTGATCCCCAGTGGAGTCGCCAATTTGTTATGCAGGTAAATCCTCTCTGTGAACAGAGACGATCCCTCTAGCCCTAGAGTGGGTCTAGAAAAAAAGGGACACGCTAAAGTGTTGCTTCCTAATTATTGAATGAACAAGGGACACGGTAGATCAACCTACCTCGAATACAACGCTGTCGTTGTTGTTGTAGTAGTGGTGGCCTCTCGCTCTTGCTTCGGCAAGTCACAATCCGTTCGCCATTATGCTTGGATAACTGCACAAAGAACAAGAAAAAAAGAACAACATACAAGATGACAACATTTCATTCATAACTATTAACCAGTCAAAGAGGGATAAACATATTGCGTTAAACAAACATCATAACACAACGGTGGAACCAAACAGTAGTCATGTATATAAATGAAAAGAAGGAAGAGTTACAACTGATGCTTTGACGTCACAGTCTCCTCCAGCGGGGTTCAGGCGAAGCGCGTCTCAGATGCTCGTCAGGAAATTCAGACAGGATGAAGGCATGGACTCAAGCTTCCTCAATGTAATTTCCTCTATCTTCAGTAGTCATTCAACTATAGTATGTCTAATTCTCCAAGTTCAACTAGCTTGTACTAAGAGAGATAACTACTTTTATAGAGGAATAAGAGGAGGTTAGGATCCCTACAAAGGTGGGAGTGAGGCCTATCCTTTAGGGAGTTCCCATAAGAGGTGGAAACCATAAACCTAAAGGAGGCAGTCCGTGGTTTATCAGTTCAACCACTCCCAATGACTAATCCTCGAGGTGGTTGGAGTGGAATCTCTGCCTCTATTTTTAAAAAACATTCCATAAACAGCTTGGCGCAAGTGGCAAACTAGGACAGAGCGGTAGCTGGCGCGATCCCAGTGTTAATTTTCCTCTTTGGTGCGAGGGCATAATTGATTACTCGCGCCAAGGCAAAAAAAAGGGTTTTTGAGTCTCTGCTCAAGGAATTGTCAACAAGAGGAATGTTACTCTCATGTAAAGGGACACAATGATGGTGTTTGCAAGGCATGACACTGCTTATTGGTCACATAAATGACCCTCCAATGGGCGAGATTGGGATTGCAGGGACGGTGACAAAATGTTGTATACATATTATTAGAATTACAGAGCATGACTAATCATTCAGAGAGGGAATCCACCTAAAAGGTAAAGGTGGATTGGTGTCATGAGTCTATAAACTTCATATTCACCAAAGTATGAACCGTATTTAACATTTTAGTATCCAAATTCGTCACCTATCATTGGGTTTCATCTTGGTAGAGAATATTTTCATGTTTCTCCTTTGATATTTCCACTAAAACTCACTCCATGATATGTTTGACTTGCAATATATGTCAACAACATGTTTGTATTTGGTGTTCTATGTCGTCCTTGTATTTATATGTAGAATTTGTTTCTTAACCCTTCCAATCACTTCCTCGTTTGAAATAAACATATGTTCAACCCGACCTTCATCCTCTACATTCTAGATCTCTTCCTAGACAACCAAAGGGGTAGAATTGTGATAAATTCCTATAGAGGTATCAACTATCCTTTAGGGAGTTCCCATAAGAGGTGGAAACCATAAACCTAAAGGAGGCAGTCCATGGTTTGTCAGTTCAACCACTCCTAATGACTCCTCCTCGAGGTGGTTGGAGTGGAATCTCTGCCTCTATTTTTAAAAAACATTCCATAAACAGCTTGGCGCGGGTGGCAAACTAGGACAGAGGGTAGCTTGCGCGAGCCTAGTGTTAATTTTCCTCTTTGGCGCGAGGGCATAACCAATTACCCACGCCAAGGCAAAAATAAGGGTTTTTGAGTCTCTGCTCAGGGAATTGTCAACAAGAGGAATGTTACTCTCATGTAAAAATGATGGTGTTTGTAAGGCATAACACTGCTTCTTGGTCACAGAAATGACCCTCCAATGGGCAAGATGGGGATTGCAGGGACAGTGACAAAATGTTGTGTAACAATATGTAAATGTTAAAATTAATCTGATGAGTTGAATGTACTTACTTTCCTTGATTTGAGGTATATAGAGCATTATCAAGAAGTATCATTGTAAATCTATCTTCTTTAGATTTTATTATAATGATACAATTTGTGGATGATCAATATTATATAGATGTATATATCTAATATTAATCTAATAATTTGAAATTTACTTACTTTCCTCAGTTGGTAGAAAGTATAGAAAGTATTATCAAAGAAGGATGTGTGTGTGTTAAATTTGATCATTTTAATTTTACTCAATTTTCTCAGTTTGTTGAGAACATAGAGAGTATTATTCAAAAGCATACTTCAAGCATTACATGAGGAATAAGTTGAATATAATAAATAAAATAACAATGTTGAATGATGAAAAATGTTCACTAAAACCAATGTGTTGATTTCATTGTACAAGCTACTTTATAGATGTGTCGATTTCAATGTACATGCCAATTTTTATTTCTTTTAAGTATACACATGGATAGTTGTTCTTTTTGGTATAAGCTAGGTAGGCACAATATTATGTTAGATAAAAAAGGATAACATATTGAAGGTTTATGTGTGATTGACCTGTCACTAGGGAAACTAAACTAGTCACATAGCAAAATTGTCATTGTCCATTTAAATTGTTTGTAACTAAAATGGAAATTGTAACAATGTTGATTGCTACATCTACTATGACTAACCTTTCCAACTTTAATATTCCTATATATTGTTGATAGACATAAAAGAAACTATACATATTATTAGAATTACATAGCATGACTAATCATTCAGAGAGGGAATCCACCTAAAAGGTAATAGGTGGATTGGTATCATGAGTCTATAAACTTCATATTCACCAAAGTATGAACCGTATTTAACATTTTAGTATCCAACTTCATTACCTATCATTGGGTTTCATCTTGGTAGAGAAGATTTTCATGTTGCTCCTTTGATATTTCCACTAAAACTCACCCCATGATATGTTTGACTTGCCAATATATGTCAACAACATGTTTATATTTGGTGTTCTATGTCGTCCTTGTATTTATATGTAGAATTTGTTTCCTAACCCTTCCAATCACTTCCTCGTTTGAAATAAACCGATGTTCAACCGACCTTCATCCTCTACGTTCTAGATCTCTTACTAGACAACCAAAGGGAAGAATTGTGATAAATTCCTATAGAGGTATCAACTATCCTTTAGGGAGTTCCCATAAGAGGTGGAAACCATAAACCTAAAGGAGGCAGTGCATGGTTTGTCAGTTCAACCACTCCTAATGACTCTTCCTCGAGGTGGTTGGAGTGGAATCTCCGCCTCTATTTTTAAAAAACATTCCATAAACAACTTGGCGCGGGTGGAAAACTAGGAAAGAGCGGCAGCTGGCGCGAGCCCAGTGTGAATTTTCCTCTTCGGCGTGAGGGCATAACTGATTACCCGTGCCAAGGCAAAAACAAGGGTTTTTGAGTCTCTGCTCAGGGAATTGTCAACAAGAGGAATGCTACTCTCATGTAAAGGGACACAATGGTGGTGTTTGCAGGGCATGACACTGCTTATTGGCCATAGAAATGACCCTCCAATGGGCGAGATGGGGATTGCAGGGACAATGACAAAATGCTGTGTAACAATATGTAAATGTTAAAATTAATCTGATGAGTTGAATGTACTTACTTTCCTTGATTTGAGGTATATAGAGCATTATCAAGAAGTATCATTGTAAATCTATCTTCTTTAGATTTTATTATAATGATACAATTTGTGGATGATCAATATTATATAGATGTATATATATAATATTAATCTAATAATTTTAAATTTACTTACTTTCCTTAGTTGGTAGAAAGTATAGAAAGTATTATCAAAGAAGGATGTGTGTGTGTTAAATTTGATCATTTTAATTTTACTCAATTTTCTCGGTTTGTTGAGAACATAGAGAGTATTATTCAAAAGCATACTTCAAGCGTTACATGAGGAATAAGTTGAATATAATAAATAAAATAACAATGTTGAATGATGAAAAATGTTCACTAAAACCAATCTGTTGATTTCAATGTACAAGTTACTTTATAGATGTGTCGAAGTCAATGTACATGCCAAATTTTATTTCTTTTAAGTATATACATGGATAGTTTTTATTTTTGTTATAAGCTAGGTAGGCATAATATTATGTTAGATAAAAAAGGATAACATATTGAAGGTTTATGTGTGATTGACTTGTCACTAGGGAAACTAGACTAGTCACATAGCAAAATTGTCATTGTCCATTTAAATTGTTTGTAACTAAAATGGAAATTGTAACAATGTTGATTGCTACATCTACTATGAATAAAATTTCCAACTTTAATATTCCTATATATTGTTGATAGACAGAAAAGAAACTATACATATTATTAGAATTACAGAGCATGACTAATCATTCAGAGAGGGAATCCACCTAAAAGGTAATAGGTGGATTGGTGTCATGAGTCTATAAACTTCATATTCACCAAAGTATGAACCGTATTTAACATTTTAGTATCCAAATTCATCACCTATCATTGGGTTTCATCTTGGTAGAGAAGATTTTCATGTTGCTCCTTTGATATTTCCACTAAAACTCACCCCATGATATGTTTGACTTGCCAATATATGTAAACAACATGTTTATATTTCGTGTTCTATGTCATCCTTGTATTTATATGTAGAATTTGTTTCCTAACCATTCCAATCACTTCCTCGTTTGAAATAAACCAATGTTCAACCCAACCTTCATCCTCTACGTTCTAGATCTCTTACTAGAAAACCAAAGGGGTAGAATTGTGATAAATTCCTATAGAGGTATCAACTACTCTTTAAGTTCGAGATGAAGAGGCCCCCTACCCATCTCGTCACCCTTGGTGATGATAGCCATGCTGGAAATATTGTTGTCATCGATGTCAAAGATAGGGGGAGACTATTTATGCTTAATATAAATATTGGAAAATGAAGATTATTGGAAATACTATTTTTGGACTTTTGATCTCCCATTTGGATACCCTATTTTTGAAGGATTTTTTACTCCAATTAATTAATTCATATAGGAACACATGATATATGGTTGAAAGCTTATTATGATACCTTTTCAACGATATGCTATGCTCCCTCTAATTATGTATAATGTGTAGTGTTGCGACAAGCAAAGAGGTGATTGGGTTTAACACCAAGACCCACATTCAAAACCCCAAGTCGGTATGGATAAGGTGAGGGGTAAGTCATGGGTGACTTTAATGGCATATATACTCCCATTGTAGCACAACAACTTAGCAAAAAAGACTCTATAAGACATATTTATTAAGAATAATATTATTAATGCCAACAAATATAGGTTAATCAAAACAAGAAGTACAAACACTGATGACAATCTCTAGAAGTGTCCTACGTTAATCATAAAGCAAGGGAAAAAAAATGACGCTCTAAACACAAGAACTAAATATTAAATCAAAAGAAGGGTAATATGCAACATTGTTGCTTCATATGGTGAAAATAAATGTAATTAGGAATTCCTTTACAACTTCTCAACATCAATGGTGAGAATAAATTAAATTATTATAATATAGTATAAGAAAAACACAAATCATTGCAATTATTATAATATCGCATAAGAAAAACATGAAGAGCATGCATAAACATTTAAGTAAAAAAGTGATGTGGAAATCATTTTTATTCCACAAATTTGATTGGATGAAAGTGGTAGTTTGGAGTATCTACTATTGATGGTCCATGGTGTTACATAATAAAGATATTTTTAACTTGGGATTGTGCATTTTGTGCTACAATAAATACTTGTAGTGTTTTTTGAACCCATGAAAGGGCCAAATTAACTATATGGATGAGCCTCTTGGATATGACATGATATGGTTGACATCATATCATTGGTTTAGGATGCAGAACAAAGAAAAAATCCAATATAGAGGAAACCAAACTAGACAGAATGTTGGTTGTGATGAAGCAACATGATCACATAGTGTGAGTAGGTGTGAAGAAATCATGGGACAACAATAACCAACTAAAATTACTTTGAAAATGAAAATTTGTAAAGTATATGTAAATGGACACTCTTGTGAAAAGTGGTTATTACCCATAGAGTCTTAATATAGCCCTGTGTGATAGGGAGAGGAGCATGTGGGTTTTCAATAATCAAGTTTAAATGAGAGATTGTTAAATAAACTTTACTTTGTAAAAGAATCAATGTTGTTATGTGATAATGAAAGCTTCAATCAATATTAATGACCCATAATTTTAAGTCCTTGATATTACATAGTTAAAGAATCTAAGAAGATTTAATATTCTCTATTATAATATGTTAAAGGTGAGTTGAAGATTTATTTCACTAAAACAAAATATTAACCATAAATAAAATAATAATAATAATTGTATTATTAACTAGTTTCTCTTCCATTAAAAAGGTTAAGTAAATCAAATATATTGTTACTATGTAATATAATTACTTTTAATTATTCGTTGCATCACTTTAATCATTAACAATTTCAAACTTTTGTGTGCTAGAGACACCTTATCCCAAAGTATTGTCATAGTTGTCTTCTTTTCTTTCATTTTTTTTTCAATTGTTTGGCATATTTTAACAAACCCAATTGTGATCCCTTGGAATCGATAGAACAAGTGTTTAATGTGTTGCTCGCAAATATATATTCTGATAAGAAATTTTTGTTAATGTATTCCCAAAATAAATAATATTTAATATAAGTTTGTTAAATGAGTCATGGTATGATTTAAATACATTTTTGTTAATAGACCCCTTTATTATAACTATGTCACTATTGCCTTGTATGTTATTTTATTATACTATTTTTATTATTGGACTTACCAACTATCTTAATATTCTCACCCATCAATGCTTATAAATGTTTCCAACAATGTATCTCCCATTTGGTATAACTTTTAAACTTCATAAGAATATTAACATAATAAAGAATTTGATCATGATTAAATAAGACATTAATAGACTGACTATTACATAGTATTTTGACACATCCTCATTCTGTTCCCTAAGTGTCGGCCTTTATGTCACTCATGTCACAAATGTTGCAAAGCGACAAAAGCAATGAAAACATATTCATCATGGATGACATGCTCAAAACATCCCTAAAGACCAAAAGGAGAAATTCCTTAAAGCCATTATGCAAAACCTTGTAAAAACCCTAATCTACAAGCCCAACGCGGTTTTCTCCTCCATAATCTCATGCTTGTCACCCTGTGTGTAACTTGTGAATAGCGTTGGTAGTGCGGGACTTAAAGTGCAAAGTCGCTCTGGTCCTCTTCAGGCAGGTTCTCCAAAAATGGAGCAGAAGCTTCTACCTATAGAAATCTCGAGAACAAAAGTTTAGTATCTGCTGGCTGAGGATATGGCCGAGTTGTCCCATTTTGAAACCTTGATCCTAAATTTAAGGATCTTCCTCTTTGAAATAAGGAATTTCCTCCCTAATTTGTGGATCCATAATCTCTCCATATTCACTATAAATGAATTCCATGCCTTCCCAAGTGGAGTCGCCAATTTGTTATATAGACAATCCCTTCTACAGATATAAGCGATCCCTCTATCCCTTCTGGGTTTGATCCCCAGTGGAGTCACCAATTTGTTATACAAGCAATCCATTCTATGGATAGAAGTGATCCCTCGAGCCTAATGAGTGGGTCTAGTAATAACTTATACAAAGACAAGTAAACTCTCATAGCTTAAATCAGAATGACACGAGAGAGGGAGATGGCCTACCTCACTCCTATGCGGTCACTTTTCGATGTCAATCCTGATCAGCTCACTTCAAAGCTTGCTCCTCGCTATTCCTTTGCGTACGAATACCTACAAGAGAGAAAAAACAATGACAAAAAAAATATACATAGCACATGCATTCCAATGTAAACCATATAACAAATCAAGGAGCATTATACTAAACAAGTAATAATCTACAAGTTTATGGAAAGTAAAACATTCTTTGTATTATTGATAAATCAAGAGGGAAGCATACAACCGATGCTTTGATGTTGGAGGCCTCCTTTGGGATGGAATTCCAAGTCCAATCCAAAACTTCTCAAACTCTTCTTCTTTCTCGACAAAATGGCAGCATCTAGGCACAATCAAGCATAATAATGACGACCAGCTATTGAGAAACGACCAACCATTTAGGGAAGGAATGGCTTTAATTTATAGTGAAGCTGGAGAGGTTATGGATCCACAAATGGGGGATGAAAGTCCTTATCTCAAAGAGGAAGATATTGAAATATAGGATCAAGGGTTCAAAATGGGAGTACTCGACCATATCCTCAACCAACAGATATCAGAATTTTGTTCTCGAGATTTGTAGAGGAAGAAGCTTCCGCTCCATTTTAATTCCCGCGTTGCCAGCATTATATACAAGTTACACATAGGGTGACAAGTGCGAGGCTATGGAGGGAAAAACTGCGTTGGGCTTGAAGCTTAGGGTTTTTTAAAATATTTTGCAGAATGGATTCAAGGCATTTCTCTTTTTGGTCTTCAAGGATTTTTTGAGCATGATATCCATGATGAATATGTTTTCACAGCTTTTGTCACTTTGCGACATTTGTGACATGTGACACAAAGGACGAAACTTAGGGTATGGAATGAGGAATGTTGTGTAAGAGATCCATAATCCCATCTTGGTTCATGAATTTTTGTCTGAAGGAAACCTGGGGAATATTTATTCTACTATGAATATCGACATCTCTGTTAAACTAGGGATAGTTGAGAATATCCATATTGGGGCCTCTTGTTCTCAAGTTGAGACCAATATTTATACTACCCTCTTCAAATAATTTCGTGATGTCTTCGCTTGGTCATATGAATAAATGGTTGGAATTGATCCAAGTATCATGGTGAATGAAATTCCTACTTATCCGAATGCAAAACCTGTTCGCCAGTGTCTCCATACGGTGCACCCAAGAAAGGCACCCGCTATAAAGGGTGATGTTGAAAAAATTGTTAAAGCCATATTTATTTACCCTATTCATTGACAAAATGGGTGTCCAATATCGTTCATGTTACTAAAAAACAAGGAACTATCTGTGTTTGTGTTGATTATCGTGACATTAATTGGGCATGTCCTAAAGATAATTATCCAACTCCCTTTATTAACCAAATCATTGATGAATGTGTTGGGAGTGAGATTTTTTATTTTATGGATACAACTAGATTAATGTTATTCCCGCCGTTCAACATAAAACTGCCTTTATCTGTCCTTGGGGGACATTCTCTTATAAAAATATCCCTTTTGGTCTAAAAAATAATGGTGCTACCTTCCAGCGGGCTATGTATATGTGTTTCATGATATTAAGAATATAGTCCAGCCTTATATTGACGATCTTCCTACACATTCTACGAAACATCAAGATCATCCCACTCACCTTCGAACGATCTTTCTTTGCTGTCGACACTACAATATTCGGTTGATTCCTCATAAGTGTGTCTTCTCTGTCGAATCTGTTCATCTCTTAGGATTTTTGGTTTCCAAGGAAGGTATCTGAATTGATCCACTCAAGGTTGAGGCCATCATCAATTTTCCTCCTCCGTCTTCCTTACATTGATTGCAGAGTTTATAGGGAAAAGTGAACTTCCTTCGTCAGTTTGTCCAAAATTATGCAGAGCTTTCCAAGGGATTTACTCGTTTACTGAAGAAAGGGGTCCCATTTATTTGGGACGAAGTTGCTCAAAATTCCTTCAACGCATTGAATAAATCTCTCATTAGTGCTCCTTTATTGCATCCCCATGATTATCGACGCAATAAATTCATATAATTGGCCACCGCTAACAACACCATTGGCATGGTGCTAGTCCAAGACAATTATGATGGGAATGAACATGTAATTTACTACTTGAGTCGAAATCTCTTTGATGCCAAAACTTGATACACTCACGTAGAAAATTTAGATTGGGGAGTTGTTCATGTCGTCCAACGCTTTCACAACTATATTCTCTTGTGCAAAACCACAATGATTTCTGGTTGCAACCCCATGAATTACATCTTGAATCGTCAGTTACTTGGGGGAAAATAATCCAAATGGATTGTTATCCTACAAGAGTTCGATTTAGAATTTTCTAAAGCTAAGTTAAAGAAGTCACTGGTTTTTGTTGAGTTGAATTGTGATCTTCCATCTGTAGTTTCACCTTTTCCCTTTGACGAACTGATTCCAGATGAATCACTCTTTCTAATTAGTACTCTCGACCCATGGTATGGAAATATCATTGTTTATCTCCAAACCCAAACCTTTCGACCAGAGTTATCTCACTTTGAGCAATGTTGAATTCGCCACCAGTCCCAACCTTATCACATTTTTGGGGATACCCTATATCATACTGGTGTGGATTATGTTCTTTATCAATGTTTAACCCTTGAGGAAGCTGAGAAAGTCTTGGCTCAAAAAATTCTCCGCGCAGGTTATTTCTGGCCTTCAATTTTCAAGGATTGTATTCTTGCAGTCCAAAAATGTCACGCATGCCAGATATATGCTAAAATGATCAAACCCCACCCGCTCCCTTACACCCAGTTGTTACCGTTGGACCATTTGGAAAATGGGGCATCGATTTTATGACTTGTAACCCTCGTTCGGTCGGGGGCATGGTTATATTATCGTCTTCATTAATTATTTCACAAAATGGGCTGAGGCGATGCCTACATATGATTTTGAAGGTAAAATTGCGACTCAATTTCTCTTCAATCATGTCATAGGTCGATTTGGTGTTCTGAAAGCCATAGTCACAGACCATGGTTCTCATTTTCATAACTATATGATGAAAAATATTACTACTCAGTTGGTTCTGCGTCACAACAACTCAAATCCTTACTATCCACAGGCCAATGGCCAAGTTGAAGCCATTAAGAAAGTTTTGGTCACGACGATTTAATGAAATGTTGGGATGCATAAACAAAACTAGCATCTTATGCTATTTTCCACTTTGTGGGCATACTGAACCACAACCAAAACAATGACCAAATTCACACCGTTTCAATTGGTATATAGTCTAGAATCTACTCTCCCAATTGAATGTGAAATTCCTTCATCAAAGCTAGCTGTTGAGTTACTCCCTGGTACTTCACATGAGGAGGAACAGTTGCTTTACCTCAAATGTCTTGATGGGACTCATCAAATTGTCATTTTGGTTATTGAGGCTCAGAAAAAATGAGTTAGCCGAGGATGATAAAACTGTGACTCCACGTGCTTATGCTAAAGGTGACTTGGTCTTGCTATACAATCAAGCCAATGACAAATTAGGAGTCGGAAAACTCGAACCAATGTGGCATGGGAACTACAATGTTAAACAAGTATTACAGAAAGGTGCTTATGAGTTAGTTGACTATGAAGGGAATCAGTTGGTTGAGCCCCGAAATGGGCTCTATCTTAAAAAGTATTATGATTGGTTTTCGAGTAAATACTTTGTACATTAGTGTGTGGGATTCAATAGTGTACAATTAGTTTTTGATGTGATTGTTTGCTTTTGCAGACATGTTTTCTTCTGCTTACCCTGTGTTCCACTTGGTTTGCAGATGTCGTCAAATCCTTATGTCAGTTTCATTGATGGTGCTTGTTGTAGTACAAAGAATTTGTCTTCCATTGCATGGGCACTTTATGCTCCCGTTGGTGAGTTAGTGAATTTACAGGGCATGTGTTTAGGTCGTACAACTAACAACATTGTCGAATATAATGTGGTTATCAAACTATTATAAATTTTTTTGCTCTCGGTGTTAGGGAGTTAGTTGTTAAACTTGATTCACAACTCGTTGTGCTACAGTTAAATGGGCATTATTTTGTCAGGAACCCTCAAATTTTACGAATGTATCTAGGTGTTCGATTATTGGAACAAAATTTTGAATATATTACTTATCAACATATTCTAAGACGTTTGAATACATTAACTGATACATTATCAAACTATATTTTAGAAAGACATTTGAATCATATGTAAAACCAAATCATCATAATGACAAGAACATTAGATAGTAGCAGGAAAAATGTATGTTATATTACTTATCAACATATTCCAAGATGTTTGAATACATTAACTAATACATTAGCAAACCATGTTTTAGACAAAAAATTGCATCATATGTAAAACCAAATCATCATAATGACAAGAACATTAGATAGTAGTAGGAAACACACACACACATAGATATACATATAGATATATATATATATATGTGTGTGTGTGTGTGTGTTGCAAACTATATATATATATATATATATAGTTTGCAAAAAGTTTGATACATCAAAAAATCAAAATCAGTGTTCCAAGACACATGGCTTCTAAAGCCTATGTAAGTGCAGAAAATAAAGCTAAAGAGACATGTATATCCTCTAGAATGATGCTCATGATAACATGTAACAACCTTGACAACTCGACCTAACATTCGACGTAGTGTGGCTAGTACTCCCATAGTATGTCTCTGATATCGCAGCGGAATATTATCAACAGAAGCATAATTTGGTATGCCTATGGTCAATGGTGCCAAGTTGCGCTCCACCTCAACTCTAGGGTTGACACCCTCATCATAAACAATGGCCTCTACCTGGAGAACAACCCTCCGTGCTGTCTGAGAAAACCCTCGAGGTCTAACTGGTCCAACATTTGCAAATAATCATGACTTAAATTCTCAGTACACTTAAAATAAATAAATAAATAAATAAATCTTACCTGAGTCATCCCACTGTCCTCTCGATCGTAGAGGAAGATTTAGATCTCCTTTGAATTCGGTCCCTACATATGTCCAGTCGTCGACTACGATCAACTATTTTCGTATCCATGTGAAGAAAGAAGGAAGGAAAGACATCTGTTTCCCACCTCCATTGCGAGGCATCAAATCACTCCATCTCAATAGTCATGGATCTCTCGGAGTAGGAGGTCCCACCTCTATGTTGGGTATGTGTTATATTCTTTCCACGACTAAGCACGCATGGGTGGGCGATAGCCCCCCCTGTCGGGGTCCGGGGTAGCGCCCCGACGAAAATTTGTAGTCCTTAATTTCCGGTGAGTAGTCTGCGTCCATGGTTTTGTGCATGGTTTTGCACATGGTTTTGGGGTACGATGGTTTTCGGCCCCTGGTATTTTTGTAGATCCGGTCAAGGGAACTACGGTTATGTTCTAATCCAGGGTTTATGGATTGGGGTTTATGTATGCTTCGGCATGTATATATATGTGTTGTAACACTAAAAAGAATATAATGAAAAATCAAGCTGGTCGTCCCGATTTGGGATCCAGGGGAAAATCTCTGTGTTTATCTGTTTTATGTTTTATGCTCTCCTATTGTTTATTTTCTGTTATAAGATTCGTGTGTAGATAATTTCTGTTCAGGGTTAAAACCTACACTCTACCCACTGACATCAGAACAATGGAACCCTCTCTAAGAAAATATTCACCAATGTCGATCCATAACCAAACTGTTTCAACTTCACGGTCTTACAATTTGTGAGCTGGTACTCCATGTTGATGACTAACCCCTCACATTAGTTGAAAATGGGATTTAATTTCTTCATGTAAGGCTTATACTCCCGACACTTGTGTAATAGTGTAGAGGACGGTTCTCAGAGCAGGATCATTGATAGTTTTAATGTCAGTCTTTCCACTCTTGGTATTCTAAGACCCATGGTTTTAGTGTCTGGAAATGAGCATAATTATGCTCTCACCGCCCGGTCTAGAACCTGATAACTAGACTGGTAGTCCCCTCCTAGATAATTCAGTGATGAAATAAATGTTGGATACATAAATCTCCAAGTCCTGATCACTGATCACAAACATCGCAATCAATGTCCCACCACTCACAAGATACTGTAATAGATCCACTTGGGATTGAATCCCTGGTGTCTGGAAGAATTTGCGCAAGACACAGTTTCACAACGCTCTTATACAGTTTGCGTTTTGGGCTGCTTCTCGATCCTCTGCTTCATGGCCTCTTTCTTTCCACTATATGGTCATATTTCTCCTGAAATCATCAATAAACAAAGATTAATAACCTTTCATGGAAGAAAATTGGCAAGATATTGGCTAAAAATTGAGCATTCATTGAAATAAATTAGCTCTTAGTGTCAACACGTAAACGTGTATGTTCCTGAATTTTTACACATTGGCATCACGTTGGTACTTTAAGGGCTAGGGCGATTAGCGTGGACCCAAGGGGTAAATCCCGCGTTGGTCACCCACGAGCCCTAATTTTTCAAGGGCTTCCTAAGCACCTAAATAATGGTTGTAAATGCTAAAAAAACATAGGCAAAAGGCAAGCGAAGAAGATAGATCTTACCTGCAATAGATGGCTTAGTGAATGGTGTCCCATATCGATCAAACGATGCGCCTAAAGATCGAATAAAACAAGGGTAAAAGTGCTCTGCAAATTTTTACAATGGTAAAAATGATTTTGTTTTTACTTTTTAATTATTAAAAGTCTTTTAACAAATTATTTTTATTTAAATATTATTTTTATCATTTTATAAAGTATTTTTACCTATAATTGTATGTTTATTGTTGGTTTACATGTGCAATAACAGGTCATCATGAATCAAACTTGGTAATTGGTGAACGACGAGTTATCTTATATCACTTTTTCGGACTCGTGAAAAATGAATGAAAAAAGGAACCCCCCTGGAGTCAACTTTAAGCTCTTTTCTGACTCTCGAAAAATGAAAATATTTTCGAGCACCTTTCCTTTCAAGCTCGTTAAAATAAATGAATTGACGTCATCTTAGTATAAGTTTACTCTTTTTCGGGACGAGGTTGACTAATTACGAAAAAGGAATACCTTAGTCAAACATGACTAAGAGGTTCTCTCGGATATAGTTAGGGCCCTATATTACTAATTTAGTCCCTTATTGTTGTTAGTGTATCCCACTTATTGTTATTGTTGTACCCCTATAGTCCCCATATTTTTATTATTATTAGGTTGGCTAGGATTATATTGTGACCCCATGGACTCCTATATATAGAAAGAAGGTTTTTTCATTTGTGCCATCCAAGAATTGTTCATTTATGTAATGTAGATGAGGTTTCCCCCTCGAAGTGGCTGATTTATAAGGCATTGATCTCTCTTTTCTTCTATTTTGGGAGCTGGTCATAACATTTGGTATCATATTTTTAGATTGTAGGGTTTCATTGCTTCAAACAGGTCATCATGGAATTTTCAATATAAATTTTTTTCTACGAAGGTTCATAAGCTAAAAAAAACCCATTTGCGAAGAAATCCTAAGGAACTTCGTGTAAAAATTTCAGATCTTGGTTCACAATATTTTCAGAGATATGATCTTGGAAGTTAGGTTTTTTGCAGGCTCCAGAATTTCATCTCAAAGAGGTGACCTTGGGAAAATCATCATAACTCTCTCTCTGAGCATCAGATTGGAATTTTGTAAAAAATGGCCAAAATGACACGAAATATAGTTTCATGTATATCAATTTCAATGCCAAAGGAGGAAACAATAACACGTGGCACGCCATACAAGTTCGCTCTACTGAACCAGTCCATAATTAGGTCATTGTGGGAGATTGGGCATAACTTTGCCTTGAAGAATCCAAATTAGGTCTTACCTTTGGCATTGGAAAGAAGATTCATAGGGATACTAAATGGTCGAAGATAAAACATTAGGGATCCAAAATTCAGAGATACATCATTTTCAATATCGAGCTCCTCAAAAGCAAGAAAAAGGTGTGTATTTTTTTTTAAAATTGTGTAAGTCTTGTTTGAAAAACCAGTTTGAAGTGATTCCAAGGGAATATTGAAGCATAGATATCCGTATTGGGTTCTAAAATGCCCCCTAAAAATAATTCGACACCCATTAATCCCTCAGAAGGCTTTAGTATAACTCATGAAGAGAAATAAGTGCAACATGATATATCAAAATTACAAGAACAAGTGCAACAAATTTCGCTCTTGCAAAGAGTAACAAAAAATGAAATGGAAGCTAAGATGGATGGTTTGAATAAAGACGTCGAACCTAAGATTTATGGTTTTAAGAATGGCATGGTAGCTAAGATGGATGGAAAGGAAGCTAATATGGATGGTATAGAGGGCAACATGGATGATTTGAAGAAAGGCGTGGAAGCTAAGATGGATGGTTTGAAGAAAGGCACAAAAGATAAGATGGATGGTGTGGAATCTAATATGGATGGTGTGGAAGCTAAGATGGATGGTACAGAAGGAAACATGGAATATTTGAAGAAATACATGGAAGGTTGGAAGGAAGGTTTGACAAAGTTGCTACAACAAAAAGCTTCCTAATGGTGAAAAGGTAGTAGAGGAAACTCATGACGAGAACAAAAGAAATGTTAATCATGATTTCATAGACTCTAATGTTGGATTTAAGACCCACCATATTCCAAAGAAAGATATGAGAAAGTTTGATGGGAAGGACCTGATAACTTGGATACTACAAATGGAGCAATACTTTGAGCTCCATAATACGCAAACACATAAAAGGTACACATTGAAACTTTATATTTAGAACAAAATCAATTTGTATGGTATCGATGGCTTTGTTCTCGTAAACACTAGTGACTTTGTCAATTTCTATGGAGGAAACGATAGCACATTATTTGGATACAAAGAGAAACACCTTCTTTAGCCAATTGATAAGTCTCAAACAAAAGGGTTCAATGATAGAGCACATTGAGGACTTCCAAAAATTGAATATAAGGGTAAATAATACTCAGAGGAACATAGGATTGATGTCTTCATAGGGAATATAAAGGATAACATCCAACATGAGGTTTTCCTTTGGGAACCTGATACATTGGAGAAGGCATTCAGGTTGGCAAGAAAAAATATGGCGACAAGGAAACCTACCACTCATAACTATAAATATGGAAGTGTTGCTACTCCTAGACTTCCACAACCTACAAGGTTGACACCACAACAATTGGAAGAAAAAAAGAAAAATGGATTTGCTATAGTTGTGATAGCAAATACACTAAAGGTCATACGTGTGTTGAGAATACATTATTTTACATATATTGTGAAGAGGAGGAAGAAAAGGAACAAGAAACTTCAAAATAAGAGGATATACACCAAGAACCAACCCTAGAGGAAGAATAAATGAATCCGACCATATCATGTAATGCATCGGGAGGAATTACCACTCCTCAAACTCTCAAGATAGAAGGACATCTCAAGAATAAAAATGTAATAGTGATTATTGATTCGGGTAGTACCCATAATTTTCTTCATTATAAGGTAGCCAAGGAATTGAATTTCTTCCTATACCCAATGCCAAAGTGTCAAGTGATGGTGGAAAATGGAGGAACTACAAATTGCTCTAGAAAGTGCCATAATATCAAGCTAACCATGGGGGAATATGCATTGAATAGTCCAATGCTTTTCATTACAATGGGTGGTGTTGATGTTGTACTAGGAGTACAATGGTTACAATCTTTGGGGACATTAGCTTTTAATTTTCAAGAAATTTTCTTGAAATTTTTTCCGAAAGGAAAGGAAGTTGAATCACGGGGTATCGCAGGAAATCCAGGAAATATAATAAGCTCTAATGTCATGACAAAGATTTTGAAGAAATAACAACGAGCCATCATTGCACAATTATGCTCACTAGAAGTTCCAACATCAAAGTCATCTATTTCTCCAGATCTCCAAAAAGTCTTGGACAATCATTCGAAGGTGTTTAAAACTCCCAAAGGACTCCCACCTATTCGTGATCATGATCATGCTATTCATTTGATTCCAGGAAGTTTTCCTCCTAACATCAAGCCTTATAGATAGCCTTATGTCCAAAAGAGCGAAATTGAACGTATGATTGCAGAAATGCTAGAGGCTAGTATAATTCAACCTAGTCAAAGTTCTTTCTCTGCTCCAGTACTATTGGTGCACAAGAAGGATGGATCATGACGCATGTGTCCAGATTATAGGGAGCTCAATAAGCTCACTATTAAAGATAAATTTTCCATTCCTGTGATTGATGAATTATTGGATGAATTACATGGAGCAATTTATTTCATCAAGTGGGATCTTCGTTCAGGATATCATCAAAATAGAATGAAGACTGAAGACATTCCAAAAACAACATTTCAAACTCATGAGGGTCATTATGAATTTTTGGTCATGCCTTTTTGCCTTACCAATGCACCTTCTACATTTCAAGGGTTGATGAATTCCATTTTCAAACCCTTCCTTAGAAAATTTGTGTTAGTATTTTTTGATGATATACTAATCTACAACAGGTCTTGGAAGGATCATGTTCAACATGTTGACAGGGTGCTCAAACTATTGGACGAGAAACAATTATATGCAAAAACCTCCAAATGTTTCTTTGGAGTACAAGAGGTTGAATATATGGGTCATATTGTATCTTAGGAGGGTGTTAAGGTAGACCCTAAAAAAATGAAATCCATTAAGGAATGGAAAGTCCCCACAACCATAAAGTAGTTGCAAGGATTTCTCAAGTTAATAGGGTATTATCGCAAGTTTGTTAAGAATTATGGGAAAATAGCAGAACCTCTAACAACATTATTTAAGAAAGATGCATTTTCATGGACTCTTGAAGCAACTAAGGCCTTTGAACATCTTAAAGAGGCAATGTGCCAAGCACTAGTCTTAGCTACGACAGACTTCACAAAAACCTTTACTGTGGAATGTGATGCCCCGGGAAATGGAATTGGTGCTTTTTTAATGCAAGAAGGAAGACCCATGACTTTTGAAAGTTGTCCAATCAAAGGAAAGTATTTATAGAGAGCTATTTATAAGAAGGAAATGTTGCCAATACTACATTCACCAAAGAAATGGCGACCTTACCTAATGGGAAGACACTTCAAGATAAAAATTGATCATGATAGTCTTAAATACTTTTTGGAACAAAGACTATCTTCAGAAGAGTAGAAAAAATGGGTCACAAAGATGTTGGGTTATGACTTTGAAATCATCTACAAAAAAGGGAAGCTAAATGTTGTTGTAGATGCACTCTCAAGAAAGGATGAGGATGTGGAAGCATTGCTTTGTGCCATTTCAATTGTCCAACCAAATTGGATAATTGAAGCAAGGGAGGAATGGAAGAATGATAGAGAAGTATGGACAATCATTCAAAATTTGCAGCAGGATCCCAGTACATTTGAAAGATTTAGCTGGAAAAATGATTCTTTATGGTACAAAGATCACTTATATATTTGTAATAATTCCCAACTAAAACAAAATATTCTTTTGGAATTGCACACATGTCCCTTAGGAGGACACTCAGGATTTTAAAAAACTTACCACATAGTGAAGAAATAATCTTTTTGGGATGGCCTTAAGTATCATATTCAAAAGTTTGTGGCGGAATGTTTGGTTTACCAGCAAAATAAAGTTGAGACAATTAGGACCCCAAGTCTGCTACAACTTTTATCCATTCAAAATCGACGCTGGGAGGAAGTTTAAATGGATTTTATCACAGGATTACCTATGTATGAAGGAAAGAGTGTCATCATGGTGGTAGTTGATAGGCTTACCAAGTATGCACACTTGTGTGCATTATATCATCCATTTAAAGCGAGTACAATTGCTTCTGCATTTATGGAAACAATTCAAAATCTACATGGAAACCCATAGATTATTGTAAGCGATAGAGATACCATTTTCACTGGAAATTTTTCGACGAAATTATTTTCTTGTTTGGGTACTCAACTAGCTCATGGCTCATCTTATCATCCTCAATCCTCTGGGCAAGCTGAGATAGTGAAAAAATGTTTGGAAGGATATCTTCATTACTTTGTATTTGATAAACAAACACAATGGGTCAATTGGTTACCTCTGGATGAATGGTGGTATAAAACTTCCTTCCACACTGCAACAAAAATGACCCCATTTATCTCACTTTATGGATATCATCCGCCATCCATCACATCATATTTAAGAGAAAATTATAAGGTTAAAGCAGTGGAATATCACATCGAGCATCCACAACAAGTTCTCCAACTCTTAAAGGATAACCTAAATTTGGCACAGAATCAAATGAAACAACAGGCATATAAACATCACAGCGAGAGAATTTTTGATGTAGGCGACTGGGTATTTTTACGGCTACAACCATACAAACTAATGTCCTTCAAGCAACTTAAGAAGTATAATAAATTATCGCCAAAGTACTATGGTCCTTACAAGGTGTTGCAAAATATTGGTACTATGGCATACAAATTGGAGCTTCTTGCATCTTCCCGAGCGCACCCGGTTTTCCATGTTTCATGCTTAAATAAGGTTATAGGTGACAAACTTCCGGTTCAAACAATATTGCCAGAACTTGATGAGAAAGGAAAAATCATATTGGAACCTGAATCAATCATGGAAACAAGAACTCGATAACTACGAAATTGATCAATTTCAGAGTATCTCATCAAGTGGAAGAACTTAATCACTTAAGATTCCACATGGGAGGATGAGAATTTTATACAGAAGCATCCAGAACTACTCAAGTGTTGAGGACCACTTTTTTTTAAAGAGAGGGGCATGTTAGGGCCATATATTACTAATGTAGTCCCTTATTGTTGTTAGTGTAGTCCCCTTATTGTTATTGTTGTACCCCTGTAGTCCCCATATTGTTATTATCATGCCCTCACTTTATTATTGTTAGGTCGGCTAGAATTATATTGTGACTCCATGGACTCTTGTATATAGAAAGGAGGTTTTGTCATTTCTGTCATCCAATAATTGTTCATTTATGTAATGTAAATTAGGTTTCCCCCTCGAAGTGGCTGATTTCTAAGGCGTTTATCTCTCTTTTATTCTATTTTGGAAGTTGGTTTCATAACAGATATCGTTTTCTACCTTTTCAGATTCGGGGGACTATCTACAAAAAGGGGCCTTTGGATTTTTTTTTTCTTTTTTCCAAACTCTCTAAACATGAAAAATAAGTCGAGTTACGCCTTTGTTGGAATTGTAAAACTTAAATGATGAAGGAATTGTCACCATGATGAGAACGAGTTACTCCTTCCTAGGGCTCATTAAACTTACTAGGATGGATTCATTTGAAGGATGAACTTATACACTAAGCATATGGTATCCTCTTCAAGTAGCTTGCTATAAAAAATAAATATGCATTCGCTATAAATAGTGGGAAAAATTGGAACTAGAACATGTCTTGTGTTTTGTACCAAAGGCAACATGTCGCTCTTGAACATGACACTCATCTGCATTCGTGTCAGGTTGCGGATATCATTTCTTCATCATTTGCCTTCATGGGTTCGGGAAATCCATTTTCCTCTCATTCGATCATCTTATGTTGTCATCATGAATGCTGATCCAATTTTGAGTCAAATGTTTCCAAACTCTGGAGTCGTGTTGCTGATATGTTCAAGAGAAGTCCTCATTACAAAACCCAAACCTCTTACATTCATATGAACCTCTGCGTGACAATCCTGAATCACTCATATCATCTTGAGATATCCTTTGTTTCATGTCGATGATGTGGGAAACATTATGGCCCTCCTTCGACAAATCACTTCCTGTCAACTTCAACTCATTTTCCAGGAAGATGATCTAGGAACTCATTTTCAGTGCCTTGGAGCTTGCATGCCTCAATGGATATTTCTTTGCATTCGATGATAGGTTCACATCATTAGCCTTCGATCGAACAATTCTGTAAGTGTTCAACTTCAGCTCCTTTGTTCACACTTGTAGATTGTGATGTCATACTTTGAGGGCCATTGTGATTATTGTTGGTTTCCCTCACACTTGTTAACAATTTACCTCATTGAATGGTAATCAGGTGGTTTCTACCATGTTCGACATCAACACATCTATTCGCATGGTTATTTTCGTACTTTGGATAGATCAAAATAAAGAAAAAGACCTTGGATCACATCTGTTACAATCCAGGATGTGTGGAGTTATTTAGTATTCATGATTGTATACATGATCCCTTCCATATGGATGGTAGCGCCCAAACTTTGGATCCATGTTCATGATACTTTTTAAATGGATGGATGCGTCCATACCATGGATTCATGTGTTATTTGATGCCTATTCAGAGATATGTTATTAGGCATATTTATGTCATAGATTTCATAAATTGTATCATGTTTGATTGGTAGGTATCCTAGCGGTGGTTTTCCAAAGTCCTTGCCTTGACTGATAAATTCAACCATCACTTCTCGTTCTGATTTCATGCTTTAGTGGGCATCTATTACACAATATTTTATCGCATCCTCATTATGTTCCCCAAGAGGCGTCCTTTGTGTCACTCATGTCACAAATTCCGCAAAGTGACAAAATCTATGAAAACATATTCACCATGGATAACATGCTCAAACATCCATGAAGACCAAAAGGAGAAATGCCTTAAATGCCTTCTGCAAAAGCTTGTAAAAAACACTAAACTACAAGACTAGTGTGGTTCTCTCCTCCATAGCCTCACACTTGTCACCCTGTGTGTAACTTGTGAACAACACTGGTAGCGCGAGAATCAAAGTTCAAAGTTGTGTTGGTCCTTTTCAAACAGGTTCTCCAAAAATGGAGTAGAAGCTTCTACCTATAGAAATCTCGAGAACAAAAGTCTAGTATCTATTGGTTGAGGATATGGTCGAGTTCTCCCATTTTGAACCCTTGATCCTATCTTTAAGGATCTTCCTCTTTTAGATAAGGGCTTTCCTCCCTCATTTGTGGATCCATAACCTTTCCAACTTCACTATAAATGAATATCAAGCCTTCCCCAACTGGTTGGTTGTTGCTCAATAGCTGGTTTCCATTATTCTGATTGATTGCACTTAGATTCTGCCATTTTGTGGAGAAAGAAGAAGAGTTTAAGAATTTTTTGCTTGTTCTTAGAATTCCATCTCGAAGGATGCATCCAACATCAAGGCACCAGTTTTATGCCTCCCTCTTGATTTGTCAATAATACAAATCATGTTTTTCTTTCCATAAAATTGTAGATGATTACTTGTTTAGTATAATGCTCCTTGATTTGTTATATGGTTTACATTGGAATGCATATGCTATGTCTCTTTCATTTTTCAATGTTTTATCTCTCTTGTAGGTATTTGTATGTAAAGGAATAGCATGGAGTGAGCTTAGAAGTGAGGAGATCGAGATCAAAATCGAGAAGCGACTGCATAGGAGCGAGGTAGGCCATCTCCCTCTCTCGTGTCATTCTGATTTAAGCTAGGAGAGTTTACTTGTCTTTGTATCGGTTGTTACTAGACCCACTCATTGGCAATAGGGATCACTTCTATCTGTAGAAGGGATGGCATGTATAACACTAACAAATATAATATTCTCTCAAAATATTAAAGAGAAAATAATGCCAAAGCATATGAGATTTGTGTATTGTATAAAGTGTTCCCTCTTGTAGACATTAATTGCATTAGGTGTTGTTTAAAATTATGGTGCCACAAGGATGATGTTGGTGCCTCGATAAGGAGCAACCTTAATATTTAAGCAATTGTAAAATGTGCCTCCTCGAGTCTCTATGTTTAGTCATTAATTGTGCGTGTTTGTTTTTTACTAGTGTGATGCCATGACAAGGAGCATGGTAATTTTTTTTTATAAAATATGCCCACCTTGCATTCATTAGTTGTGTGTCTTTTTACTCATATGATGCCACGAGGACGAGGTTGATGCCACAAGAAGGACCCTCATAAAAAATATTATGTTTTGCTCATAAATAGATGTTGTGTTACAAGTTTAGTGCTAATGGAAGGACTATATGTGATAATAATAATAAAAAATAAAAACCACATTCTATTTTAATTTGATATAATGCTTCCTCTCATTTATACTAGTCTTATTATGTATATTAGTTTGTATATTTTCATCACTGGTTAATAACTTATTCTCATTGTTGACTAATAACTAGTAATTTGATGAAGATAAACATATATAGTTACAACATAACATACACATATACAGTTAAACTTGTGATCTAAAATTTCTAATTGTAGGACGATGTCTACAAATCACCTACCTTGTGTTTGGAGATTTGCTCACAACATCATTCCGCCTGGTGTAGCCACTGATCGCTGATACATTTACAAATACTAATTCATATTAATGAGTTTTGTCATTATCAATTTAATGGTAGATGAGTCTCCCATGGAAATGTCTATGCTCAAATCTAGAGAATCTATATATATATATATATTGCTTTTAAATGGAGAATTCAAAGAAAATCAGTACAATTGTACTCTTCACATCCTCCTAAGATTGTCTTGTTTAATCAAACAATTTACAAACTCAAATTCTCCCATTTAATCAATTACCCTGCGACATATTATATATATATATATACACACACACAAAACAAAAGAGTCAAACCTTTTTGACCATAACACAAAAAAATATAACCTGTTTGTCTGCAAGTATAAAAAGAGGAAGGAGTAGTACCACTAATCAACTAGATGTCCATAAGACAGAAGGGAGAAGTAGATGGTGAGGAGAAGGAGGTGTCTGTCATGGGAATAGTAATTAAGAATTATCAAACAAACTGTCTGATGATGTCTTCCAGAGAATGTGCATGGATGCAAGGACTTGACTACTTGATTTTGGGATGCATACGAGAACCATGGGAAACTGATCTTCTAGCACTCCAGGCCAAAAAAACATTGATCACGAATACTACCAAACACTCTGAACTCATAATATTGAGAAAATCCATTAGCAAGTTCATGTTTTTCCAAGGTAGAAAAAGAACTCTAACATGTTATATCATCCCCGTAACTCATGCCATATAAGTGCAACCAAAAACAACAAGAATGGCATCTTGGTGGAAAGTTTAACACTCTATCAACCTAACCTGTGAACCAATGTTGGTTTGGTGCATCTATGAATTTCTTTTAGTATAGCAATTAAGTAAATAAAAAAAATGCATACTAGGGACTATATGAGGAGGATTTTCCCTTTTTGAGGTATCTTAATTTTTGTGGGCTCTTGTAACAACCCAATTTCTCATCCTTATGAACGCAATGTATAATTTTTTATAAATTAAAATTGCTGAGAGAGAGACACAGATTCCATTGCTTGAGGTAGGAAATTGCTTGAGGGAATTGTTGATTTAAATATCAATCATTAGTTGGCTATGGGGATTACTTTCTTGGGATATTCAAGGTTTCTTTGTTGTAGGAAAACCTGAAGTGGTTATGCTAGCCATTAAGTGTTGGTTATTGTGTTTTAATGGATTGGTTCTCATAATTAAATTGGGTTGCAAGAGAAGTACGAAAAGGCCATGCTACCATGGAAAACATTACAAGGCAGGGGGGACATAAATTATGAAGATTGTACTCCGTTGGCAACGAGGAAAGTGGGAGGAAATCATTGCACAAGAGAGATACGAGAAGGTGGAGGAAAGGAGAGAGGCTCCCATTCGATTCTCTTATTTTGACTCTTATTGAGCAAGGGAGCATAATAGAGGAAATAGAAGGGAGCTAAACCACATCAATGACTCAGGAATTCACACACTCGATCAACATTTAGAAAATAACAATAGAGTAGAGGGAGAGAAAGCAGGAATTAGAGCTATGTCATTGAGCTCTGAGGAGAGTAATAAACCAGCTAAAGGCCCTATCAAAAACTTTCTAGGCATAAACATTAGAAAGAGTAGTGGATATCCTTAAGGATGAAGGTAGGGTGGCTTGTGTTGGGTATGTGTTATATTCCTTCCACAACTAGTATGTAGGTTAAAGAAGTCTTTGTATGGTTAAAACAGTCACCAAGGATGTGGTATCAAAAATTTGATACCTATATACAAGGACTTGGCTTCATCAGAAGAAAGGAGGATCATTGTGTTTATTTTAAATTTATTGGTGACCGTGTTATTTATTTGGTCTTGTATGTGGATGATATATTGTTAATTGGAAATGACAAAGAAATTATCCAAGATTTGAAGACCCAACTGTTCCCAAGATTCGACATGAAGGATCTTGGTGCTGCAAACTATATTTTGGGCATGGAAATTAAGAGAGATCGGGCAAAGAGGAAGCTCTGGTTAAACCAGAGAAAGTATGTCGAGACTATATTGCAGAGGTTCAATATGCAGGATAGTAAACCGGTGAGTGTTCCTATTCCTGTAGGTGCAAAGCTGTCTGCTGAACAGTGTCCCAAGACACAAGAAGAAGAGGAGGATATGTCCTGTGTTCCATATGCAAGTGCAGTGGGTAGCCTGATGTATGCAATGGTCTGTACTAGACCAAACATTGCACATGCAGTGGGAGTATTGAGCAGGTTTATGTCAAACCCAAGGAAGGAGCATTAGACAGTAGTGAAGCGGGTTTTCAGATATTTGCGTGGCACTATTGATTATGGCCTGTGCTACCAAGGAAGACAAGGATTGGAAAAAGTGTTGGACATTCATGGTTTTGTTGATGTAGACTGGGCTAGAGATCTGGACCAAAGAAGATCTACAAGTGGGTATATGTTTAGCCTATTTGGAGGTGCAGTCAGTTGGATGAGTAAAAGACAGTCTATAGCGGCTCTTTCAACTACAAAGGCAAAATACATGGCAGCCACTCATGCAAGCAAGGAAGCAGTTTGTTTGCAAAGATTGTGTTTAAGTATGGGGTTGGTGCAACAAGCTATAAGGATAGATTGTGATAGCCAAAGTGCAATTTTCTTGGCTAAGAACCCTGCTTATCATTCAAAGACAAAGCACATTGATGTTCAATATCACTTTGTGAGAGATATGGTTGGGGATAAAAGGGTGTTGCTGGTAAAGGTGGAAACTTTGAAGAATGTTGCAGATGCATTGACGAAGTCTGTGAGCACTCAGAAGTTCTCTTGGTGTAGAGAAACAATGGGTGTTGCAGAGCTGGGCTTATGACTAAGCTCTCCTGTGGCCCGCTGCGGAAAGAAAAGAATAAGTGGGAGAGTGTTGGGTATGTGTTATATTCTTTCTATGACTAGTCACACGCGGGGGGTCATAGGGGGGGCGATAACCCCTCCTGTACGTTGCGTCGGGCGCAACAAGGGGGTCACAGGGGGGGTGACACAGTGCCCCGGGGAAAAAAATTTGGACCCTATTTTTTGGTGGGCGGACCCGCCCATGGTTTTGTGCATGGGTTTGCACATGGTTTTCAGGCATGATGGTTTTCGGCCCCTAGTATTTTGTAGATCCAGTAAAGGGAATTGCGGTTATGTTCTAATCCAGGGTTAATGGATTCATGTTTATCTATGCTTCCACATGTATATATATGTGTTGTAACACAAAAAGGAATATAATGAAAAATCAAGCTGGTCGTCCTAATTTGGGATCCAAGGGAAAATCTCTGTGTATATTTGTTTATGTTTTATGCTCTCTCTATTGTTTATTTTCTATTTCTAAGATTCGTTTGCAGATATTTCTGTATAGGGTTAAAACCTACATTTGGTATTGGGGTTGTTTTGACTTCAAGGGGACACCTTTACTGCTGAAGGGTTTTTCGCTCGGGCCTGTGGTAGACCCTGTTCAGTGGGAGATCTGCAGGATCGATTCTTGCTGTGAAAGAATATGGCGAGTAGTGGAAAGATAAATATTGAGAAATTTATTGGTCAGAGTTTTGAGTTGTGGAAGCTCAATATGGACGATCTGCTAGTGGATAAAGACCAGTGGATCGCGGTAGATCCAGGTACTAAACCAACGACCATGTCAGATGAAGACTGGACAAAGTTGGATCAGAAGGCGAAGAGCACAGTACAGTTGTGTGTCTCAAATTCAGTATTGTTGAATGTATCTAGGGAAGCTACAACAAAGAATTTGTGGGACAAACTTGGGACTTTGTACCGATCTAAGTCTCTGGTGAATAAATTGTTCTTGTAGAAAAAGCTGTATAACTTGAGGATGAAGGACGGAGACTTGGTGATAGAGCATCTAAACACCTTCAATACTGTGGTAAGTCAGCTGTTATCTATTGATATTAAAATCTCAGATGAAGATAAGTGCATCAGTTTGTTGTGTTCTCTACCAGACTCGTGGGATAGTCTGGTTATTGCAATAGGTAGCAATACAACTACCTTGAATTTGGATGACATTGTCTCAGCCTTACTGTCAGAGGAAATCATATGGAGAAATATAGAGGGTCAGAATGGAGATGCCTTATCTGTACAAGGAAGGTCCCAGAACAGAAACAAGAATAAGGTTTCGAGCGGGAGATCTAAATCTCCTGGAAAGTTTGTAAAGGTGTGTTGGAAATGCAGAAAGGAAGGGCACTACAAAAAGGACTGCAGATCTAAAGCTCTTGAGAAAGGAGAGGGATTTGATGATGCTCCTTCTGTAGAGGTAAAAACCATCTCGGATGAAGGTGGGGATGTGTATTTGGCTTCTTCTTCAAATACACATGTAGATCATGAGTCATGGTTGATTGAATCGGGTGCATCCTTTCACTTCACTCCCCATAAGGAGTGGTTCTGCGAGTATGAGAAATATGATGGCGGTGATGTCTTCTTAGGTGATGATAGGAAGGCCAGAATCGTCGGATGTGGAAAATTCAAGCTCATGAAGCTGCAAGGTGGAAGGATTATAACACTTCCCAGTGCTTTGCACATTCCTTCATTGGCCAGAAATCTGATTTCTGTAAGCAAGATGGATGATGCAGGTGTAAAAACAGTGTTTGAGAAAGACACTTGTAAGATGGTTCGGGGAGCACTAGTATTAATGCAGGGAGTTTGGATTGGAACTATGTACAAGCTTCAAGGCAACACTGTTATTGATGGGTGCAATAGTTCTGTGGTTCCCGAAAGTGGAGCGGAAAGCCTAGCGGTCTCTGGAGAAAAGACCATGCTATGGCATCAAAGGCTTGGACATATTGGAGAGAAGGGCCTTAAGATATTGCATGGAAATGCTATGGTAGAAGGTATGTTTAATAGCTCTCTAGATTTCGATTTCTGTGAACATTGTGTATATGGGAAGCAGAATCGAGTGAGTTTTCCTTCTGGTGCTAAGAGGACGAACAAGATATTAGAGCTTGTGCACAGTGATGTGTTTGGACCGTGTCAGTTCCATCACTGGGTAAGTCTGTGTACTATGTTTCATTCATAGATGACTTCTCAAGGAGTACATGGATATATTTCTTAAGGAAGAAATCTGAAGTCTTTGACAGATTTAAAGAATTTAAGGCTTTGGTGGAAAACCAGACGAAGAAGAAGATAAAGGTGTTGAGGACAGATAATTGTGGGGAGTTCTACAAGAAGGAATTTTAAGAGTTCTATAAGAAGTGTGGTATATCACGACAGAAGACTACTCCATACACACCTCAGAAAAATGGAGTTGTAGAAAGAATGAACAGAACGCTGATGGAAAAGGAAAGAAGCATGCTCAGTGGTACCGGGTTAGGACAAGAATTCTGGGCAGAGGCAGTGGAGACTGCATGTTACTTGGTTAATAGATCACCTTCATCAGCGTTGGAGGATAAGACTCCACATGAGGTATGGACTGGTAAGAAACCCTCTCTTTCACATCTGAGGGTATTTGGATGTGATGCATATGTACATGTTCCAAAGGAGAAAAGGACCAATTTGGCTAATAAATCTGAAAGGTGCATCTTTATTGGGTATAAGGATGGTTTAAAGGGTTACAAGCTTTGGAACCCGGAAACAAGGAAGGTTGTGTACAACTAAGATGTGGTGTTTAAAGAGGTGAAATATGTTGTTAAATATGAAGTCCTACCAAAGGAACCTGAGAAGATAGAGTTTGAGCTAAAGGAGGATGAATTAGAATCTACAATAGAAGAAGACTCAGAAGAGGAAGAGCCACAAACTCCAGCTGTGAGAAGATCAGTTCGGAAAAGAAGACAACCAAAAAGGTATAGTCCATCTGCTCTCTGTTCAAATTTTTCTTTAACTATAACTGATGATGATCCCAGAACCTTCAGGGAGGTAGTAGATTCAAAGGATGGAAAACTCTGGAAGGAGACCATGGTTGATGAAATGGAATCCTTGCATAAAAATGAGGCATGGGATCTGGTAGAGTTGTCGGCTGGAAGGAAGCCCATTGGGAGCAAATGGGTGTTTAAGAAGAAGATGAATGTAGAAGGCAAGGTGGAGAAATACAAAGCTTGGTTAGTAGCAAAAGGTTATTCCCAGGTGCCAGGAATTGATTTTGGTGATATTTTTTCTCCTGTTTCCAATGTTGCTTCTATTAGATTACTTTTATCTGTTGCTGCTACATTTGATTTTTAGGTAGAACATATGGATGTGAAGACAATATTTCTTCACGGGGATCTGGAAGAGGAGATCTACATGAAACAACCTGAAGGATTTATGGTGAAGGGGAAGAAAGAACTGGTATGTAGGTTAAAGAAGTCTCTGTATGGGTTAAAACAGTAACCAAGGATGTGGTATCAGAAATTTGATACCTATATATGGGGACTTGGCTTCACCAGAAGCAAGGAGGATCATTGTGTTTATTTTAAATTTATTGGTGACCGTGTTATTTATTTGGTCTTGTATGTGGCTTATATGTTGTTGATTGGAAATGACGAAGAAATTATCCAAGATTTGAAGACCAAACTGTTCTCCAATATCAACATGAAGGATATTGGTGCTGCAAACTATATTTTGGGCATGGAAATTAAGAGACATCGGGCAACGAAGAAGCTCTGGTTAAACCAGAGGAAGTATGTGGAGACTATATTGCAGAGGTTCAATATGCAGGATAGCAAACCGGTGAATGTTCCGATTCCTGTAGGTGTAAAGCTTTCTGCTGAACAGTGTCCCAAGACACAAGAAGAAGAGGAGGATATGTCCTGTGTTCCATATGCAAGTGAAGTGTGTAGCCTGATGTATGCAATGGTCTATACTAGACTAGACATTGCACATGCAGTGGGAGTATTGAGTAGGTTTATGTCAAACCTATGGAAAGAGAATTGGATAGTAGTGAATTGGGTTTTAAGATATTTGCGTGGCACTAGTGATTATGGCTAGTGATACCAGGGAAGACCAGGATTGGAAAGAGTGTTGGACATTCATGGTTTTGTTGATGCAGACTGGGCTAGAGATTTGGACCAAAGAAGATCTACTAGTGGGTATGTGTTTAGCCTATTTGGAGGTTCAATCAGTTGGATGAGTAAAAGACAATCTGTAGTGGCTCTTTCAACTACAGAGGCAAAATACATGGCAGCGGCTCATGCAAGCAAGGAAGCAGTTTGGTTGCAGAGATTGTGTTCAAGTATGGGGTTGGTGCAACAAGCTATAAGGATAGATTGTGATAGCTAAAGTGCAATTTTCTTGGCTATGAACCCTTCTTATCATTCAAAGACAAAGCACATTGATGTTCAATATCTCTTTGTGAGAGATATGGTTGAGGCTAAAAGGGTGTTGCTGGTAAAGGTGGACACTTTGAATAATGTTGTAGATGCATTGACGAAGTCTATGAGCACTCAGAAGTTCTCTTGGTCTAGAGAAACAATGGGTGTTGTAGAGCTGGGCTTATGACTAAGCTCTCCTGTGGCCCCCTGCGGAAAGAAAACAACAAGCGAGAGAATGTTGGGTATGTGTTATATTAATTCCACGACTAGTCACACACGGGGGGGTTAGAGGGGGGGCAATAGCCCCTCCTGTACATTGTGCCGAGTGTAGTAGGAGGTTACAGGGGGGCGGAGTGCCCCGAGAAATTTTTTTGGACCCTATTTTTCGATGGGCGGACCCGCCCATGGTTTTCGGGCATGATGGTTTTTGACCCCTGGTATTTTGTAGATCCGGTCAAGGGAACTATAGTTATGTTCTAATCCAGGGTTAATGGATTGGGGTTTATGTATGCTTTAGCATGTATATATATGCATTGTAACACTAAAAGGAATATAATGAAAAATTAAGTTGGTCGTCCTGATTTGGGGTCCAGGGGAAAATCTCTGTGTATATTTGTTTTATGTTTTATGCTCTCACTATTGTTTATTTTCTGTTTTTAAGATTCGTTTGCAGATAATTTTTGTACAGGGTTAAAACCTACATTTGGTATCAGAGCTATTTTGGCTTCAAGGGGATGCCTTTGGTGCTGAAGGGTTTTTTTCTTGGGCCTGTGGTAGAACCTGTTTAGTGGGAGATTTGCGGGATTGATTCTTGTGGTGAAAGAATATGGCGAGCAGTGGAAAGATAGAGATTGGGAAATTTAATGGCCAGAGTTTTGAGTTGTGGAAGCTCAAGATGGAAGATTTGCTGGTGGATAAAGACCAGTGGGATGAATACTATAAAAAGTTGGATCAGAAGGCAAAGAGCACAATACGATTGTATGTCTCAGATTCAGTATTGTTGAATGTATCTGGGGAAGCTACGACGCAGAATTTGTGGGACAAACTTGGGACTTTGTACCAATCTAAGTATCTAGTGAATAAATCGTTCCCGAGGAAAAAGCTGTATAACCTGAGGATGAAGGATGGAGACTCGGTGATAGAGCATATGAATTCCTTCAATACTGTGGTAAGTCAACTATCATATGTTGATATTAAAATCTCAGATGAAGATAAATGCATCAGTTTGTTGTGTTCTCTACCAGACTCGTGGGATAGTCTAGTTATTGCAATAGGTAGCAATACAACTACCTTGAATTTTGATGACATTGTCTCAGCCTTGTTGTCGGAGGAAATGACACGGAGAAATATGGAGGGTAAAAATGGAGATGCCTTATCTGTACGAGGAAGGTCCCAGAACAGAAACAAGAATATTTTGAGTGCGAGATCTAAATCTCCTGGAAAGTTTGTAAAGGTGTGCTGGAAATGCGGAAAGGAAGGGCACTACAAAAAGGACTCCAGATCTAAAGCTCTTGAGAAAGGAAAGGGATCTAATGATGCTCCTTCTAGAGGCAAAAACCACCTCAGATGAAGGTAGGGATGTGTATTTAGCTTCTTCAAATACAAATGTAGATCATGAGTCATCCTTGATTGACTCGAGTGCATCCTTTCATTTCACTCCCCATAGGGAGTGGTTCTGCGAGTATGAGAAATATGACGGTGGTGATGTCTTCTTAGGTGATGATAGGAAGACTAGAATTGTTAGACGTGGAAAATTCAAGCTGAAGCTGCAAGGTGGAAGGATTAGAACACTTCCAGGTGTTCTGTACATTCCTGCATTTGCCAGAAAACTGATTTTTGTAAGCAAGATGGATGATGCAGGTGTAAAAACAGTGTTCGAGAAAGATATCTGTAAGATGGTTCGGGGAGCACTGGTATTAATGCGGGGAGTTTGGATTGGAACTTAGTACAAGCTGTTAGGGTCCCGTGATTTGGCAGATTGGTAGACCAAATGACAGGGTAACATGGAACCAATCTTTGGAGTCCTAGGACCTAGCCTTCCTAGACTCAGAGAGGGATTTCTCTATTGGGTGCAAAGGATGTGTTATTTTTGCTTTAGGTAGTTGATTTTAGGCTAGTTGTTAGGTGTAGGGTTTGTTGATTGTTTTGGTTGGGTAAGATGGTCAAGTGGAATAGGTGGAGTGAGAGGTATTTGAATCATTGGGCTATGGAGTCAATGAAAGTCATGAGTGTCTCAATGATGAATCAGAGTGTGTTGCAGGGCCAATCTAGCAAGGTTAATGGATCCTTAAGGTAATGTGTGAGGTGGAGTGAACAACAAGTTTGGGAAAAACCAGGAGGTCTTAAATACAAATAGTTAAAGCTATAACTCATGAGGTAGGGCAAACCATTAAACTCAATGAACAATACTTAAACTGATAAATATCCAAGATAAACATTCCAGTGAAACATAGAAAGCATAACAACTTCTAACTTTAGTAAATTCACCTTCAGAATTTGGGAAAACATATAAGATAACACAAATAACTCAATTTATGAAGAGGAAACTCCTAAACATCATAAATCAGGCTATAAAGAACTCTTAAACAAGTTGGTAGACATGGACAAAGGGCAAGATCGAACGAGACCTCTTTGACTTAACCTAGAAAACAATATTCCAAAGAGAGGTTTCAAGATAGAGTTTGGACAGCTTCAAGTAAGCAGGGCATACCATGAATCATACTTGTAAACTAGCATAATAATCCATATATGAAACAAGACAGTTTTAGGTGGACCTAAGAAGCAATCAAGAATTCCTTAAGATGACCAAACATAAGAAAACATCAAGGCTGTAACAAACAGGAGGAATGAGATGCCTTAAAGAGAATGTCTCAACCTATACTTTTATGATTTATAGCAACAAAGAAGGATGAAACATAATGATAAAAAGAAAACATAAACAAATTAAGAAGACATCACCATTCACCAAGCTAAGGAATCCCGCAAACAAGCTTCTCCATCATCAAGCCAAACAAGTCATTCATCAACTTCACAAAACCAATTTCTTCTCCAAGCTCATAGAAACCATGTATTGCTCTCCAAGTTCATCAAAAGCCAACAAAATACATGAGGGCCTCATGCTCTATTTATGGATCAAAGGAGGACTAAAACCCTAAATATGGTAGGAAAATGTCAAATTCAACCATAAATTTCATTTATGGCCAAGAGACCATGCAAGGCCCAAGGCACATAATATCCTAAGAAATAAATGCCAAAATAACTATTTGCACCTAATTCTAGAGTGTTCTGCCTTAAAAAACTCAAAAATTATCATTTTGCAATAAATGAGTGTGTTTTGTTGACTTTTGGTCCAAAACACACTTAGATAGTCTCTGTGCACAGTGCCACTTTAGCAGAAAATAGGGTCTTTTGTGACTAAGTTTTGGACCCCTTCCCGATGCCGGATTTTGTTGTGTAGATTAATCTGTCTTGCGGACAAGACCGATCTTTCTAGTACTAAAAGTAACTAGCAACAAACAACCAATTATAATAATTTCTCTCTAAGCATATAAGATTCATAAAAATTCTATATAGGTGCAAGGCCTACCTTATTTCCAACGCTTGTTTGAAATTGTTGTCGTCCCTCGTGCACTTGAAGGAGTGTTCTTCATTAACCTGCGGTCACAAACAAGCAAAAGATTACATAGCACCTGTATAGACATTATTATAAACCATACCTATCATAGTGATCAAGGAATCTATGAAATAAACCATGAATAGACAGCTTATTGAGAAAAATGAGTATATTTGTATTAACTTCAAATGAAAGAAAACCTTTACAACCTGTGCCTTGATGTCATGCAAGGCTTCCTGGGGTCCGAAGCAGGAATCTCTTCTACTTTGATAAGCTTTGCACTCTTTCAACCAAGATCAATAGAGGTATGTAATCTCTCCTCACAGAAAGTATTAGTTAACAGAGTCTGAATCTCAACAACATTTAGCCTCAAATATCCTAAAGCTTGAACTCCCTTTGAGGCTACTCAATGCCTCTTTTTATAGTGGAAAAGAGGAGATTTTCTGTTCCAAATATGAAGGGATAGAACCCTACTTCAAAGGGATTAGCTCCTTACATCATGGGGTTAGCTCCATCAAGTAAGGGATGCATGAACCTTATCAAAGTGTATCCATTCCCGAAAATTCCCATCTAGAATCTTCTAGAATTGATCTGAAATCAACTTTTTAACTTTACTTTCTCGCCTTTTTGAGTTTTACAGAGGTCCGCACCTATAACACAAAGAACGTGCGGTATGGTTCCGTAGGAGAGCTTAACTTTAGGTGTGGGACCACAGGTAATGAATAGAGAAAGTGTGATACCAAAGTTTAGGGGATTTTTAGGAATTTTCTTATGATTTTCAAGGCTTGACATGAATAAATAATATGTTAGACTTGCAAAAGGAGGAAGTATGAGTAATAATGACATTTTTTAGTGTAACAGATTTCCCCCTAAAGTGCAAAGTCTGGAATAGATGAAGCTGAAGTCTGTCATATATGAAGAGTGCAGTACTTTATCATTTCAAAGATCATCCTGTGGACACCCCAGTCGGAACCTGTAAAAACATTCAATGCAAAATATATATGTATACATGTCATCACTGAGGTAGGCATTCCCATACTCAAATTAAAATTAACTAAAACTAACTCAAATCGTTCTGATACAGGAATGATTTTGAATACATCATAGTGCAGATATGTGTAGACACAGTATGGATGCAACCATCTGTTTATAAATATTTTACTGTACAGATGTTAACAAAATTCCTCGCAGCCTAGATGGTGGAAACTAGATCCAGGGTCTTGATTTCTGCATCTCGAACTAGTACGATTCTATCCATGTGAATGAATGTGTCGAAGTCGAACATGGTAGAAACCACTTGATTACCAGTCATTGATGTAAATTGTTAACAAGTGTGAGAGTAACCACCATTAATGTCAATGGTTCTCAAAGTACCCAGTACAATCCATGAAATGTGAATGAATGAGTTGAATTCGAACATGTCACGGAATCATTCGATCGAAGGTCAATGATGAAACCTGTCGTCGAAGGCGAGAAACCTGCCATTGAGGCATGCAGATTTCAAGGTACTGACGATTTCTAGATCAACTTCCTAGATAATGAGCTGCTGTCGATAGAAAGTGATCTGCTGTAGGCATGCCTACAACACGAAATCATAGATCAAGTTTTGAAAATATATTGGCAAGGAATGACTCAGGGATGGTCAAAATGGATGACAGATATTTTGCAGATGAATGGTTTATTTGAACTGTCCTCTTGAACACATAACGACACTGCAGATGGCTTGGTGACAATTGACCCAAAGCTAATACCCAGAAATTGGCTGAAGACTTTCAATATGGTTTGATTAATTGTTAGGAAAAGGATTTCCCAACCCAGGTGAATAAAAGTGTCGTGTTCAAGAGTGGTTGACTGGATTTTCAAAAAATTTAAAATACAACAAACACACCCATTTTTCTCTTTTTCCCCCACCATTTCTGGCAAGTACCTCTTTATTTTTGACAAGCTTGAGGAGGATAACATTTGCTTGATTATAAGCTCATCCTTCGGATGAGTCCAACTTAGTTTAAAATTCAAACCCTAAGAAGGAGTGGTTCGTTCCTGTTTAAAATTGAACAGGTCCTTTACTGTTAAGTTTTAACGAGTCCAGTATAGGAGAAACTCAGTGTTTTTCAATTTTAAGGAGTCAGAAGAAAAACTTAAGAAAATTCCGTGGCTGTAATTTTTCGTAAATTTAGACTCTCGAGCCAGAAAAAGGATAAAATAATGCGGGAGAGAACTCTATTGACCGTAATTAGTCAACGTATACCTTTTTCATAAATAGTCCATTTCAGTCCGGAAAAGGGGTAAACTTATACTGAAGGGACGACTGTTCATTTACTTTAACGAGTTCGAATAGTCAAGTAATCGGAAATCTTTTCATGTTTAGAGAGTCTGAAAGGGGCTTAAAAGAGGACTCCAGGGTTTCGCTTGTTCGTAAATTTTTGAAAGAGTCCGAAAAAGTGATAAAAGTATGCTCTTTGTTGAAAAATGATCAATTCTCCTGAAAAATCCAATTTCTGCACAAAAACTTGAAACATTACACATACCTGTTTAAGATAAGTAAAAATGTTCTAAAAAATACCCTTTTTAAAGTGAAAAATAAATAAATTAAAAATTCACCTATTCGAAAAAACTTATAAAAAGGACTTTTTCAATTTCATTTTTACCGTTCGAGTTCAGAGTGAAAAGTAAAAAGCTTTTGGGTAAGAAAGTTCCTGTGAAGATTCTGGAAAATATGCTCGATGAAATCGAGAACCGTCAGTCCCAGGTAATCCACGACCTCTTAATCTTGTATTCCATCCGTTTCAAATTCATTTTTAGGCTTTAGTTTGTATTTTTAGGGAAAAATATGGTTTAAAAGTTCGCCCGCGGGGGTCCGCAGGGGCGACACATGCGACCTGTGGACCCCGACTTTTTTCTATGTGGAAAAAAGTCGTGGGTCCGCACCCAACACACAGCTCGCATGCGTTCCTACGCTCTGTTTACAAAGGCCGGGTGCGGTACTCGCGCAGTCAAATTTAAAACGCAAATTGCTCATTTGTTTCCCAAAAATTTTCAAATAAGATTATTCTAACTTGCCTTTTTATGCATTGTAGGTTTATCAAGATGTTGATTTGGAGAGAACGTGAACATGAGGACGTGGATGAAGCCGCAATACTCCATTTTCCCACACAACAGGCATTAAGAGCATGTGGTTTGTACAAATTCTGGGCCATCTCAGGCATGAGGGCACAGGTAGAACTCCTGACATGGTTGGTAAACAGATGGAATGTGTAGGACCAGTGCTTCATTAATTGTGGTCACCGGCTCGAAGTTGAGCTGGAGGATATATATTTTCTGACTGGTTTGTCCAAGAGGGGCGAACAAGTTTCTTTGTTTGGGACCAGGCCAGGTGGCCAGTCTGTCTCTAGTCTCCAACTAGAATTATGCAATGACCAGGCAAGCCCTAGGGACAAACGGATTGATATAAAACACATCATCCATCCTGAATTGAAAGTTATTACTTTTACTGTTACCAAACTGTGTGGGAGTGCTGCGCTGCATGTAGCTACCGGTTCCCAAATGCGTATTGCTGTGGACTATTTTCGCGGCACCATCTTTAACTGGTGTGAAGCTGTGTTGGCTAATGTAAAAGGCCAACTAACTAGAGCAAAAAATGGGAAACTGAATAACTTTGGATATGGATCCATCGTTGTCTCTTTTGCTCTAGAGAGGATCCCCATGCTAGCTCCACAGAGTATTCCTGTTGATGCCGGTCGACTTCGAGAACCTAGGATGGTTCGTTGGTCCGCATTGATGGCTCATCATGCTATTGAGGGTACTGAGATTGTTCGATTTCCTTCTTCATATTTTCGTTGGCTGGATCGCCAACTTTTTGTGATAGAGGACTTTCCATATGCCGGGATAGATTTCCGCGGCGACCGAGAGATGGCTCTCCCAGCAGGGGAACAGTGGGATGACTCAGGTATAATCATTTTTCAACGTTTGCTAAATTCTAATTTTTTTAATTTTTTATCGTCTTGAAAACTAATAACCAAAAGTTTTTTGAATACAGACGTGGGTCCACAACGACCAGCCCATCTCCAACCTTATGAGAGAAGACAACCAGTTGCAGCTGCACTAGCCCCAGCAGGCCAATCAACGGAAATTTTGACTGATTTAGAGCATCATCTAGAGCGTTTGACTCTAGATATTCTAGAGACGAGTATAGATGATATTCCACTCAGGCTGCAGAGATATGTGATTGGTGTTCCAGGACTTTTTAGGAGGTTCCTATGTAGGGTGGCTCGAGCAGTGGTTTCTTATCGTGATCACCATCAGTGATGGGATGATCTTGTAGACTCATATTTTTGACTTTTGTGTTATCATCATTTTTTTTTGCCGATAATAAGGTGTTTCCAACCTATGATCGAAGACGATGTATATATTTGTTGAAAACACTTCTATACTATGATATATCACTATTTACCGACTATCTGTGTACATGTTATGAATGCGTTTGATTTACTGTTTTGATTATTGCAAATGTCGATTTATCATACTAGACGCAATTGCATCTGCTAATGTATTTAAATGTCTTGGAATATGCTGATATTCAATGTAATCAAATTCACGTTCTAAGAGACGAACTCTTAAAAATAACCGTAATAACACTGGATTTCTAATGGTATAATCTCTGTTAAGTTGTAATACAACAAGTTCAGAATCCAACCTAACAATCAAACTTCGAATTCCAAATGATATGGACTCGGACAATAACTCAATCACTGCACTATAATCGGCAATGTTATTCGTTGTTTGACCAAAGCTTACCCCATGCATTGATACTAACTCGTCAGAGGGTGAATAGATAACCCAAGCTGCGAAAGAAATGTTCCGTGTACTACGACAAGCACCATCAGCAAAACCGATGTAGGTTTGAAGAGACATCGACATCTGCAATATCAAGAGTAAAACTCAGATAAGCAGGAATAGTGATAAAAACTAGGCACACTTTTCTAATCTAAAACACACCAGCAGTAAAGAAATCTAACCTAAAAAATCTCCACACCAAGTTTAAGCATAATATCACTTTAGATAAAGCCCATTTCTGGGTTTGTCCAAAGGGACACCGTCAAAATCTATCAACTCATAGGCCCCTTTTGCTAATTTTCGTTTAACAATGTAAGGACCATGCCACATGAGCATGAATTTCCCAGCTCCTAGCTTGTCATTAGCTTGATCATAAAGTAAAACTAGGTCTCCTTCTGAAAAATTTCGAGGGGTCACACTTCTATCATACTGAGCTTTGATCTGTTTAACATGAGCCTCGTTTGCTATTGCAACATTTCGTCGATTCTCATCTAATTGGGCTAAGTACAAGAAACGTTTTTCCTCTTCAGACGTAGCTGGAAGTAATTCTACGGCTAATTTTAGTGACGGAATTTTGCATTCAATCGGCAACACAACTTCCAAACCGTAGACCAGTTGAAAAGGAGTGAAACCCGTTGATGTTTTGACTGAGGTTCGATATGCCCAAAGTGCTGAAAATAACATGGAATTCCAATTCGTCTTGTGAATACTAATAATTCATTTGATCATGGTGACTAAAACTTTATTAATGGCTTCAACCAGACCATTGGCTTGCGGATAATACGGAGTGGAACTATCGTGGCGCAAGCCAAGTTGGTCTGTTAGTTCAGTCATCATGACATTCCGAAAGTGACTTCCATGATCCGTAATAATAGCTTGAGGAACACCGAACCTAGCAATTATGTGATTAAATACGAAAGTTGCAGTAGTTTTTCCATCAGCAGAAAATGTAGGCATCGCCTTGGCCCACTTAGTAAAATAATCAACTGCTAAGATAATATACGCATGCCCCCCGGCCGAGTGAGGGTTACATGTAATAAAATCGATACCCCATTTTGCGAAAGGACCAACAGCAATTATAGGGTGAAGAGGAGCAGGTGGCGCGCACATTTTTCGATCAAAAAGTTGACAGTTGTGGCATTTCCGAACCGCATAAACACAATCTTTGAACAACGTTGGCCAGAAATAACCAGCACACAATATATTTTGGGCTGTGGCATACCCAGACATATGACCACCACATGCTCCAGAATGGCAGTCATTTAAAACCTTTTCAGCTTCTTCATGAGTTAGACAACGTCGGAAAATAGAATCTGCTCCACGATGGTAAAGTGTATCACCAATGATATTATATTGTTGGGATTGGAAGCGTATTTTCCGTCGCTGAGATCATGAGATGTCAGGCCGAAAAGATTGGGTTTGGAGATAAATGATAATATCTCCATACCATGGATCAAGTGTACTGATAAGAAACAAAGATTCGTCCACAATGGACTCTTCTGCCACTGTTTCAGTATCGGTAGAGGGGAAATCGCACATCAGTTCCGCAAATACCAAAGATTTCTTTGCCTTGGATTTTTTAAACTCCAAGTCAAATTCCTGCAAGATAACTATCCATTTGGAATACTTTCCCCCTAGCAATTGTTTGGTCAAAATATACATCATAGGGTTACAATTAGAAATTACCGTGGTTTTACGTAACAAGATGTAATGTCTAAATCTTTGAACAGCTTGGACAACTGCCAAGGCCAATTTATCCACATGTGTGTATTTGATTTCATTCGGATGCAAATTTCGACTAAGATAATAAACCACATGTTCATTGTGAGATTCGTCTTCCTGAACTAGTACCATCCCAATGGTGGAATGAGAAGCAGCGAGGTACAAAATGTAATCTTGGTTGCAGTTGGGAGGATGCAGTAACGGTGCATGGGTCAACGCGTGTTTAAGTGCATCAAAAGATTGCTCAGCAATGTCATCCCAAAAGAACGGAATGTTCTGTTTCAACAACCGGGTAAAACCCTTTGTAAGCTCGGCATAGTTGGGAATAAATCTACGTAAAAAGTTTGCTTTCCCCTGCAAAATTTGGAGTTGGCGCAAAGTCGAAGGAGGAGGTAATTTAACAATTGCTTCAACCTTCGATGGATCGACACGAATGCTTGCTTTCGAGACAACAAATCCCATTAATCGACCTGATTCTACGTAGAAAACACATTTATGCGGATTCAGCCTAATTCGATAATGCCTACATCTCATAAAGATTGCTCGTAAATGAGTGAGATGATCTACCCTACGTAATGAATGAACAGGTAAATCATCGAGATAAGGCTGTACAATGTGCTTAATGTCATGAAATGCATAAGACATAGCCCTTTGAAAAGTTGCTCCAACGTTTTTTAATCCAAAAGGTAGTTTACAATAAGCAAATGTTCCCCACAGACAAATAAAAGCTGTTTTCGGTTGATCAGCAGGGAGTATGTTTATTTGATTGTAACCTGAAAATCCATCCATGAAGGAAAACAATTCACTGCCAGCACGATCATTGATTATTTGATCGATATAGGGAGTTGGATAATTGTCTTTTGGACAGGCTCGATTAATATCCCTATAATCGATACATACTCTTATTGTTCCTTGTTTTTTAGTCACCGGAACAATATTCGATACCCAATCCGTTAAAGGAATTGGATAAATGAATCCTGCACGAAGTAATTTTTCAACTTCTGCTTTGATAGCAGCAGCTTTTCTAGGATGAATTTGACGTAATCGTTGACGGACAGGTTTAGCATCCGGGTAAGTCTTAATTTCATGAACAACGATCGATGGATCGATTCCTGGCATTTCTTCGTAAGACCAGGCAAACACATCATGGAATTCTTGAAATAGGGCTTTATAAGTCTGAATTTCATCATTTGTACAACAAGCACCTATATGAATGTTTTCAATTACTCCTGGTTTTACTGAAATGTCAATTGGAACCGTTCGAGATATATTTTCCAAATTTAACTCATAATTAGGATTTTGCAATGGATTCTGTGGTTCTTTGACATATTCAGTAGTAAAAATTGACGCGAAATCATCTTCATAATGAACTAATTCAGGTAAAAATGAAGATCGGTGATGGAGATCTTCCCATGGTAAGTAATCAACAGACAAAAACTCACAAATTTGCTCATCAGTATGAATAAGTTCAGGAAATGTCGTTGTAACTGAATTAGATATAGAAAGTGATTCCTCTTGGATCCCATTCATTGGATCAGTCTCGGTTGAAGAGGGGTCGAAAAATGACTGTACAACTTGGTACGCAATTTCAAATGGACTCAAAGGCATCATGCCATTGAATGAATCTAACTCAGATTCGGAAGGTACGATCCAAGGATCATCAAACATAACAGTGTTTGACGAAATCATGTGAATATTTGCAATAGAAGGCGATACGTTAGGAGGAGGAAAGGAAAAATTTCCTAGTAAACCAAAATCTTTAACCAAACCTACTCCAACATCCTTGTAAGGGATAACCGTTTTACCAACATGCTGGATTGTTTCTGTAGAGGCTGGATCGGAAGAGAAATAAGTTAACTGATCTATTGTTACGATCCTTCCTTGATATGGAAATTTTATGAGTCGAAAGACCGAAGAGACAACAGCAGTCATCGCATAGGACCAACTACGACCCAGAAGAAGGTTGTAATCTAGAGGGGCATCAACCACTTCCACATCTAGATTTACGATTTTACATTTGACTCCTATGGGTAAATCCTGCAAAATACCAAAAGGGTGAAAACCTCGACCATCAAAAGCCTGAAGAATCGTCGGAGATTGGTTAAGTGTAGTATAACCAAGCGATTTCCAACACTGAATCGACATAATACACGTCGAAGCTCCCTCATCAATCACAGTCTGAAAAATTGGTCTGTTTTTGACTAACACTGGAATCTGGAAAGCCATTTGGTGAGGTAGACGAGGTGTATTATTTTCTAAATCGAAGATTATAAGGTTAGAATCCTAAACATCAACAGCTCCTATGGCAGACAATAATAATTTACGTTGTGCTGGGCATGATTGCAGCACTTCCAAAGCCGACATTGCTGAAGGAGAAATTGCTAAATCTTCAACAATGTTGTAATTCTGAGCAGCTCTCACATGTGGATTGAAAGCTGATTTACGAAGAACACCTTTAGCAGGCGGTTTTATTACTAAGTCTGGATTTGGTTTCTCGATCTGTAGCGGATCAGAAACAGGAGGAGATGTAGTTGATGTATTTGCATTAGAAGATTCTGCTTCTTTACCATCAACAGGATTCTTACTACCGTAATCTTGCGATCGTGTCGCAACCCTTACATGAGACATCATCATAATAGGTTCTTCTAAAGTGGTTGAGGTAGAACCAATCATTTTACTATCTTGAGTTGGAAAAGGATCCTTCAAGACAACAGGTTGTTGTGAACTTTTAACGAATTTCGTAACCTCTGCCCGATGTGGACATTCTTTTGTAAAATGATCCTCGTCACAAATGAAACAAGGATAGCGAGGCTTACACTTTTCGTCATTGGATTCAATTTTATCAATTTTCTCTTTTGAATTCTTCTTGTTTTTGTTCTTCCCTTTCTTTTTACCACCGGATTTAGATTTAGTCGTAGATGTTTCAACGACATGAATTTCGGCAGAAACTTCGGGGGAAGATTCTCCTTTTGGGGAATCTGGTAAAGTGATAATAGGAGAAGAATTCTTGGAAGATTTCTTCTTGCTTTTAGAATTCACTGTACCAATCATACCGTCAGCGGCATGAGACCCTGAAGGAGCTGCAACTATTTGTCCTTGTTTTGGAAGATCGGGGATTTTTTCATGTAGAGTACCTAACTGTGTATAGACGAGGTCAAGGTACTGAGCTTGAGAAATTACTTGCTCTTCAGTAACAACACCAGCCTTAGCTACATCTTCAATGATCTTGGGTAACAATGATTTAGCAAACCATTCTGCTAGAATCTGATCCGGAATGTAAACTTTCACCAAACGTCTCCTACGTCGCCATTCATGAATATGATCAGAAATATACGTGGACGTGGATTGTTTTAGTGAAGTTAATAATTCTGTGCCATTGTCGTATCTGACAGGCAACTGAAAATGAGTCAAGAAAGCAGTTTCTAACTAACCGAAATTGTGAAACGAGCCTCGTGGCAACTCAATGTACCATTTGGCAGCAAGACCTATAAGAGTTCTTTGGAAAAGACGTAAACGAATCGAATCATCAATGATTGAATTAGATGCACACCAAAGGTGGTAAGTCATAACATGGTTCGATGGATCCTCTCCTGGCTTACCTTCGAATTTTGGTTTATCACTGGGCAACTTATGAGGCATTGGCGGCTAGTTCTGATAATAAAAAATTCGATCATTCGTAAGGCACGTCAAATTAGGTAAGTCCAAAGTTGCAATAAACAGTAATTGACGGTTAGGGTCACGAAAACCTTGAGAAGCCAAAGCAGATCCAGGAGGCGGATACCCAGGATAACTGGGAATCGGATTAGCATTAGGAATCGTGTAACCTCCAGGAAAACCGGGATGAAGCGGACCATATTGAGGTTGTTGATAAGTATAACTAGGGTACGGTTGATACTGATAGTTTGGATTCTGTATATAGGGACCGAATTGCGGCTGTCCCTAGTACAGTTGATAAGTAAATTGTGGTTGACTTGTTACAACTGTACTTGTACCAGCTTGTCCTGTAGGCATCTGAACCGAAGCCTGGATTGAATATCCTGACTGGGGTACAGAGACTTGAGGGATTTGCACGGATACAGGGATAGAAGAAGTCGGTGCTATAGATACTCCAGAAACAGGTGTTACAGGTTGAACAAACGTTGCAGCGTTTGCAGCAGTTTGGGGCGGAGTCTGAGGTGTACTAGGCTCAGACTGCTAAACTGAACTAGGTGTAGGAGTTTGAATAGTTGGCTGAACAAGTTGCTGGGTTGGACCAGAAACTAAAGGCTGTCCAAGTTGATAAGGCAACTGCACATTAGGTTGCAAAGGCTGTTGATATTGGGACAGATCCCACACCATCATTCCGGGGTATTGTCCCGTAGAAGGTTGAACGTAAGGACCATAACCTGGTTGAACGTAGGGTTGATAATTAAGTGGTAAATTTCTGGCTCCTTGAATAGATGGTTGAACAGAAGGCTGTTGGAAACTTTGAATTGGGTACTAACCTTGAGGTTGATAACCCTGAGGCGCGTACTGAGGCTGGGGTTGATAAGGACCCTGAGGAGCATATTGAGCTTGGGGTTGACCTTGAGGTATGTACTGTCCTTGAGGTTGATAACCCTGAGGTATGTACTGTCCTTGACGTTGATAACCCTGAGGTATGTACTGTCCTTGGGGTTGTCCCCCAAAATAATATGATTCCACAGTTTGTCCTGGGAAAAAGCTACCTTGAGGTTGTGCCCCAGGTGGTAATTGACTACCTGAAGGTTGCCCTCCAAGCGGTAATTGACTTCCTTGAGGTTGTCCCCCAGGCGGTAACTGACTTCCCTAAGGTTGCCCCCCAGGTGGTAACTGACTTCCCTGAGGTTGCCCCCCAGGCGGTAACTGACTGTGTTGAGGTTGAGGATTCAAAATATTACCAGACATCATAAAAATTTGCTCTGCGTTCGACGTTTCAATGTTAAATCCGTTAAGACCAGATGATAACAAGTTTTCAATTGGTCGAGGAACTGCTCCCGAGAAAGTACCAGACAGAGCCTGATATCCCGAAGGAACAGAAGGACCACCGTGTAAAAATGATTCCGGTGTCTGAGAAAACATGGATGACTCTCCTGCCATAATAGATGACGGATAATAACCTCTGGGTGTAGGATGAAATGGAATTCGAGGTGGATAAAAAGCTAGAACCGGATTCTCTAAAAAATTTGTTAAAGAGAGATACCAAGGATCAGTTCGAATGGGGCTGTAGAAAATAGATTCACGCTCCCTAAGATTTAACGATTGAGGGGAGTCGGGAAGAGATATATCTTCGTCTGGATTAATAAGTTCTTCAATAGAAATAAGTCCAGATGGAAGATCGTCAGTGATAATATTTCTTACCCTAGGTGAACCTGGATCGCTAAAAGTTGGTGTAATAAATCCTGAAGATGTTTCCAAAACAGAAGATTCAGTTTCAGGTTTAGAGATTTCAGGTTCGTCAGCTAATTCACCAGAAGAAGAAATACTTCCAGTAACTTCAGAAACTGAAATCGGTTCTTGAATGTATTATGTTGTAGGTATTTGATGATCAGGATGAATAAATATAGATGAACTTCCAATTTCTGTTGATCTAATTCTACCACTACTGAATGATACTAGAGCCCGAAGCCCTTCAAGATGACTTGGTGAATATTCAGGGTGTTTCCCTTGTATTCTCCGGGATTGTCTGGGCAATTCCACCATGATTAAAAATTAACTAATCACACGCAAACAAAGAAAAATTTCAATGAAAACACCTAAAGTCTCTAAGAAACAAACAATTGAATCATACGCTTAAAAAATCTAAGAGTTGAAACCACACACAAACAATAACTTTCCTTACTAAAAAACACTAGTTGGTGATGAAATCCAACTTAGTAGAATTTTAATACGAAAAGGGCGGTTGGAACAGTTACCCCGACAACCTGCTTAATGAAACAGACCGGTGCAAGTTTCTCCACTATACCATCTCGAGTGAAGATAACCCTCTGGAGAGTCCAAGTGAGTCTAGCCGACGTCTGTTCCAGGTACAGTGGGATCTTCCCTCCACCGTCACCTTAGGAAAGAATCCTAAAGATTATGGTCTCTAAGGTTACCAACAGCAACAAATATACCTGGGGGAACAGTCTATGATCCGACACACACGCAAGGGCAGAGTAAAAAAGCTCAATTCCCTTGAAGGCTCCTTAAAATAATTCAAGGTATGCCAACAAGTGATCCCTGGTTCCTCAACAATGGTCTATCCGAGGTTTACCGTTGTTAATACGTGTATATCTTCTATCGTTCCCAATGAGGAAGGATTGATTACCCCACTGGTTCAGATATGATCTCGTGCTTAACTCCTTTAAGAGGAGCTTCCCAGAGCATACATGCAACAATTGGAATTCTTCCTACCGCAAGATTTGTCTACTTGTTTGTTTTAGCTATCTTGGAGTGTTAATTACTCCCTACTCCAAGATACTAGCCTAAGCTATGTTGGTGATAAGAGCCCTAGAAATAAAAAATTACTAGACGAATTTTAATTAAGCGTTACTTTTATGAGTTGTTCCTTAAGTCAATGGGTGCAGAAATGAAACTTCGATGATGTGAAGACTCGACTTCCAAAAACACTAAAAATGCACCTAGAAATGATAATCAATTCTTTTTCGTTCAATGAACCTTGTATCTAAAGAAAGAGTTGGAGAATGCAATTCTTTTTAATGAACAATTTCTTCTTTAAACATAAATAATAATTGAAAGAAAATATTTTTTGTCTTTTCAATAATGAGATAAATTACCAAAGCTCATAACAAAATCCTTTTTCTTTCCAAATTCGAAGCTACAAAACAATTTTCCTTCAAAAGAAAGCTACAAAACTAATCTTGAGATCTATTGATTCTAATTTGAATAAAAGTTTTGAGATTTTTTGGAGAATGTTTTTCTTAGTTGTTCAACAAACTAAGGATCTATTCGTCCAGAATAACAAACAGATCAAAAACACTCAAAATATGTTTTTTATAAAAATGAAATTCAAAACTTTCAACCAAGTTTTTTCGAAGATTCGCAAAGAAACAAATGGCTTTATTTCTCAATAAAGGATGTTTCCACAATCAGGTCGGATTCAGCAAAAAGACAAAAAGATCAATGTAATCTGAGATACTTCAAACTGTCAATGCTTCGAATCACTACAAAGACCAAGTGAAAATCAATCCAAAATGCAAAATCTTCTAGAAAATCACCAAAACATCAATACTGTTGGAGTTCATTCACAAAAAATTCTTGACAGAAACAATGATCAGTCTGTGTATAAACTAAAGATGTTAAATCCAAATAAAAATAAACTACAGAAAGAAATATGGAGGTTTTCTAAAATTTTAACAGGGTCCGCAGGCTATCAGTATAACTAGGTGCGGTCCCGCACTGTTATCTCACAGAAAGTGCGAAATTGCCCGCTCTGTCTAAGAAGGCAGAGTGCGGTCCCAGGAAAAATTATAGAAAAACATAAAATTTTTCAAAATTTTCAAAAACAGGGAAAATCTAAATTACCCAGACAGATATGTATCAATCAAAAATCAGGAAAGAACGTTTCCTCAAATCAAAATAAAAGAGAACCAAAAACAACAAGTTCTTTCCCCAGTGGAGTCGCCATTTTGTTGTGTATATTAATCCGTCTTGCGGACAAGACCGATCTCTCTAGTACTAAAAGTAACTAGCAACAAACATCCAATTATACTAATTTCTCTCTAAGCATATAAGATTCATAAAAATTCTATATAGGTGCAAGGCCTACCTTATTTCCAACGCTTGTTTGAAATTGTTGTCGTCCCTCGTGCACTTGAAGGAGTGTTATTCATTAACCTGCAGTCACAAACAAGCAAAAGATTACATAGCACCTGTATAGACATTATTATAAACCATACTTATCATAGTGATCAAGGAATCTATGAAATAAACCATGAATAGACAACTTATTGAGAAAAATGAGTATATTTGTATTAACTTCAAATGAAAGAAAACCTTTACAACCTGTGCCTTGATGTCATGCAGGTCTTCCTGGGGTCCGAAGCAGGAATCTCTTCTACTTTGATAAGCTTTGCACTCTTTCAACCAAGATCAATAGAGGTATGTAATCTCTCCTCATAGAAAGTATTAGTTAACAAAGTCTGAATCTCAACAGCATTTAGCCTCAAATATCCTAAAGCTTGAACTCCCTTTGAGGCTACTCAATGCCTCTTTTTATAGTGGAAAAGAGGAGATTTTCTGTTCCAAATATGAAGGGATAGAACCCTCCTTCAAAGGGATTAGCTCCTTACATCAAGGGGTCAGCTCCATCAAGTAAGGGATGCATGAACCTTATCAAAGCGTATCCATTCCCGAAAATTCCCATCTAGAATCTTCTAGAATTGATCTGAAATCAACTTTTTAACTTTACTTTCTCGCCCTTTTGAGTTTTACAGAGGTCCACACCTATAACACAAAGAACGTGCGGTATGGTTCCGCAGGAGAGCTTAACTTTAGGTGCGGGACCGCAGGTAATGAATAGAGAAAGTGTGATACCAAAGTTTAAGGGATTTTTAGGAATTTTCTTTTGATTTTCAAGGCTTGACATGAAGAACTGATATGTTAGACTTGCAAAAGGAGGAAGTATGAGTAATAATGAGCTCATAATCATAGCAGAATGTCAGGATGACATTTTTTAGTGTAACAGAGTTGGCTCCGTGATGGCTCGTTGAAAATCCTGATGAGTCTACTTTCTAGAAATGCTTGATTTTTCCTGAATGAGTGAAATTTTCCTGTCCAAAAACCCATTCTTCCAACACTACTCTGTGTGCAGCCACTTCTGGCAGAAAATAGGCTCTGTTGTAGCCAAGTTTTGGACCACTTCCCGATGTCGGATTTTGCTCCGTGATGGCTCGTTGGAAAGCTTGTCAAGTTGAATTTCCAGATCTACCTTTTTTTTCTAAATGAGTGCCATTTTCACGTCAAAAAATCCAATCTCCCAACACTGCTCTGTGCGCATTACCTTGCTTGAAAATGAGGCAGAATGGTCAAAATTTTGGTGTTTTTTGACCTTTTGTGGGGTCCAAACTGCTCCAAATGATCTGAAATTTTGTGAGCAGAATAGCGATGATGAGAGGAATCCAAAAATGTCAAGTTTTAAAGCTGAGGATTCATGATATTTGTGCGCAGTGCCAAGGGTATTGTGTACAGAGGCCTCAAAATTTCAAAAAGACAAATCTTGTTCAAATTTGCTCAAAATTGGTGGAGTGGTCCCTCAAGAGGTCTTGGACACCTATTGTGAAGCCTCAACCAAAATTCCAAGGCAATGATGCTCCTTTTCCTCTTTTAGGGTTTGGGCCTCATGGGGGGCTTCCTTCAGTTTGGCACAAACAAGCTTGTCGTTCTTGGCATAATACTTTGTCATCTTTCTTTGCAGCCCTAAGCCTTCATTTTCCTTCATCAGCTTAGCCTCTAGGTGTATACTTTCCCTCTCAAGCCTTGGAGTTGATGTAGCTGGCAAGGTCCCTTGCCTTTTGGAGGCAACAAACTCTTGCCTTGGCCCTCTTTGGTATGTGCATGAAAGAGGTGTGATGGTACTTTTGGTAGGGTTTTCATCATGGCTGTGACCCTTTGGGTTGTCATCAGATTCTTCATTTCTACCATGATCTTTATCAATCATCCCATGCTCAGTTTGATCATTGTCATTTTGGCCTTTAACGCCATCATCATCACTAACTTCGTTATTGCCTTCTATACTATTCTTTTGGTCTTCAAATGGGCTATCAGCTTATGCATTTTCCCCACTTTCATTTTTTTCATCATTAGGTCTCATTTCCTCTTCATCCTCTGCACTATTATCATCTAGATTATCATTAGGAGGTTGACTATTGTCATGACTATATTCTTGGCTATCTTGTCTTTCACTTGCTGCACTATCAGAGTTACCTTTTCTGTCACTGTCTTCCTTTTGAAATTCTTCCTCCGCCTCATCAATTTCCCTTTCATCATCAGTTGCTTCTTTTTGTTCATCATCTTCTTCCATTGTCTTCATCATGACTTTGCTTTCTGCCTCACTGTCCTCTTCCATGCTCTGTGCCTCAAGGCTTCTTTCTTGCCCATAAATGTCAAGGGTATCACTGCTTTCTTGACCTTCAGCACCATCATCATCATTACTAACTTCACTGTCCTCCATTTCTATTTGCTCTGCCTCCTCTTGACTTGTTTTATTGTCACTGTTTTCCTCATTTTTATGCTTCAGGAGAAGAAGAAAAAGGTAAGTCTCCTTGTGGAGAAGGTATGGGTGGATGTGATGGAACATGATATCTGGGGGATGATGGAAAAGTGGAGGTAAGTGGGTGTGAAGTGGAAGGCAAAATCTTCTCCAGACATAGTGATTGATTGTACTTGAACAAATTGGTTCTTAGCTTGTGAGAGCTTTAGGTCTAGGGAGGAAAAATGAGTGATGGTGAGGGCAAGCTTTAACAAATGGAGGCAAAATGGAAGAAGTAAAGGAATGCTTTCAGATCTTCTTGAAGGATGCCTAGCTTGTACTGAGTGTGTTTATACTAATGACCACTCTCCAATTGGTAAATTTTGCCCTAGAAGATTAAATGATGGTTTACCATGAAGATTAGGGTTTTTAGCCAATTTAGGTTATGGTTACTATCCTTTGATTATAGATGCAAAAATATCACTTGGAGGGAAAATAAAGGTGACCACCAACCTTTTTAAGTTGTGTAGGAGCTTGGGGAAAACTTTGAGGAGCAAAAAAAACTGAATTATGGCCACTTTTTGGCAACCCTGGCCAAATTTTCTCTGTGTGCAATGCCACTCCGTCTGTGCGTAGTGCCAATTTGTAGAGGGCATTTGGAGGCCTTACCGGTGTCGGAATGAGCTCCGTGGTAGCTTTTTGGAAATATTGTTGAGTCTAATTTCAAAAAATTCTTTTGGGTTTACCTTTTTTGTCCATTTACCTGTCCAAAAACGGATTTTCCCAACACTGGTCAAAAAGTGCTGAATGATGGTGCAGAAATGCAGAGTGCTGGTGCAGAAAACTTTTGGAGGCCTTCCTTAACTTAAAATTTAGTGCATGATAGCTCATTGGAAATATATTCAAGTCTAGTTGTATTTTGAATGATCAAGAAATTCATTTGGACACTCTAGCTATGAGGAAGCCTGATTTTCCCAAGGTCACTCTAGTAGTGCAAAAATTCTCCTGGGGCACTTGTATTTTTGATATTGCTCCCAAACCATGATACCTGTGTACGAAATGAAGGAGTTTTTTCTTCTTGGGCCTATATTGGACAAAAAAATCTCTCACTTTTGTCAAATTCATCTCTGTTTGGTCAGAAACATAGTTGGAAGCAAAACTGGCCTTAGGCGCGACACATGGCTTGTCTCTTGGAATGAATTCTTGGAAAATGATGGAGGCATGATGTTTATGAGTTAGTATGGACTTATGCTTGCTGATATGATCTATCATATGGCTTATTTTCTCCTATGACTCCTTGCTTGGCAACACTATTTTTCCAATCAGTCCTTAAAACCCTAATTCTCTTTGAACATAGGCCAGCTGCCTTTCCTTTGCTGTGGCTGTCTTCTTCTGATGATTCACCCTCTTACCTTACCTTTTCTTATGTTGATGACCATCTTGATCATTCTTGCAAAAATGTGAACAAAGTTAGCCATCCCTTGAAAAATTTGTGTTTTTTCCAAGGAAACCTTTCTTGAATGGATTTTTGATTAGTTTTGGACAAAGTTACTTGTCCTTATTATTATTTGAATGCAGTCCATTATATAGGAAAAACATAGATTTTAAGAACACCAACTCAACCCTATGACCTATGAAACCCTAGGTGACCTAGTGGAAAGGCTCTTTGGATTTTGGCCTTTGCTTGAAAACTTGATTTGGGATCCTTAGGTGTAAAACAAAGTTTTGTATAACCTGATGTATTGAAGATCCAAAATCCAATGTACTTGAATTATCTAAAGAGCCTATAGAGACAGCTTTGATACCATCAATGCTTGAGGCATTTGGGAGACACAAGCGAATTGGTTGATTGGTGGCCCTTGGTAGTAGTGGAGGTTTTACGCAAAACAAAGTAGGGGATTGAGGCCAAAGGTGACAAAACATAGACAAATGAGTGACATGAGCCCCTGATGGGTCTTCTGGGATTGGTAAGCAGAGCTTGACATGATGGAATGATGAAATAGTGGAAAATTATCCTAAGGATGATGAAGGCAGTGAGATTTCTAGAACTCACAATGTTCATGAATTTTGTTTCTATAAATATAGGGAAATCATTCAGTCATCTATTAAGGCACTAAATTACTGATGACTAACAGTGGCTCCACTTGGGGAGGGCAGCTCCTTTTCAGAAGGTGTCCAAAACTTTCAGATCTCTGGCTTAATGGAGACTAGTGCCTCATCCATTGGGCATATTTTTACCTCTTTTCTCTTGATGATGCTTGCTGTGAAGTTATGATATTAATAGGTTTGAAAAACATGATCAAATCATCTTTATATCTACCTACCAAACCTACTTGCCTGCCTAACATTTTTTTCTTCCTTGGGTGCACTTGGACTGGCAAACCCTTGACATTTTCTTCTTTTTGAAAGCAAAAAAAACTATCTATTTCTATCTCATTTCCTCCAAAAGTTCAGATTATTCTAATGATCTTTTTATTCTCTACCTAGACTACTCAACTGTCAAGATTAAACTATTTGACAGGATTCATTCACTAAGCTATAAACATGAAATTGAAAGCATGGTTAAAATCAGGATTAAACAATATGACTTACCATGGGTTTGTGGCATAAGAACAAGCTGCACACAAATATTATTTCTGTACAAAATAAGACTTAGAAAAATCAGGGCTATGATACATTATTTGCTATTCATCCCCATTTTTCTCCTTGGTTCTGTTTTAAGCATGTGGAACCAATATCTTTCTTCCCTAATCTATCTTTTGACAAGTCAAGTTTGAATGTTTTGACAAGCTCTCTTTCACTAACTTATCAACAATAAATTGAAAATATGTTTAGCCATGATTAGGCTAGATGACTGAACAATAATTTTTTGGAACAAGTAGTGGCATTTAGGCTTGCACACTTTCAGTGGTACTCTTTTTTGGGTATGGGGTTGTACCTCTTTTTCAAATCTACCCTCTTTTTCTACTTTTCTTTGTTTTTTGTTTTTTAATTTTTTGAAAACAATCTAGAACTAAAAAGATACTTAGAAGGCTGAGCTTATTTTCCATACCTATCTATCCTAATCTAACATATACATGATATACATTCAGCTGGTGAACTTTGTTTTCCAACACAACCATTCAAGCAGATGTTTCCATGAGGGATCTCGGTTCAATTTTTTGAGGGTTTTGACAAAATCAAAAGGCCACTCCCAGCTCACTTGTGTTTGAATAGTAGTGCCTAAAATTTTCTTTAATCCTTGCATCAAACTCCTCCTAACATATTTGAATCCTTCTTCAACTGTCTTTAACAAATCAACAAAGAGATCTTGAAACAATACCTGAATGTGAAGATCACGAACATAAAATTGATCTAGGAATGCTTCTTCCTCCACTTGGCTGAGCTTAGGACTCCTTTGGGAAAGAAAAATTTCCTCTTCCTCATGATCTTCTAAACTGGTAGATTCATCATATATGACAATGCTATCCTCTAAAAAACCTGATGTGCTTTGATAGAGTGAGCTGAGCTCTGTGTGAAAAACACCATGTTGATGAGTAGGAGCATTCCTTAGCAACAAATCTTCTTGAGAAAGAAGTGCATCAACTTTCTTGCGATCATTAATTTCCATGCCTTCATCTGCAATTTGTACTTCAAAGAAACTTGGTGGCTGAAAATATAGAGTTAAGGAGGATTCCATGTCCCAAATGATTTCCTCAACCATTTCAGGAAAAGGCTTCTCATTTACAATTTTCTCAAGAAGTTCATTATCCTCCTCAACCTCAACATCAAAATTGAAAGAATGCTGATTTCCAATTACATGAAAGTTATTTCTGATGGACTGAAGTGAAACAGAGCAAAGAGTTAGAGACTTCTCACTTACTTGCAAACTCTCAAAGCTTTCCTCGTCAGTGTCATAGGTGACCTGTATTAGCTGCTTACTTTTTTCAAGCTGATGATAGTGAAGTTCATGCCACAAATCAACTGCTGATTCCTCTGCAAGGTTAGTTTTTTTTTGGAGGACATCATCATCAGACTAATCAAAATTTGGAAAATTATCAACATAAGTAACATCACCAATCAAACATATTGGATTGTCAATTTGTTTTTCTTTGAATTGATCTACAAGTTCACTTTCTGATGTATGGTAGATGGGATTGGTAGGAGAATGAATAGAGATGTTTTGTTCACATAAAGGCTTAGAGGCTGGCCGCATGTTTAGCATTTGATTTATTTCCTCTTTAGTTAAAAGAGGAGGCATTTTTCTCTTTCTTTGGATAGAAGTACAACAGTTCTCTCTCTCTTGTGAAGGCTGATTTTGAGGCTGAATGTTTTCTTGAGCCTCACCTAGAAGAGATGGTGAATCATCACTTGTGCTTTCATAGAGATCTTGTGGGTTTCCTTCTATTCCTTGATTGATTTCTTCCTCAACCAACTCTTCTAGGCTGTCATGATAGCTATCTTGAGAATGAAATTGATGAATGGCTTCTAATAGATCCTCAGGATGCCAATTTCCTAAATCTTCGTCAATGTTTACAAGGTGTTGTATGAGGTCTTCGGATTGATCACAACAATTTTCAGCTAATGATAGAGATGGATAATTTTCTTTATAATGCTCACAAAATATCTTGTGAAGATCTTTTAAGGAAAACAAACTACCAGGCTTCAGCCATTCATTTCTCTTGCCTTACCTTCTAATGTTGCCATGAACATTTTCATGAGGCAGCCTTCATGCCATTCAACCTTTAACCTCCATACATGTATATGAAATTTGATGAGATGTAGCAAGGGGTCATCACATTTTTCATCTTGAAATATAGGTAGGTTTTTCATCCAATTTATTTGAGGCATTTTGTGTGGGAATCCAGGGATATGATATCTATTCATCGAAGCATATCTCCTTTTTATCCTTGGATCCATGTTTGTAAATCAGAAAGGGTCACTGTATATTTTAAACTAGTCTATAGTTCTCTTCCAGTGGAGTCTTTAGGTCTATTGAGAGTTGTGGAGTCGCCACGTGAAGGGTTTCAACTTTTCTGTCCACCATCAACATGATTGGGAGTGTTCAATTCATTCCCAGAGGAGTATATGATATCCAGTGGGTTCAATAGGGCTATTGAAGACCAGTGGAGTCGCTAGGTGGATATTTTTGTTGTTTTTAAGGATGTATGTTTATGGTCTACTACCAATAACTGAAAAAAAAAAAAAAAAAAAAAAAAAAAAAACCAATCTAGGGATGTTTTGGGGTTTTCTGAGTTTTCCTTTTATAGTTCTAAGGTTTTTAAGAGTGTCCTATGGCTGAATAATCATTTTGATAAGATGTTGAAACAAACATAATCTACTCTTAGCTATCGGTTGAGTTCTCTATGATTTAACAAATATTTCTGAAGTCCTAAGGGATACTTAGTTTGTCACTGACTCAGAAGGTCCCAACATGATCGCCAAAATGTTAGTGTGGCGATGAGGTGGCGATAAATCAATAGATACTGTGTAAGAAGGGTTTATGAAGCCCTAAGGAATACTTAGATTGTCACTAACTCAGAAAGTCTCACCATGATCACTAGAATGTTAGGGTGGCGATGAGGTGGCAGATTCAATGGATTTTCTAAGTCAAATTGAGGGTCTAAAGAGTCTTAAGAGGTATTCAAGCAACTATATATTCAGAAGGTCCCACCGTGATCGCTAGAATGTTAGGGTCCCATGATTTGGTAGATTGGTAGACCAAATGACAGGGTAACATGGAACCAGTCTTTGGAGTCCTAGGACTTAGCCTTCCCGGAATCAGAGAGGGATCTCTCTATTGCGTGCAAAGGATGTGTTCTTTTTGCTTTAGGTAGTTGATTTTAGGCTAGTTGTTAAGTGTAGGGTTTTTTGATTGTTTTGGTTGGGTAAGATGGTCAAGTGGAATGGGTGGAGTGAGAGGTATTTGAATCATTGGGCTATGGAGTCAATGAAAGTCATGAGTGTCTCAATGATGAATCATAGTGTGTTGCAAGGCCAATCTAGCAAGGTTAATGGATCCTTAAGGTAATGTGTAAGGTGGAGTGAACATCAAGTTTGGGAAAAACCAAGAGGTCTTAAATACAGATAGTTAAAAGCTATAACTCATGAGGTAGAGCAAACCATTAAACTCAATTAAAAATACTTAAACTGATAAATATCCAAGATAAACATTCCAGTGAAACATAGAAAGCATAATAGCTTCTAACTTTAGTAAATTCACCTTCATAATTTGGGAAAACATATTAGATAACACAAATAACTCAATTTATGAAGAGGGAACCCCTAAACATCATAAATCAGGCTATAAATAACTTTGAAACAAGTTGGTAGACATGGACAAAGGGCAAGATCGAACGAGGCCTCTTTGACTTAACCTAGCAAACAATATTCCAAAGAGAGGTTTCAAGACAGAGTTTGGAAATCTTCAAGTAAGCAGGGCATACCGTGAATCATACTTGTAAACTAGCATACTAATCCATATATGAAACAAGACAAGTTTAGGTGGAAATAAGGAGCAATCAAGAATTCCTTAGGATGACCAAACAGAGGAAAACATCAAGGCTATAACAAACAGGAGGACTGAGGTGCCTCAAAGAGCATGTCTCAACCAATACTTTTCTAATTTATAGCAACCAAGAAGGATGAAACATAATGATAACAAGAAAACATAAACAAATTAAGAAGACATCACCATTCACCAAGCTAAGGAATCCTGCAAACAAGCTTCTCCATCATCAAGCCAAACAAGCCATTCATCAACTTCATAAAACCAATTTCTTCTCCAAGCTCATAGAAACCATGTATTGCTCTCCAAGTTCATCAAAAGCCAACAAAATACATGACGGCCTCATGCTCTATTTATAGAGCAAAGGAGCACTAAAACCCTAAATATGGTAGGAAAATTTCAACTTCAACCATAAATGTCATTTATGGCCAAGAGACCATGCAAGGCCCAAGGCACATAATATCCTAAGAAATAAATGCCAAAATAACTATTTGCACCTAATTCTAGAGTGTTCTACCTTAAAAAACTCAAAAATATAATTTTGCAATAATTGAGTGTGTTTTTTTGACTTTTGGTCCAAAACACACTTAGACAGTCTCTGTGCGCAGCAACCACTTCAGCAGAAAATAGGGTCTTTTGTGACTAAGTTTTGGACCCCTTCCCTATGCCGGATTTGGCTTCGTGATGGCTCGTTGGAAAGCCTGATGAGTCTACTTTCCATAAATGCTTGATTTTTACTAAATGAGTGCCATTTTACTGTCCAAAAACCCATTCTTCCAACATTTCTCTATGCGCAACACCTCTTCCAACAGAAAATAGGCTCTATTGTAGCCAAGTTTTGGACCACTTCCCGATGTCGAATTTTGCTCCGTAATGGCTCGTTGGAAAGCTTGTAAAGTTGGATTTCTAGATCAACCTCTTTTTTATTTTTATTTTTTTGAATGAGTTCCATTTTCTTGTCCAAAAATCCAATCTCCCAACACTGCTCTGTGCGTAGCACCTTGCCTGAAAATGAGGCATAATGGTCAAAATTTTGGTGTTTTTTGACCTTTTGGGGGGTCAAAACTGCTTCAAATGATATGAAATTTTGTGAGTAGACTGCTGATGATAAGAGGAATCCAAAAATGTCAATTTTTCAAGCTAAGGATGCATGATATTTGTGCGCAGCGCCAAGGGTGTTGCGCATAGAGGCCACAAAATTTCAAAAAGACAAAATCTTGCTCAAATTTGCTCAAAATTGGTGGAGTGGTCCCTCAAGAGGTCTTGGACACCTATTGAGAAGCCTCAGCTGAAATTCCAAGGCTATGATGCTCCTTTTCCTCTTTTAGGGTTTGGGCCTCATGGGGGGCTTCCTTCAGTTTGGCACAAAGAAGCTTGTGTTTCTTGGCATAATACTTTGTCATATTTCTTTGCAACCCCAAGCCTTCACTTGCCTTCATTAGCTTGACATATAGGTGTATAATTTCCCTCTCAAGCCTTGGAGTTGATGCAGCTGGCAAGGTCCCTTGCCTTTTTGAGGCAACAAACTCTTGCCTTGGCCCTCTTTGGTATGTGCATGAAAGAGGTGTGATGGTAGTTTTGGTAAGGTTTTCATCATGGCTGTGACCCTTGGGGTTTTTATCAGCTTCTTCATTTCTACCATGATATTTATTAATCATCCCATGCTCTGTTTGATCATTGTCCTTTTATACTTTAACACCATCATCATCACTAACTTCCTTACTGCATTCTATACTGTTCTTTTGGTCTTCAAATGGGCTATCAGCTTATGCATTTTCCCCAATTTCATTTTTTTCATCATTAGGACTTATTTCCTCTTCATTCTCTGCACTGTTATCATCTAGATTATCATTAGGAGGCTGGCTAATGTCATGACTGTCTTCTTGGCTATCTTGTCTTTCACTTGCTGCACTATCAGAGTTACCTTTTCTGTCACTGTCTTCCTCTTGAAATTCTGCCTCTGCCTCATCAATTTCCCTTTAATCATCAGTTGCTTCTTTATGTTCATCATCTTCTTCCATGTAGTTATTGTCTTCATCATGACTTTGCTTTCTGCCTCCCTATCCTCTTCCATGCTCTATGCCTCAAGGCTGCTTTCTTGCCCATCATTGTCAAGGGTATCACTGCTTTCTTGACCTTCAGCACCATCATCATCATTACTAACTTCACTGTCCTCCATTTATATTTTCTCCGCCTCCTCTTGACTTGTTTTATTATCACTGTTTTCCTCATTTTGATGCTTCAGGAGAAGAAGATAAAGATAAGTCCCCTTGTGGAGAAGGCATGGGTGGATGTGATGGAACATGATCTCTAGGAGATGATGGAGGAGTGGAGGTAAGTGGCTTTGAAGTGGAAGGCGAAATATTCTCCAGACATAGTGACTGATTGTGTCCTTGAACAAATTGGTTCTTAGCTTATGAGAGCTTTAGGTCTAGGTATGAAAAATGAGTGATGGTGAGGGAAAGCTTTAACAAATGGAGGCAAAATGGAAGAAGTAAAGGAATGATTTCAGAGCTTGAAGGATTCCTAGCTTGTACTGAGTGTGTTTATACTAATGACCACTCTCCAACTGGTAAATTTTTCCCTAGAAGGTCAAATGATGGTTTTCCATGAAGATTAGGGTTTTTAGCCAATTTAGGTTGTGGCTAATCTCCTTTGATTATAGATGCAAAAATATCACTTGGAGGGAAAAGAAAAGTGACCACCAAACTTTTTAACTTGTGTAGGATCTTGGGGCAAACTTTGAGGAGTAAAAAAAACTGAATTTTGGCGACTTTTTGGCAACCCTGGCCAAATTTCCTCTGTGCACAGTGCCACTACGTCTGTGCAAAATTCCAATTTGCAGAGGGCATTTCGAGGCCTTCCCGGTGTTGGAATGAGCTCCGTGATATCTCGTTGGAAATCTTGCTGAGTGTAATTTCCAAAAATTCTCTTGGGTTTACCTTTGGTGTCCATTTACCTGTCCAAAAACGGATTTTCCCAACACTGGTCAAAAAGTGCCGAATGATGGTGCATAAATGCAGAGTGCTGGTGCAGACAACTTTTGGAGGCCTTCCTAAACTTCAAATTTATCTCATGATAGCTCATTGGAAATATATTCAAGTCTAGTTGTCTTTTGATGGATCAAGAAAGTCATTTGGACACTCCAGGTATGAGAAAATCTGATTTTCCCAAGGTCACTCCAGTAGTGCCTAAATTCTCCTGAGACACATGTATTTTTGATATTTCTCCCAAACTATGATACCTGTGTAAAAACAGAAGGAGGTTTTTCTTCTTGGGCCTATATTTGACAAAAACCTCTATTTGTCAAATTCATCTCTGTTTGTTCAAAAACATAGTTTGAAGAAAAACTGGCCTTAGGCGCGACACATGGCTTGTCTCTTGGAATGAATTCTTGGAAAATGATGGAGGAATGATGTTTATGAGTTGGTATGGACTTATGCTTGTTGATATGATCTATCATATGGCTTCTTTTCTCCTATGCATCCTTGCTTGGCAACACTATTTTTCCAATCAGTCCTCAAAACCCTAATTCTCTTTCAACATAGGGCGACTGCCTCTCCCTTGCTGTGGCTGTCTTCTTGTGATGATTCACCCTCTTAGCTTACCTTTTCTTATGCTAATGACCATATTGATCATTCTTGCAGAAATGTGAAAAAAGGTAGCTGTCCCTTGCAGAATTTGTGTTTTGGCCAAGGAAGCCTTTCTTGAATGGCTTTTTGATCAGTTTTGGACAAAGTTACTTGTCCTTCTTCTTCTTTGAATGCAGTCCCTTATATAGGAAAATAGAGATTTTAAGACCACCAACTCAACCCTATGATCTATGAAACCCTAGGTTACCTAGTGGAAAGGCTCTTTGGATTTTGGCCTTAGCTTGAAAACTTGATTTGGGATCCTTAGGTAAGGGGCAGAGTTTCCACTGTGATGTATTAGTCAAAATCCAATGTGATTTGTATCTTGGCTTCTCTGAAGATGATTTAGGCGTTCTCAATCATAGAGCCATTTGGAGACATGAGTGGATTGTGATTGGTGGCCCTTTGAAGCGAGCGGAGGGGTTTAAGAAAAACAAAATAGGGGATTGAGGCCAAAGGTGACAAAACACATACAAATGAGTGACATGAGCCCCTGATGGGTCTTCTGGGATTGGTAAGCAGAGCTTGACATGATGGAATGATGAAATAGTGTAAAATTATCTTAAGGATGATGAAGGCAGTGAGATTTCTAGAACTCACAATGTTCATGAACTTTGTTTCTAGAAATCTAGGGAATTCATTTAGTCATCTATGAAGGCGCTAAATTACTGATGACTAACACAAGCTTTAGGGCAACACTATTATTGATGGGTGCAATAGTTCTATGGTTCCTGAAAGTGGAGCGGAAAGCCTAGCAGACTCTGGAGAAAAGACCATGCTATGGCATCAAAGGCTTGGACATATTGGAGAGAAGGGCCTTCAGATACTGCATGGAAATAATATGGTAGAAGGTATGTCTAATAGCTCTCTGGATTTCGATTTCTGTGAACATTGTGTATATGGGAGCAGAATCATGTGAGTTTTCCTTCTGGTGCTAAGAGGGCGAACAAGATATTAGAGCTTATGCATAGTGATGTGTTTGGACCTGTGTTGGTTCCATCATTGGGTAAGTCTGTGTACTATGTTTCATTCATAGATGACTTCTCAAGGAATACATGGATATATTTCTTGAGGAATAAATCTAAAGTCTTTGACAGATTTAAAGAATTTAAGGCTCTGGTGGAAAACCAGACAGAGAAGAAGATAAAGGTGTCGAGGACAGATAATGGTGGGGAGTTCTGCAAGAAGGAATTTGAAGAGTTCTGTAAGAAGTGTGGTATAGCACGACATAAGACTACTCCATACACACCTTGGCAAAATGGAGTTGCAGAAAGAATGAACAGAACGCTGATGGAAAAGGCAAGAAGCATGCTCAATGGTACCGCGTTAGGACAAGAATTCTCTGCAGAGGCAGTGGGAGACCGCATGTCACTTGGTTAACAAATCACCTTCATCAGCGTTGGAGGATAAGACTCCACATGAGGTATGGACTGGTAAGAAACCCTCTCTTTCTCATCTGAGGGTATTTAGATGTGATGCATAGGTACATGTTCCAAAGGAGAAAATGAGCAAGTTGGTTAATAAATTTGAAAGGTGCATCTTTATTGGGTATAAGGATGGTTTAAAGGGTTACAAGCTTTGGAACCCGGAAACAAGGAAGGTTGTGTACAACCGATATGTGGTGTTTAGAGAGGTGAAAGATACAGTTAAACATCACTCCTATCAAAGGAACTCGAGAAGGTAGAGTTTTAGCTACATCAACTTGAATCGTACCTACAACAAAGAAGAATCAAAAGAGGAAGAGCGTAAACTCCAAACAAGGAGAAGATCAGCTTCTCTGGAAAGAAGACAACCGTAGCGTATAGTCCATCTCCGCTCGTTCAAATCTTTTTTGCTTCTAATCAACTGATGATGATCCCAGAACCGTCAAGGAGGCAGTAGATTCAAAGGATGGAAAACTATGGAAGGAGGCCATGGTTGATGAAATGGCATCCTTGCATAAAAATGAGGCATGGGATCTGGTGGAGTTTCCAGTTGGAAGGAAGCCCATCGGGAGCAAATGGTGTTTAAGAAGAATATGAATGTAGAAGGAAAGGTGGAGAAATACAAAGCTCGGTTGGTAGAAAAAGGTTATTCCTAGATGCTAGGAATTTATTTTGGTGATATTTTTTCTCCTGTTGCTAAAGCTACTTCTATTAGATTACTTTTATTTTTTGCTGCTGCATTTGATTTTGAGGTAGAACAGATGGATGTGAAGACAACATTTCTTCACAGGGATCTGGAAGAGGATATCTACATGAAACAACCTGAAGGCTTTATGGTGAAGGGGAAGAAATAACTGGTATGAAGGTTAAAAAAGTCTCTGTATGGGTTAAAACAGTCACCAAGGATGTGGTATCATAAATTTGATACCTATTTACAGGGACTTGGCTTCACCAGAAGCAAGGAGGATCATTGTGTTTATTTTAAATTTATTGGTGACCGTGTTATTTATTTGGTCTTGTATGTGGATGATATGTTGTTCATTGGAAATGACAAAGAAATTATCCAATATTTGAAGACCCAACTGTTCTCCAAATTCGACATGAAGGATCTTGGTGCTGCAAAATATATTTTGGGCATGGAAATTAAGAGAGATCGGGCAAAGAGGAAGCTCTGGTTAAACTAGAGGAAGTATGTCGAGACTATATTGCAGAGGTTAAATATGCAGGATAGTAAATCGATGAATGTTCTGATTCCTATAGGTGTAAAGTTGTCTGCTGAACAGTGTCCCAAGACACAAGAAGAAGAGGAGGATATGTCTCGTGTTCCATACGTAAGTGCAGTGGGTAGCTTGATGTATGCAATGGTCTGTACTATACCAGACATTGCACATGCAGTGGGAGTATTGAGCAGGTTTATGTCAAACTCAGGGAAGGAGCATTGAACAATAGTGAAGCGTGTTTTCAAATATTTGCGTGGCACTAGTGATTATGGCTTGTGCTACCAGAGAAGACCAGGATTGGATAGAGTGTTGGACATTCTTAGTTTTGTTGATGCATACTGGCGTGGAGATCTGGACCAAATAAGATCTACAAGTGGGTATGTGTTTAGCCTATTTGGAGGTGCAGTCAGTTGGATGAGTAAAAGACAGTCTATAGTGGCTCTTTCAACTATAGAGGGAGAATACATGGTAACCACTCATGCAAGCAAGGAAGCAGTTTGGTTGCAGAGGTTGTGTTCAAGTATGGGGTTGGTGTAGCAAGCTATAATTATAGACTGTGATAGCCAAAGTGCAATTTTATTGGCTAAGAACCCTGCTTATCATTCAAAGACAAAGCACATTGATGTTCAATATCACTTTGTGAGAGATATGGTTGAGGCTAAAAGGGTGTTGCTAGTAAAGGTGGACACTTTGAAGAATGTTGCAGATTCATTGACGAAGTCTGTGAGCACTTAGAAGTTCTCTTGGTGTAGAGAAACAATGGGTGTTGCAGATCTGGTCTTATGATTAAGCTCTCCTGTCCCCCCTGCGGAAAGAAAACAACAAGTGGGAGAATGTTGGGTATGTGTTATATTCTTTCCACGACTAGTCACGCACGAGGGGTCACAGGGGTGGTGATAGCCCCTCTTGTACGTTGCGCTGGGTGTAGCAGGGGGGTCACAGGGGGGCAGTTCAACGCCCCGAGAAATTTTTTTTTGACCCTATTTTTCGGTGGGAAAACCCGCCCATGGTTTTGTGCATGGGTTTGCACATGGTTTTGGGGCATGATGGTTTTCGGCCCCTGGTATTTTGTATATCTAGTCAAGGGAACTACGGTTATGTTCTAATCCAGGGTTAATGGATTGGGGTTTATGTATGCTTCGACATGTATATATATATGTGTTGTAACACTAAAAGGAATATAATGAAAAATCAAGCTGGTCGTTCCGATTTGGGATCCAGGGGAAAAACTCTGTGTATATTTGTTTTATGTTTTATGCTCTCGCTATTATTTATTTTATGTTTTTAAGATTTGTTTGCAGATAATTTCTGTACAGGGTTAAAACCTACATTTTCTATCGGAGCTGTTTCATCTTCAAGGGGATGCCTTTGTTGCTGAAGGGTTCTTTTCTTGGGCCTGTGGTAGACCTTGTTCAGTGGGAGATTTGCGGGATCGATTCTTGTAGTGAAAGAATATGGCGAGGAGTGGAAAGATAGAGATTGAGAAATTTAATGGTCAGAGTTTTGAGTTGTGGAAGCTCAAGATGGAGGATCTGCTGGTGGATAAAGACCAGTGGATCGCGATAGATCCAGGTACTAAACCAACGACAATGTCAGATGAAGACTGGAAAAAGTTGGATCGGAAGGCGAAGAGCACAATACAGTTGTGTGTCTCAAATTCAGTATTGTTGAATGTATCTGGGGAAGCTACGACAAAGAATTTGTGGGACAAACTTGGGACTTTGTACCAATCTAAGTCTCTGGTGAATAAATTGTTCCTGCCGAAAAAGCTGTATAACCTGAGGATGAAGGATGGAGACTCGGTGACAGAGCATCTGAACGCCTTCATGTTAGGTCCCTATATCACTAGTATAGCCCCTTATTATTGTTAGTGTAAACCCCTTATTGTTATTATTGTACCCTTGTAACCCCCATTTTGTTATTATTGTTCCCTTAAATTATTATTGTTAGGTCGGCTAGGATTACATTGTGGCCCACTAGGATTATATTATGGCCCCATGGACTCCTATATATAGAAAGGAGGTTTTGTGAATTGTATCATCCAAGAATTGTTCATTTATGTAATGTATTGGAGGTTTCCCCCTCGAAGTGGCTCATTTCTAAGGCGTTTATATCTCTTTTCTTCTCTTTTTGGAATTGGTTACACAACATTTGGTATCAGAGCTTTGGATTCTAGGGTTTCGCTGCTCCAAACAGGTCATCGTGGCATTTTTGCTATAATGTTTTTTCTACGAAGTTTCAGAAGCTGAAATTTTTAGCGAAGAAAAAATCTTGAGGAAGCCTGTGTAAAAATTTCAGAGTTTGGTTCGCAATAATTTCGGAGATATCATCTGTGGAAGTCAGGTATTTTTTCAGGCTCCTAAACAGGTCATCGTGGTATTTGCGCTATAAATTTTTTTCTATGAAGGTTCAGAATCTGAAATTCATATGGTGCGAAGCTGAAATCCTGAGGAAATTCATCAAAAAATTTCAGAGCTTGGTTCGCAATATTTTTAGAGATATGATCTGTGGAAGGTAGTGCTTTTTCAGGCTCCTGAATTTCATCTTAAAGCGGTGATCGTGGGAAAATTTCAATAACTCTCTCTCTGGAGATTGGATTGGAGTGCCGTCAAAATTGGTCGCAAGTACACGGCCTGTAGTTTATTGGCTATCAATTTTAGAGACAAAGGACAAAACAGTGACACGTGGCAAGTCGTACAAGTTCGCTCTACTGAACCAGTCCAGAATTAGGTCATTGTGGGAGATTGGACACAACTTTGTCTTGGAGAATCCAAATCAGGTCAGACCTCTGGAATTTGAAAGAAGCATCAGAGGGATACTACAGGGCTGAATTTCAGATATCGAAGATTTTCAATTACAGAGATAATTCAATTTCAATATCGAGCTCCTCAAAGCTAGTAAAAGGTGTGTATTTGTTTCCCGAATTGCATAAGTCTTGTTTGAAGAATCAAGTTGAATTGATTCCAAGGGCATCTTGTAGAATAGATATCAATATTGGATTCTAAAATGGCCCCAAAAAAGAATTCAACACCCATTAAGCCTTCAGAAGGCTCTATTATGACTCATGAAGATGAAGAATTGCAACATGATCTATCAAAATTACAAGAGCAAGTGCAACAAATTTCACTCTCGCAAAAAGCAACAAAAAATGAAATGGAATTTTTGAAGAAAGGCGTGGAAGTGAAGATGGACGGTTTGAAGAAAGGCATGGAAGCTAAAATGGATGGCGTGGAAGTGAAGATGGACGGTTTGAAGAATGACATGAAAGACAACATGGAAAACATGAAGAATGATCTAAAAAAATACATGGAAGGCTTGATGACAAGCTTAAAACCAGAAATGATTCCTAATGGCGGAAATATAGGAGAAGAACCTCCTGATGAGAACAAAATAAATGTTAATCATGATTTCATAAACTCGAATGTTGGCGGGAAGAACCACCATATTCCAAAATTGGATATGAGGAAGTTTGATGGAAAGGATCCTGTAACATGGATACTACAGATGGAGCAATATTTTGATCTCCATAATGTGCAAAACACACAAAAGGTACGCATTGCAACTTTACATTTAGAACAAAATACGTTTGTATGGTATCAATGGCTTTGCTCCCGTAAAAAAATTGTCACTTGGTCAATTTTTACGGAGGAAATGATAGCACATTATGAGGAGACAAAGAGAAACATCTTCTTTAGCGAATTGATAAATCTCAAACAAAAGGGTTTAGTGGGGGAACACATTGAGGACCTCCAAAAATTCAATATAAGGGTAGTTGATATTCCGGAGGAACATAGGATTGATCTCTTCATAGGTACTTTAAAGGATAGCATCCAAAATGAATTCTGCGTTTTGGAACTTGATTCATTGGAGAAGGCATTCAGGTTGGCAAGAAAAGTTGAATGTAAAATTATGGCGACAAGGAAGCCAACCACTCAATTCTATAAAGAAGGAAGTGTTGCTACGCCTAGATTTCCACAACCTACAAGGTTGACACCACAACAATTGGAAGAAAAGAGAGCAAAAGGGCTTTGCTACAGTTGTGATAGCAAATACACTAAAGGTCATAAGTGTGCTGAGAAGAAATTATTTTACATAGATTGTGAAGAAGAAGAAGAAAATGAACGAGAAGAGGATATACACCAGGAACCACCCCTAGAAGAGGAAGAAATGAATCCGACCATATCGTGTAATGCACTGGCAGGAATTACCACTCCTCAAACTCTCAAGATAGAAAGACATATAAAGAAGAAAAGGGTAATAGTGTTGATTGATTCAGGTAGCACCCATAATTTTATTCATTATAAGGTAGCCAAGGAATTAAATTGTTTCCTATACCCGGCACCAGAATGTCAAGTGATGGTTGCAAATGGAGGAACTATAAATTGCTCTGGAAAATGCCATAATATCAAGCTAACCATGGGGGAATATGTATTGACTAGTCCAATGCTTGCCATTCCTATGGGAGGTGCTGATGTTGTACTAGGAGTACAATGGTTACAATCTTTAGGGACGGTAGCTTTTAATTTTCAAGAACTTTTCTTGAAATTTTTTTCAGAAGGAAAGGAAGTCGAATTACGGGGTATTGCAGGGAAGCCAGGAAGGATAATGAGCTCTAATGTCATGACAAAGCTTCTAAAGAAAGAACAGCGAGGCGTAATTGCACAATTATGCTCACTAGAAGTTCCAACATCAAAATCATCTATTTCTGCAGATCTCCAACAAGTCTTGGACAATCATTCCAAGGTGTTTGAAACTCCCAAAGGACTCCCACCTATTCGTGATCATGATCACGTTATTCATTTGATTCCAGGAAGTGTTCCTCCAAACATCAGGCCTTATAGATATCCTTACTTCCAAAAGAGCGAAATTGAACGTATGATTGCAGAAATGTTAGAGGCGGGTATAATTCAACTTAGTCAAAGTTCTTTCTCTGCTCCTGTAGTATTGGTACACAAGAAGGATGGATCATGGCGCATGTGTCCGGATTATAGGGAGCTCAATAAGCTCACCATTAAAGATAAATTTCCCATTCTGTGATTGATGAATTATTGGATGAATTACATGGAGCAATTTATTTTACCAAGTTGGATCTTCGTTCAGGATATCATCAAATTAGAATGAAGACTGAAGATATTCCAAAAACAACATTTCGAACTCATGAGGGTCATTATGAATTTTTTGGTCATGCCTTTTGGCCTTACCAATGCACCTTCTACATTTCAAGGGTTGATGAATTCCATTTTCAAACCCTTCCTTAGAAAAGTTGTGCTAGTATTTTTTGATGATATACTAATCTACAACAGGTCTTGGAAGGATCATATTGAACATGTTGACAAGGTGCTCAAACTATTGCAGGAGAAACAATTATATGCAAAAACATCCAAATGTTTCTTTGGAGTACAAGAGGTGGAATATCTAGGTCATATTGTATCTCACGAGGGTGTTAAAGTAGACCCTAACAAAATTAAAGCCATTAAGGACTGGAAAGTCCCCACAACCATAAAGCGATTGCGAGGATTTCTAGGGTTAACAGGGTATTATCGCAAGTTTGTTAAGAATTATGGGCGAATAGCAGCACCTCTAACAACATTATTGAAGAAAGATGCATTTTCATGGACTCCTGAAGCAACTAAGGCCTTTGAACATCTTAAAGAGGCAATGTGCCTAGCACTGGTCTTAGCTACGCCAGACTTCACAAAAACTTTTATTGTGGAATGTGATACCTCAGGAAATGGAATTGGTGCAGTTTTAATGCAGGAAGGAAGACCCATTGCTTTTGAAAGTCGTCCAATCAAAGGAAAGTATTTACAGAAACCTATTTATGAGAAGGAAATGTTAGCAATACTGCATGCACTAAAGAAATGGCGAACTTACCTAATGGAAAGACACTTCAAGGTAAAAACCGATCATGATAGTCTTAAACACTTTTTGGAACAAAGACTATCGTCAGAAGAGCAGCAAAAATGGGTCACAAAGATGTTGAGTTATGACTTTGAAATAATCTACAAAAAAGGAAAGCTTAATGTTGTTGCAGATGCACTCTCAAGAAAGAATGAAGAGGTGGAAGCATTGCTTTGTGCCATTTCTATTATCCAACCAGATTGGATAACTGAAGCCAGAGATGAATGGAAGAAGGACAAAGATGTATGGATACTCATTCAAAAGTTGCAGCAAGATCCTAGTACATCTGATACATTTAGTTGGAAAAATGATTCCTTATGGTACAAAGATCGCTTATGTCTTTGTAAGAATTCCCAACTAAAACAAAAGATTCTTCTGGAATTGCACACTTCTCCTTTAGGAGGACACTCAGGATTTTTAAAAACTTACCACAGGGTGAAGAAGAATTTTTTTGGGATGGCCTTAAATCTGATATTCGAAAGTTTGTGGCGGAATGTTTGGTTTGCCAGCAGAATAAAGTGGAAACAATTAAGACCCCAGGACTTCTACAACCTTTATCCATTCCAAGTCAACGTTGGGAGGAGATTTCAATGGATTTTATCACGGGTTTACCTAAGTCCGAAGGAAAGAGTGTCATCATGGTGGTAGTTGATAGACTTACCAAGTATGCACACTTTTGTGCATTATCTCATCCATTTAAAGCAAGTACAGTTGCTACTACATTTATGGATAGAATTCAAAAGCTACATGGAAGCCCGAGGGTTATTGTGAGCGACAGAGATCCCATTTTTACTGGAAATTTTTGGACGGAGTTATTTTCTTGTTTGGGTACTCAATTAGCTCATAGCTCATCTTATCATCCTCAATCTGATGGTCAAACTGAGATAGTAAATAAATGTTTGGAAGGATATCTTCGTTGTTTTGTATCTGATAAACAAACACGATGGGTCAAGTGGTTACCTCTCGCTGAATGGTGGTATAACACTTCCTTCCATACTGCAGCAAAAATGACCCCATTTATGGCACTTTATGGATATCATCCACCATCCATCACATCATCTTTAAAGGAAAATTCGAAGGTTCAAGCAGTGGAAGATCACATCGAGCATCAGCAAGAAGTTCTCCAACTCTTAAAGGATAACCTGAATTTGGCACAAAATCGAATGAAACAACAGGCAGATCAACATCGTAGCGAGAGAAGTTTTGATGTAGGAGATTGGGTATTTTCACGGCTACAACCATACAAACAAATGTCCCTCAAGCAAGCAAAGAAGGATAATAAATTATTGCCAAAGTACTATGGTCCTTACAAGGTGTTGCAAAAGATTGGTACTATGGCATACAAATTGGAGCTTCCTGCTTCTTCGCGAGTACATCCAGTTTTCCATGTTTCATGCTTAAAGAAGGTTATAGGTGAAAATCTCCCAGTTCAAACAATATTGCCAGAACTTGATGAGGAAGGAAAAATCATATTGGAACCTGAAGCGGTCATGGAAACAAGAACTCGACAGCTACGGAATCGATCAATTTAAGAGTATCTCATCGAGTGGAAGAACTTACCCACTGAAGATTCTACATGGGAGGATGAGAATTTTATACAGAAGCACCCGGAGCTACTCAAGTGTTGAGGACAACACTTTTTTTGAAGGAGAGGGGCATGTTAGGTCCCTATGTCACTAGTATAGCCCCTTATTTATTGTTAGTGTAAACCCCTTATTGTTATTATTGTACCCTTGTAACCCCCCATTTTGTTATTATTGTGCCCTTAAATTATTATTGTTAGGTCGGCTAGGATTACATTGTGGCCCACTAGGATTACATTATGGCCCCATGGACTCCTATATATAGAAAGGAGGTTTTGTGAATTGTATCATCCAAGAATTGTTCATTTATGTAATGTATTGGAGGTTGCCCCCTCGAAGTGGCTTATTTCTAAGGCGTTCATATCTCTTTTCTTCTCTTTTTGGAGCCGGGTTACACAACACTTCAATACTGTGGTAAGTTAGTCGTCATCTCGTTGATAATTAAAATCTCGGATGAAGATAAGTGCATCAGTTTGTTGTGTTCTCTACCAGACTCGTGGGATAGTCTGGTTATTGCAATAGGTAGCAATACAACTACCTTGAATTTTGATGACATTGTCTCAGCCTTGCTGTCGGAGGAAATGAGACGGAGAAATATGGAGGGTCAGAATGGAGATGCCTTATCTGTATGAGGAAGGTCCCAGAACATAAACAAGAATAAGGTTTCGAGTGGGAGATCTAAATCTAGAGGGAGATCTAAATCTCCTGGAAAGTTTGTAAAGGTGTGTTGGAAATGTGGAAAGGAAGGGCACTACAAAAAGGAATGCAGATCTAAAGCTCCTGAGAAAGGAAAGGGATCTGATGAAGCTCCTTCTGCAGAGGCAAAAACCACCTCGAATGAAGGTGGGGATGTGTATTTGGCTTCTTCTTCAAATACACATGTAGATCATGAGTCATGGTTGATTGACTCGGGTGCATCCTTTCACTTCACTCCCCATAGGGAGTGGTTCTGCGAGTATGAGAAATATGATGGCGGTGATGATAGGAAGGCCAGAATCGTTGGACGTGGAAAATTCAAGCTGAAGATGAAAGGTGGAAGGATTAGAACACTTCCTGGTGTTCTGCACATTCCTGCATTGGGCAGAAATGATTTCTGTAAGCAAGATGGATGATGCAAGTGTAAAAACATTATTCGAGAAAGATTCCTATAAGATGGTTCAGGGAGCACTAGTATTAATGTGGGGAGTTCGGATTGGAACTCTATACAAGCTTTAGGGCAACACTGTTATTGATGGGTACAATAGTTCTGTTGTTCCCAAAAGTGGAGCGGAAAGCCTAGCGGTCTCTGGAGAAAAGACCATGCTACGTCATCAAAGGCTTGGACATATTGGAGAGAAGGGCCTTCGGATACTACATGGAAATGGTATGGTAGAAGGTATGTCTAATAGCTCTCTAGATTTCCATTTCTGTGAACATTGTGTATATGGGAAGCAGAATCGGGTGAGTTTTCCTTCTGGTGCTAAGAGGGCGAACAAGATATTAGAGCTTGTGCACAGTGATGTGTTTGGACCTGTGTCGGTTCCGTCACTGGGTAAGTCTGTGTACTATGTTTCATTCATAGATGACTTCTCAAGGAATACATGGATATATTTATTGAGGAAGAAATCTGAAGTCTTTGACAGATTTAAAGAATTTAAGGCTCTGGTGGAAAACCAGCCTGAGAAGAAGATAAAGGTGTCGAGGACAGATAATGGTGGGGAGTTCTGCAAGAAGGAATTTAAAGACTTATGTAAGAAGTGTGGTACAGCACGATAGAAGACTACTCCATACACACCTTGGAAAAATGGAGTTGCAGAAAGAATGAACAGAAATCTGATGGAAAAGGCAAGAAGCATGCTCAATGGTATTGGGTTAGGACAAGAATTCTGGGCAGACTTCATGTTAATTGGTTAACATATCACCTTCATTAGCATTGGAGGATAAGACTCCACATGAGGTATCGACTGGTAAGAAACCCTCTCTTTCACATCTGAGGGTATTTGGATGTGATGCATATGTACATGTTCCAAAGGAGAAAAGGACCAAGCTGGATAATAAATCTGAAAGGTGCATCCTTATTAGGTATAAGGATGGTTTAAAGGGTTACAAGCTTTGGAACCCGAAAACAAGGAAGGTTGTGTACAACCGAGATGTGGTGTTTAAAGAGGTGAAAGATGTTGTTAAACATGAAGTCCTATGAAAGGAAACTGTGAAGATAGAGTTTGAGCTAAAGAAGGATGAACCAGACTCTACAAAAGAACAAGATTCTGAAGAGGAAGAGCCACTGGAAAACTCCATTTGTAAGAGATCTGATTCGAGAAGAAAACAGCAAAAGTATAGTCATCTAATTTACATTCAATTTTCTTTAACTATAATGATGATGATCCCATAACCATGTGAGAAGAATTTGTAGATTCAGAGGATGGAAAAATCTAGAAGGAGGCCATGGTTGATGAAATGGCATCCTTGCACAAAAACGATGCATGGGATCTGGTGGAGTTGCCGGCTGGAAGGAAGCCCATTGGGAGAAAATGGGTGTTTAAGAAGAAGATGAATGTAGAAGGCAAGGTGGAGAAATGCAAAGCTCGGTTGGTAGCGAAAGGTTATTCCCAGGTGCCGGGAATTGATTTTGGTGATATTTTTTCTCCTGTTGCCAAAGTTACTTCTATTAGATTACTTTTATCTGTTGCTGCTGCATTTGATTTTGAGATAGAACAGATGGATGTAAAGACAACATTTCTTCACGGGGATCTAGAAGAGGAGATCTACATGAAGCAACCTGAAGGCTTTATGGTGAAGGGTAAGAAAGAACTGGTATGCAGGTTGAAGAAGTCTCTGTATGGGTTAAAACAGTCACTAAGGATGTGGTATCAGAAATTTGATACCTATATACGGGGACTTGGCTTCACCAGAAGCAAGGAGGATCACTGTGTTTATTTTAAATTAATTGGTGACCGTGTTATTTATTTAGTCTTGTATGTGGATGATATGTTGTTGATTGGAAATGACAAAGAAATTATCCAAGATTTGAAGACCCAACTGTTCTCCAAATTCGACATGAAGGATCTTGGTGCTACAAAATATATTTTGGGCATGGAAATTAAGAGAGATCAGGCAAAGAGGAAGCTCTGGTTAAACCAGAGGAAGTATGTCGAGACTATATTGCAGAGGTTCAATATGCAGGATAGTAAACCGGTGAATGTTCCTATTCCTGTAGGTGTAAATCTGTCTGCTGAACAGTGTCCCAAGACACAAGAAGAAGAGGAGTATATGTCCCGTGTTCCATATGCAAGTGCAGTGGGTAGCCTGATGTATGCAATGGTCTGTACTAGACCAGACATTGCACATGCAGTGGGAGTATTGAGCAGGTTTATGTCAAACTCAGGGAAGGAGCATTGGACAGTAGTGAAGCATGTTTTCAGATATTTGCGTTGCACTAGTGATTATGGCTTGTGCTACCAAGGAAGACCAAGATTGGAAAGAGTGTTGGACATTCATGGTTTTGTTGATGCTGAATGGCTGGAGATATGGACCAAAGAAGATCTAATTGGGTATGTGTTTAGCCTATTTGGAGGTGAAGTCATTTGGATGAGTAAAAGTCAGTCTGTAGTGGCTCTTTCAACTACAGAGGAAAAATACATGGCAACCACTCATGCAAGCAAGGAATCAGTTTGGTTGCAGAGATTGTGTTCAAGTATGGGGTTGGTGCAGTAAGCTATAAGGATAGACTGTGATAGCCAAAGTGCAATTTTCTTGGCTAAGAACCCTGCTTATCATTCAAAGACAAAGCACATTGGTGTTCAATATCACTTTTTGAGAGATATGATTGAGGCTAAAAGGGTGTTGTTGGTAAAGGTGGACACTTTGAAGAATGTTGCAGATGCATTGATGAAGTCTATGAGCACTCAGAAGTTCTCTTGGTGTAGAGAAACAACGGGTGTTGCAGACCTGGGCTTATGACTAAGCTCTCCTGTGCCCCCCTATGGAACGAAAGCAACAAGTGGGATAATGTTGGGTATGTGTTATATTCTTTCCACGACTAGTCACGCATGGGGCGGTCACAGGGGGGGTGACAACCTCTCCTGTACGTTGCGCCAGGTGTAGCAAGGGGGTCACAAGGGGGCAGCGCAGCGCCCCGAGAAAATTGTTTTGGACCCTATTTTTCGGTGGGCAGACCCACCCATGGTTTTGTGCGTGGGTTTGCACATGGTTTTTGGGCATGATGGTTTTCGGCCCCTTGTATTTTGTAGATCCGGTCAAGGGAACTATGATTATGTTCTAATCCAAGGTTAATGGATTGGGGTTTATGTATGCTTCAACATGTATATATATGTGTTGTAACACTAAAAGGAATATAATGAAAAATCAAGCTGGTCGTCCTGATTTGATATCCAGGGGAAAATCTCTGTGTATGTTTGTTTTATGTTTTATGCTCTCACTATTGTTTATTTTCTGTTTTTAAGATTCGTTTGCAGATAATTTCTGTACAGAGTTAAAACCTAGAACCTGTTGGTTCTCTGGATTAGATATGTATTCATTGAAGGTTTCCCTTGAAAGCATTCCACCTCAAGCTTTTGAATTTGGCTCGGGGGTGGAAATTAAAAATAATACTAGTGGTTGTAGCTTGTCTATGGCTGGGTGGAGAGTTAGAGTCCCACTCTCAGTTGGAACATTTCTACATTGTTTAAGATACTTTCTCTTATGCTTTCTATTCACAATAAAATATAAGTTATGTTATGCTTTTTATTCACAGTAAAATACAAGTTCTCTTATGCTTGTTATTGACAATAAAATATGTTGCAATCCTAGTTGAAATTGTGTAATCACTACAAGATACATGTCCGCATTATCATTATTTATAGGACTGACAAATGTGTCATGTTGATGTTTGAATGCGCTCGAATAACAGGTAGAAATACTCACTATGTTAAGAAATGTCTAACATGAGCATTTCTCCTTATTGTAGTATGAAGACCACATGAATGTCAAGCTCACATGAGTGTTTATTATGTTGCAATGCTGTGAATATGAGGATTTACTCCTATTTTGTGTAGAATTTATGTGTAGATCCTAAACTGCTAATGAAACTTACTAAATCACAAGACTAGAATCTACACTACTGATTTGCGGAAGTAAATTCACGATCAAGAACACAAATCATTAACATGCATCAAGATTCAACACACATACACAAATATATATATATATATATATATATATATATATATATATATATATATATATATATATATATATATATATATATATATATATATATATATATATATATATATATATGTGAAAGCAACTGTGTAAACCCCTTACTATTTGTATTGCATTAATCAAAGAACCTGGATGAATACAATATGCTTACTCAAGCTTGAGCATAACCTACACAAGTATCTTCTATCCTCTACCTCATTGACTGACCTTGGCCAATAGTTAGCCAAAATTTCGAGCCTCCAAGATCCTATTTCCTTGCGTTGTTACTCAAGGAATTAGCCCCTATTATTTTGGAAATTCCTCAATCTGGATTGTGCAATTCATTTTGGGTCCTTCTCTGATTGCATGCATGACCTGTACAACTTGTAATTGCTTACAATTGATAGTACTCTGCCCTTGAACTCCAATCTCAACTAGGTAGCTCGAATTCTATGCATGAATGAGTTAATTAGATTATTGATTAGTTAACTGGTTAAACACTGAAGTTACACCCCACTGCTAGACCTTCCACTAGTTACTCCAACAATTGGAACTATTTTGATTTACCATAACTCAATTTAACTAAATTAAATTGTTACAACTAAAATTAACTCAAGCTAGGCTCCTAAAATTTAGGAACCACTGTATACAACTCAAGTTCATGCCCCCAACTCGAATTAACTAAGCTAACTGAGTGATAACAACTATATCACCTCATTTAACTCATTCAAGTTGTCCGTTGATGTGGAATTTCAAATAATTTAATCAAGGGAAATTAAATTAGGAATTTTTTTCTGCATTTTCAACACTCACTCTCAGCAAGAAAGGGATTATCAGATACCCCAATCTTGCTTCTATGGAACTCGAATTTACCCCTTGACAAAGATTTTGTCAAAATTTCTGCATCTTGTTCCTCTGTCGGAATGTACTACAACAACATGATCCGCATCTGCACACAATCTCGTAGATGTGGTACGAATATCAATGTCCTTGGATAGATCATGAAAAATTGGATTCTCAGAGAGTTTGATACAACTCTGATTGTCACAGTAAATAACAGTAGGATCCATCATTTGACCAAATAACCCAACACAAATCTTTCTCATCCATATAGCCTCACATGTTGCTTGACTGGAAGCCATGTACTTTACTTCTATTGAGTTGAATGCATCTGATCTCTGCTTCATATTGTACCAAGAAACTGTTTCTAACCCAACATTGAAAATTCCTCCTAATGTGCTCTTCTTGTATAATGGGCTCCTACCCAATCTGCATCTGTGAAGCCTTTTACTCCCTCTGTTTGTCTATACCAAAGTCAAAACCGAGTGGTTCTTATGAGGTACTGTAGTACATGTTTATCGACCCTCCAAAATAGTTTGGTTGGTCAAATCATGACTTGGCTTAACTGGTTGACTGCATAACACATGTTTAGTCGTGTGTTCACTAGATACATGAGAGAACCCTATACATGGTAGCATCCACTTCCTCACTTGAAGTGGCATCTTCTTTCCTCCAGTTGGTCGCTAGAGGAGTCTCCATGGTTTTGCATCTGTCCATGTCGAACTTCTGAAGTATCTCATTGGCATACTTGCCCTGAGAGACAAATAGTTCCCCTTCTCCTTTCCATACTTCCAAACCAAGGAAACAATGCATCAACCCCACTATGTGGGAAATTCTGAACTATCTCATTGACATACTTGCCCTGAGAGACAAATAGTTCCCCTTCTCCTTTCCATACTTCCAAACTGAGGAAACAATGCCTCAACCCCATGTCCTTCATTTTAAACTCTCTTACAAGGTCCTCCTTGCAAGACTTGATAATATGTTCATCACTGCTCAAAATCAAATCATCAACATATAAGACTATAATCAACTATTTACCTTCTACCAGAATGTAGTAAAGGTTTTTATATGCTTCACTTTTGGTGAAGCCCAAACCGATGGGGTAGCTATCGATCTTGGTGTACCAAGCAAGGGGTGCTTGCTTCAGCCCATACAATGCTCACTTGAGTCCAAACACATGTGTATCTTTGTTTAAGGTCTCAAAACCTTCAATTTGTTCAATGTACACCTCCTCCTCAATAACTCCATTAAGGAATGGTGTCTTCACATACATCTGGTGGATCTTCCATCCCATTTTTTAAACCAGAGAAAGAATTGATCTCATGGAAGAGTAGTCCTTGATATAGTAGCAAAGGTCTCTTCATAGTCAATCCCTTCTACCTCAGAGTACCCTTGGCCACGAATATGTCCTTGTGCTTCTCGATGCTTCCATCTGCGGCACACTTTACCTTGTAAATCCATCTTGAACCCACCACTGAATTTTCTGCAAGTCTTGGGACCACTTCCCAAACAAAATTTCTGACAATGGAATCATCCTCTACCATATCATCAAACCATATTGGTTGATCTATTGCTTCCTCAAATGAGGCTAGTTATGTCTCTACTAGCTAGGTCATCAGAGCCATGTAACCAATGTACCGATATAGTGATCTTCTCTGTCTGCGCAATGATGTGGGTGCTCCCACATTCTATCTAGCATCCTAAAATAATATGTCGGATTCCCTGGTCCACTTCCTTCCTTCCTTGGATGTCTCTACTTGAGTGGTTGTCTCCACTCTTTTCTCCTCTGCTTGTGGCTGCTCCACAACTTCTTGAGGTTATTCCTTTAGAGCCAAAATATCCTGATATGCATGCAACTGAAGCTCCCTCTCAAGGGAACACTTCATTGCTTTCTCTTCACCAAAATTCACATCTCTACGAACAACTATCATCCTAAGAGATGGCAGGTACACCCGATAGTTGTGAGGCATATCAGTGTACCCCGCAAATATATTGCCCAACTCTGCTGTCAACTCTAGATTTTTCCTTACTTCGTTGGAAACAATACAGTATATTGATGATACAAAGATCTTGAAGTGTGACACATTTGGTTTCCTCCTTGAAAAATCTTCTCTGGTGTACTCATCCCAAGAATCCGATGAGGACTTATGTTCTGAAAATAAACCAATGTGTTGCATGCTTCGACCCACAAGTGCAGAGGTAGGCCCTTTTCATGAAACATCACCCTTGTTTCTCCCACAATACTTCTTTTATTCCTCTTAAACCACCCCATTCTATTGTGGGTTATGGGGTGTTGTCAACTCTTTGAATGCCATTCTTTGAACATAAATTTTTAAACTCATTCGAAATGTACTCACCACCATTATATCTCCTAAGAGCCTTCAATTTCATGCTAGTTTATTTCTTGACAAGTGCTTTAAATTCAACAAAATTGGAGAATGTGTGTTCCTTTCTTCTGCATGAAGAAAATCCAACACTTACGTGAGAAATCATCTACAAATATAACATAATATATGCACTTGGAAGTGGATGTTGTCAAGAAAGGTCTATGGACATCAGAGTGGGTCCTTTTAAGGATTGTATGTGCCCTACTATCCCAATAATTAAAGGTGGATTTTGTGTACTTCCCCAAGGTACAAGGCTTTGCATGTATTCTATTTCTCTAGTGCTTAGTTGGGGAGGCCTGTTGTGATCTGTTGCATGACATTGAAGGATCCACGATGCAAATGACCAAGTATTCTATGCCATAATTTTCCGACATCTCAGATCTGTGCCTTCTCCGAATTTGTGCTCAAGGTAGCACAATCTTCCACATCCAACTTGTAGAGGTTCTTCACCCAAAACCTGATGTGCTTCACTTGTCTCGTGGCACTTGTCCGGTGGCATGTGTCTTAGTAATTCATTTCATTTGTTGAATATCACATTGTAGCCACGATCTTTAAACCCCATGAAAAAAACAAAATTTTTCTTTAGACCTGTAAAAAACATCACATCCTTGAGCTTTAGAAGGGAGCCAAACTCCCTCTGAAAAGTAATTGTACCAATACCGGTCGCGCTATACCTCCCATCATCTACCATCTTGATGTGCATATGGAGGTATTTCTCCTCCCAGTCATTGAAAAATCTTTGTTCCCATCATATGCTTGTTGATATGATCTATCATATGGCTTCTTTTCTCCTATGCATCCTTGCTTGGCAACACTATTTTTCCAATCAGTCCTCAAAACCCTAATTCTCTTTCAACATAGGGCGACTGCCTCTCCCTTGCTGTGGCTGTCTTCTTGTGATGATTCACCCTCTTAGCTTACCTTTTCTTATGCTAATGACCATATTGATCATTCTTGCAGAAATGTGAAAAAAGGTAGCTGTCCCTTGCAGAATTTGTGTTTTGGCCAAGGAAGCCTTTCTTGAATGGATTTTTGATCAGTTTTGGACAAAGTTACTTGTCCTTCTTCTTCTTTGAATGCAGTCCCTTATATAGGAAAATAGAGATTTTAAGACCACCAACTCAACCCTATGATCTATGAAACCCTAGGTTACCTAG